>LR738710.1:619270976-619338999 GCA_902687465.1 Secale cereale | reverse complement strand
GGATGAGGTCGCGAGGAGGGCGTCGGAGGAGGTCGGGGGCCGCGGTCCAGGCCGGCAGCACGCGGGGAAGGAGAGAGGGCGAGGGCGGAGTGCGGCGGCGGTGGGGGAGAGGGCGGAGTGCGGCGGCGGTGGGGGCGGGCGGCGGGGAGGGGGGATTTGGGTGCTCTCGTCCAAAGTGCGGGAGTGGGAGGAGAGGGAGGCGCGGGGAGGAGAGAAAGCAGGGGGAGGGCCAGCTAGCAATGGCGCACCAGGGGACATGCGCCATAACAGATCGATATCAATGGCGCACTTTTACGTCGTGCGCCATAAACAACTCAATATCAAAGTCATAAGAATTGTGTGTGTGGTTATGGACAGAACCACACACATGGCCTAGTGGTTGGCGCGTTGGTTATGGACAGAACCACCCAGGTTCGAATCCTGGCAACCCCACTTTTTGCATATTTTTTAAAATTTTATTTTAACCTTATGATAAACATCCAAACACTTTAAAATAAACACATGGCAATTTTAATACTCCCTCCATTCCTAAAAATAGGGCGTATAATTTTTTTTACAATGCATCTCCTTTACTCAATCACAATATAGAATCATTTACAATGCTATGGCATGGTTGAAATCAAGTGAGATGAAATAACAGTCATCAAAGATTAAGATGAAATAACAGTCGTCAAATTAAGATTGAGTTTGCATGTAAAGTAATATAATGTTTAAAAGATCTTTAATAATGGTTCAAATCAAGTGATACATGTAATAATTTAGTTGCATGTAATAATTGAGCTTGCCACTGACACACACACACACGCGGCCGACACGTCGTGATTCAATCTTAGCTATCTTTTCACAATCTTCTTGCCCTTCTTCCTCGCAGTTGAATAATTTAGCCCCGGAACCCCTTGAATTGATCTTCTCTTGAACGGACGTCCTTTAGGTAGGGTGGTCCTGCTTCTTCTTGTGGTGTATGGTACTTCATCGTCGTCGTCATCTTCCATCTTCGGGTCGCCGTACTTGTCAAAGTCTTGCTCATTGGCGACTCCATCCATTCCGATGATGTTCCTTTTGCCTCTCCTCACGACAACACGACTGGGCTTTGGCGGGTCGGTAATGAAGAAGCATTGGTCCACTTTGGAAGCCAGTACCCATGGCTCATTTTTCGCGGTGACGTTTGCGCCCGCGGTCTTGGATTTGGCTTCGGGTATAACCATGGTGGTGAAATACCGGTCTTCTTTTAGGACGCTCTTGGCCCATCTGACACGGAACATCGGGACCTTCTCTCCAGCGTAGCTCAGCTCCCAGATCTCTCCGTCCTCTGTTGTGCTCTTTGATTATAGCTCCCTCCGTCCTCTGTTGGCCTCGGTCATTGTACGTCTTCTCAATAAAGATTTTGTGCTCTACCACCCAAGGATCGACCACGTCTATGTGTTGTAGCGCGACTAGGTTTTCTCTTTCAAAGTCGGCGAGTCGACCCATGAAGTCGACATGCATTTCGCGGCGACCCTCGCGGTGACCCCATCCAGCGAGCCTGCCGAGGTGCCTGTTGACGGGCAGACCAATGGGGTTCTCGATGCCTAGATAATTCGTGCAGAAGGAGATGCACTCTTCGGTCAGAAAGCCCTTTGCTATGCTTCCATCTGGACGTGCCCTGTTGCGAACGTATCCTTTGATGACACCATTCATCCTTTCGAACGGCATCATGCTGTGCAGGAACGTCGGCCCGAGTTGGATGATATCCTCCACGATATGGACCAGCAGATGCACCATAACGTCGAAGAATGCGGGCGGGAAGTAGATCTCAAGCTCGCATAGTATCACCACGATCTCTTCCTGTAGCCTTCTGAGTTGCCTCACGCCAACCGACTTCTGAGAGATGACGTCGAAAAAGTTGCATAGGCCAAATAGCGTGTCACGGACGTGCGCGTCCATGATCCCATGGATTGCAACTGGAAGTATCTGCGTCATCAGCACGTGACAGTCGTGAGACTTCATCCCGCTGAACTTCTGCGTCGCTGAGTCTAGGTATCTGCTTATTTTCCCCGCGTAACCGTAAGGAAGTTTTACTCCTACGAGGCAGGTGAAAAACTGCTCGATCTCCTTCTGACTTAGAGTGAAGCACGCGGGAGGGTAGTCATATTCGATCTTCTTGGCCTTTTTGCCTTTGCGATGACTTTCCGTGTCCTTCGCCTCATCATCATCATCATCATCATCATCATCATCATCATCATCACCATTAGGGCGCCAGAGCTCCTCCCTGATGCCCATGTTTTGCAAGTCTGCCCTTGCTTTCGGCCCATCTTTGGTCCTCTCTGGCATGTTGAGCAGGGTACCAAGCAGACTCTCGCACACGTTCTTCATGATATGCATGACATCAAGGCTGTGACGCACACGGAGGATCTTCCAGTACGGCAAGTCCCAGAAAACAGACCTCGTTTTCCATACCTTCAGCAGCGGCTCTGGCGCCTTTCGCTTCTTTCCTGGCGGTGGGCACTCTTTCCAATTTTTCAACAGCTCGTCTATTTCCTCGCTGCTCCTCGTACGTGGGGGTCTTCGGGCTTCGGTTTCACCATCGAACAGATCCTTGCATTTTCTCCATGCGTCATCGTCGCGAAGCCACCTTCGATGTCCCATGAACACGGTTTTCGAAGACCCGGGATCTCTATCTAGCTGGCGATACGTTGTGTCATCCATGCACCTGACGCATGCACAAAATCCGTGGACCACCTGCCCCGCGACATATCCGTAACCGAGATAGTCGTGCACCGTCGTGAGCAGTGCGGCTCTCATAGGGAAATATTCTTTCGCTGCGGCGTCCCACGTATTGGCTGGCGTTTTCCACAGTGTGTCTAGCTCCTCTTTCAGCAGCCCCAGATACAGATTGATGTCGTTCCCTGGTTGTTTCGGCCCTTCAATTAGCATACTCATGTGAATGTACTTCCTCTTCATGCACATCCAGGGGGGAAGGTTGTACATCCACACAAACACAGGCCAGGTGCTATGTGTGCTTCTCTGGCTGCCAAACGGATTGACTCCATCGGTGCTCGCGCCCAGCACGATTTTCCTTGGATCGTCCCCAAATTATGTGTCTTCGAAGTTCAACGCTTGCCACTGGCTCGCGTCCTTAGGGTGACTCAGCATCTTGTCTTTTTTATTTATCTCCGGATCATTTCCGTCATCTTCTCGCTTCTTCTCCTCCCTATCCGCGTGCCAACGCAGGAGCTTTGCTAGCTTAGGGTCCGCGAAATACCGCTGCAGACGAGGAGTGATCGGAAAGTACCACACCACTTTTCGAGGAGCTTTCTTCCTCTTCTTGTATCGACTGACGCCGCACACCGGACATATGGTAGACTCCGCGTGCTCGTCCCGATAAATGATGCAATCGTTCATGCACACATGGTATTTCACGTGCGGTAAATCCAGAGGACACACGATTTTCTTCGCCTCCTCGAAACTGGTCGGGCACTTGTTCCCCTTCGGAAGACGTTCGTGCCAGAATGACATGTTCTCGTCGAAGCATGCGTCGGTCATTTTGTGTTTTACCTTCATCTCCAGAGCCATGAGCGTTACTTTCAGGCGGGTATCCTCGGGCCTGCATCCTTCATACAATGGAGTAACCGTGTCTGTCTGCAGTTGATCCAGCTTGGCTTTCTCTCGGGCGGCAGCTCTTGCGTTACCCGTCTGCTTGCGAAGCAGCTCTTGAATATGAGGGTCATGCACCCAGCCCATCGATGGTCCATCGTCGTCTGCTCCGGCATCTTCATCTTCATGATCATGCCCTTCGTCTTGATCTTCCTCATCATCATGTCCGGCATGTTCTACATGATGACCGTGTCCTGCATCTACTTCGTGATCATGTCCTGGAGATTCTTCGTCTTCTCGCCCGCCCTCGCTGCTATTGTCTTGCTGCCCTTCCTTTTTTCTGCTTGCCCGGCCCCCATGGATGACTTCATAGTCATCTTCATCACCTTGCCACCGATAGCCATCCATGAAACCATGCAAGAGCAAGTGGTCCCGCACCTGCCCGGAATCCGGGTCCGCAATAAGGCTCTTCAGCTTGCATCTTCGACACGGACATCTTATCTCCGTCTCATTCTTTTGAAGCATCTCGGCCTTCGTGGAGCTGAAAAACCTATTTGTGATGCCTTCGGTCATCGTGCGGACCATGGTCGCCTGCGGGGTAGAGCAAAATGATATTTTAGAACAAAAAAAAATTGGCATGACTTTGCCTAAAAATAGGACCAAAAAGAATGCATATAGTGCCAAATTCTCGCCGAAACGGAAATGAATCAACATTCTGGCAAAATATTGGCAACTATCGCATTTCAAATAGCGGTACCTGCAAACACAAACATATGCAACACCACAAACATACGTAGATCTCTAGGCCATAAAAAGTGTGTACGTTGTTGGAGACGGAGAGAAAAGTAGATCTAGAACATAAAGAAAGCTTTCCCCTTACTTACCTATCAAAAAAAGGAAATTTAACCACTTAATTTGGGTGAATCTATGGTGCAAATGAGGTGAGGAGGAGGAGCAAGACGACCAGATCTGTTTTGGTGGAGGGGGGAAAGTGAGTGTGTGGTAGGTGTGGCTGCCTAATTATAGCTACTGCTCCCAGGTTACCAGTGGCGCACCCCTTCACTGGTGCGCCACTAGTAGCCAGGAATACTAGTGGCGCACCAGTGAAGGGGTGCGCCACTGCTATGTTTTTTTTGGACCACCATGCCCAGCCTTACCAGTGGCACACCAGGGCAAGGTGCGCCACTACTATCAAAAATAGTAGTGGCGCACCTTGGCCTGGTGCGCCACTGGTAATCCTGGGCATGGCTGGCTACTGTTCAAAAAAATAGTAGTGGCGCACCAGGGCAAGGTGCGCCACTACTATCAAAAATAGTAGTGGCGCACCTTGTCCTGGTGCGCCACTGGTAAGCCTGGGCATGGCTGGTTACTGTTCAAAAAAATAGTAGTGGCGCACCCCACACCTGGTGCGCCACTAGTAATGTCACTATTAGTGGAGCACCTGTTTGTGGTGCGCCACTGCTATATAGTAGTGGCGCACCACATCTCTGGTGCGCCACTAACAGTGATATTACCTATAGCCGTTTTTCTAGTAGTGTTATCACCATGTTTGAGTGTTGTAGCTTATATTTATCATGCTCCAAAGTTGCTATGTGGTTGTTATTTTCAGTTTGTTGTTATATCTTGTTTCAAGGGTATCTTTAGCCCGTTGCTCCGTTTTGAGCAAGTCCTATATGAAACTTGTGTGTTTTTGCATGTAGATTCATAATATCCTCTGGTTATCTTGTTTTGAAGTATCTTGCTTGTTGCATATTGTCATGCTCCCTGTGCTGTATCTCTGTGCTTCCTATGTTGACTTTCTGTGCTTCCTAAGTGCATCTGCAGTGCTTCCTTAGTGCATCAGCCATGCTTCCTGTATAGATTTGTATTGCATCATACCTTGCCATGTTATGTTTCCTACCTTGCCATGTTATGCTTCATAGACTTGTTGTTCTTCCTATATAGACTTGTTTGCATCATACTTGCTTAAGCACATTGTCGTGTTTCCTGTGTTGTTTTCTGTGCTTCCTACATTGCCATGTAATGCTTCCAGTATAGACTTTCTGTGCTTCCTGTATAGTCTTGTAATGCATCATACCTTGCCATGTATTGCATCATATAAACTTGTGTTGTTTGCTGTGCTTCATACCTTGCCATGTTTTGCTTCCTGTGTAGACTTTCTGTGCTTCATAAGTAGAATTGTATTGCATCATACTTGTTAGTGCATATTGTTATGTTCTTGAGTGGTTTGTTTACCGTATTGCTTGCTTCTTCTCGTTAGTGCTTGTTCCGTTGCATCGTGAGGATTCGTTCGTCTACCCGTGGTTCTCCCTCAAGGCTACTTCTTCGTCTTCTTCACGGATCCGTTCTTCTTCCTTGCGGGATCTCAGGCAAGATGACCATACCCTTGGATACCTTTACTATCATTGCCATGCTTAGTGTCTCGATGCTATCGTTACATGTCGCGCTACCTATATTATTGTCAGCCTCTCCTTGTTGCCATGAAACCTCTAACCTTTGAAACCTTCCTAGCAAAACCATTGTTTGGCTATGTTACCCGCTTGCTCAGCCCCTCTTATAGCGTTGTTAGTTGCAGGTGAAGATGAAGTTCGTTCTAGGAGGGAACTTGTTGTTGGAATATCACAATATCTATAATTATTATTAACACACCTATATACTAGGCATTGGTGGAAGGCTTGGCCTTTTTCTCGGTGTTTTGTTCCACTCATGCCACCTCAGGCGCCGATAAACCGGCATTATGTTCCTTGATTTTGTGTTCCTTACACGATGGGTGGATGGGGACCCCTTGATAGTTCGTCTTTGAATAAAACTCCTCCAGAAAGGCCCAACATTGGTTTTAATTTGCTCATAATAACAACTTAATTAATTAATTAAATTACATAGGGAGTTAGCGCTACCCGAGGATTCTTGTACATAGCAGGGGGGCCAGTGCTGATGGTTTTGGTCCCAAACGGGGAGTATGCGGGGCCACCACGTGGAAACTCGAGGATTGGTTTTACTCGTATAATCGCCCATCCGGTCGTGGCCTGAGACGAGATACGCGCGGCTACTATCAGGGTGTCGACACACCGGGAGGTCTTGCTGGACTTGTTTTACCATTGTCGAAATGTCTTGTGCACCGGGATGCCGAGCCTGATCGGATTTCCCTAAGATAAGGGGTGATGATATTATATTTATCACTTCAGCTAATCGTGAGAGCTTGTGATGGGCTAAGTTGGGACACCCCTGCAGGGTTATGATCTTTCGAAAGCCGTGCCCGCGGTTATGTGGCAGATTGGAATTTGTTAATGTCCGGTTGTAGAAAACTTGACAAAGGATCCTAAGTTAAACACACAACTGTGTGAGTAACCGTGACTGTCTCTTTTCACTTTGAGAAGAGAACACGGTGGGGTTATGTTTGATTCGTATGTAGTTCAGGATCTTTAGCGATCACTACTAGTTTGCGACCGTTTGCGTAGATGCTCATCCTATTCTTGTACTCGTAATTTAGCCACCATATATTATGCTTAGCCGCTGCTGCAACCTCACCACTTTACCTCTTCCTACCTATTAAGCTTTGATAGTCTTGTTACCCATGGTTATGGGATTGTTGAGTCCTCGTGGCTCACAGTTACTACAACAACAGTTGCAGGTGCAGGTTTCGGATGTCTTGACGTGAGAGCGTTGTTTGTTGTTTGGAGTTCTTCTTCTTCAGTCTTGGGTTAGGTTCCGAGTCGGCAGCCTGGGATAGCAGATGGATGTCTTTGAGCTTTTATTGTTTGTATGCGTAGTGGGATACTTGTATTGATATTGTTGTATTCTTGAGGCTTGTATGTATTGTTGTATCCCCTATGTATGTATGTAATGGTATGATGTAATGATATCCATCTTGCTAAGCGCCCGAAATGCGGTTGTGCCCCAATCACGTAAGTGTCACGTGATCGAGATAGAGTCGCATCTTGGGCCTGACACAGCCGCACAGACCTAGCCAGGAACCGCCACAGGCCGAGCCCCTAAATCAACCGAAGCTCCCCTCCGCCGCGGAGCTCGCCGCCGGCGACTCTCTCCACCTCCGACGACCCAGCGACCACCGGGAGGACCGCCCCGGTCTACCAGATCCATTCCTCCCCTTGGATGCCCATGAGGAACTTCCATTCGCCGGCGACGATCGCCGGAGTTCCGCCTCCACTCGGGCAGAGGAAGAGGAGGGAGAGGCGACTGGTCAAACCTAACCAGTGGGCCCCATGGACCCACTGTCAGTGACGCAGCCCCACCTCCACGCGTTTTAAATGGGGACGTAAACCGCAGAAGTACGTATCCCTTGACCCGAAAGCGTATTCTTAATTAAAACGTTTTCTTTTCTGTTCTAATTTAAAATCAGAGTTTGACTGAAACTTTGACTAGCTTTAACTTTTTAAATACAAATCCAAATGAATTGATTCTTTTTCTGTTGCTCCTCAAATTTGGTCTAGTTTATTTGCATATTTATTTGAAAAAATTTCCAGACAACTTTTTGTGATGTCTTAAATCTATGCATTGATTTAGTATTCTTTCAAATAGGATTTTGAAGAGGGAGAAAAACTTCCAAAGGTCTTGGAATACACTTTGCCTCCCCACTACTTGAAGGCAAGCACTCTTGAACCCTGGTCTAATGCTTGTGAGTATCGTTGATACGATTGCCACGTCACCTCAAAATGGACGCATTCTTTCCTCCTTATACGTGGTGATATGAATCATACCCATGAGTGTATGAGTTATACCCCCTGCTGTGGATAATTAATATGCACGACGGAGATCCCCCTCGTATGCCTTCCGTGCCTAACGGAAGAAAATCGTGATAGTCATCGTCTTGTGTAGGCACGAGCTTGTCACTAGCTCCTCGTTGAGACGGTGGAGTCCGGTATGGCTTGGTGAGGCATGACGGGTGGTGATTCCGACTGTTGTTGTGGAATATATGGATCATACCAGTGATGCTTGAACCTCCTGAGTCGACCATAGATCGAGTCTTGTCCCAGTAACCCCCATACTTGTTTCGTGCTACCACGTGTCCCTGCTACAGGTAGGGTACGGTTCAGTAAATTGTCGACCCCTGTTCTATCACACACTATATAGAGAGGCCACGGTGGAAGATACCGGCTACATTCGGTAGGCAGGCCATCGGGTCTGGGGGCATGGGTGTTTCGGTTGGAGCCGAAGGGGGTAGCTTCCCCAGTTTTGCGCACGTTATAAATTCTATGATCCCATGCTAGTCGAGGTTGTAGCCTCCCCACTTAGAGTCTGGCTTAACGGGTGTCGTGGGTGATTCCAGGCAGCGGTAAGATAGGCTGGTGTGTGTGGTCAGGTGTGTCTTCGAATTAAAAGACCGTAAACGGAATTTGTCCGGAGGGACTAAAGAAATCCGTTATTCGTGGGTAAAGAGTACACCCTCTGCAGAGATTAAATCTATTCGAATAGCCGAGTCCCTGGGTTAGGACTACAGTCTGGAAAGAGTCCAGTGTTGGTCTTAGCGTCGGTCTTTGGAGGAGAAAACTGCTAAAACCAGAACATTGATTATGAAGTGTGGCATATGGTGACATTGATTATGATTGTGAACTAACCATTTGCATTATTTAAATTAATGAGTATCCCAGGGATTGTTCTACCTCCTGGATATTACTGTCAACTATCCTTCTTTACAAGCCCTTTATGTGATGTCGCTCAGACATCCGACTGTGGCATTTGGTTATTTACTTTTCTTTATAAGGCCTTTATGTGATGTCGCTCAGACATCCGACTATGGCATTTGGTTATTTACTTTTCTTTATCAGCTCTTTATGTGATGTCGCTCAGACGTCCGACTATGGCATTTTGTTGTTTACTTTTCTTTATAAGCCCTTTATGTGATGTCACTTAGACGTCCGACTGTGGCATTTTGTTATTTACTTTTCTTTATAAGCCCTTTATGTGGTGTCGCTTAGACGCCCGACTGTGGCATATTCGTTTATTTATTTTATTTTCACTCCCCGATTGCATTATGCATTTTTATACAAATGACCTACTGGAAATATGGACTGTCATATCACAATTAACATCGTGATCATCTAATATTTTCGAGCATGATTTTGTTTCACCCGTGTTCAAAATGTTTGCGAGTACATTCAAAGTACTCACAGGCTTGCCCCTGGTTATTGTCTTGATCGGATTTCTTGCTTGGAAAGGAGCTTTGCGCCAACTACCCGGAACCTATGCAACGGTGATAGCAGCTTCGCGAAGATAGGAGTTAACCTGGTCAGCTATTCCCGTGGGAAATGGAGTCCCACAGACGCCGACGTGTCACAGACCGCTTCCGCCATCAGCCACTAGAAACCTTGTGTTGTACTTAAAGACCAAGAATGGTCTTCTACTACATATTTTGTAACCTTGCTTGGGTTTTCTGTATCAAGTGGTGACTCATCAGCTAACAGTAATCCTGGGGCTGGTGAGCACAAGGGCCATTTTTTATGAATTTAATACCCCGAAAACCGATCCTGACAAGTGGGAAGGCCCTTATCGGGTAATACGAGTCACCAGGCCTGGCGTAGTCCGCCTGGAGACCGAAAATGCCATTCCGGCGAGTAATTCCTGGAAAATTGAGCATCTTCGCTAGTTTTACCCATAAGGCGTGGCTTGCCGCCCCCCCGGCAAGCCACCCTTTTGTACAAGCCTTGCCGGCAAGGCATGTAACCCTTTGTACAAAGCCAGGCGCAGACCCTGAGCATAAATAAATGAAGCGCTGGCGCCCTAAGTTATAGTATGCATGCTGAGTCGAGTCTCATCCTTGGTTAGGGTTGATAGTGCTTAGAGGCGGCTAACCCCTAGCTTAGAGGTCGAGTTTGCATCTCTTTGTCTTTCCTCTATCTCCTTTGGTTCACAGGACGCACAGATATCCTTGCCGAAGCCACTTGAGGAGAAGAAAGAGGAACAGACTAGCATCAAGGCCCCGGTAAGCCAGTGTTGCCGGGGGCTAGAAGAGCAAAGATTCACCCACGGTGAACCAGGGTTGCCGGGGGCTGCTGCTTCAGATAAGTTCTTCATCCCCTATCATGCATTTCATTATGGACTGAGGTATGTGAAACCTCATTCTTTTCCTTAAGCTACCGTGCTCCCATAACTCTAGGCCCTAGGGCTCGTTCCTGGGACTAAGTTTGGTCGTAATCGCAGTAGCGAAAGGATGAAACGAGGAGCCTAAGCCCACTTCATCCCTGCCTCCGCCAAAGGCGTGAGAAAGGTCGAGCGGAGTAGGGAGACGGCAAGGCCTGTTGCCGGGCGTGAAAATGTTTGTCTTAAAAGATATCAAGGATTTATTCCTTGTCATGGGTTTCACCCACAAACAAATGACCCGGAAAACATCCCTTTTTCATTAAAAACATTCCATTCAGGTACAGTCTGTAAGGAATGAAAAACATGAACAATGGGATTACAAGTTTTAAATTTAACAAATGCCCGAAGGCTTACAAACTAAAAAGAGATAAGATGCCCGTAATGCCTTTCTTGTCCCTCTCCTCAGGAGGTATGTCAAGGAGGCGAGAAGGGCAAAAGGAGCGCCTAGGCGAGTTACGGGTGGCAGAAGACACCAAGAGGACATCTTGGCGGCCGCCCAAAGGCTGGATGGTGATGGCGGCGCCGGAAGCAGAGCTCGAAGACGAGGCGGCAGGACGTCAGTACGCGTCGAAGGCGTCGGTGCCCGCGTACTCCGACATGATGACCTTGCCGCCCGCCCTCTTCCTCTTCGTCTTCCGCAGCCTCCCTATGCCAGCCGCCAAGGGGACGGCCCCGAGAAGTTCAAGGAGCCGGCGACGCGGATGATGGGGTCGCCGGTGCCACCAGGAGCGGCGCCCGACACCTAGTCGGACCCGTCATCCTGCCGCCCACCGCCCTTGTCGTCGCTGCCGCTGTCCTCCTATTCACCCTCGTTCGAGGAGGAGTCTTCGTCATCGGAGGAGCTCTCCACGCAGCACCTTGCACGAGTCCCGAAGTGCCCGAAGACCTTGACGAAGAGATGGCCATCCTCCATCAACTTGAAATGGAGATTGAGCCCATCCGTCAAGCTGTGGATACGAGCAAACGTCTACCATCCCTGACGAAGATACATCACGTGAGGAGCAGGGAAGTCAACGCGGACCCGCGTTCCACTGATCCCGCAGCCCCTCATGTGCAGCCGCAGCGACTCTGGCGGATCCAGCTGCATCGCCCGCGCAAATGGGGTCGGGAGACAAAGGCGACGGCGCGACGGCCGACGCAACCTGACGAAGAACTCACAAGGGTCATCCCCAATATGGCCCTCCACTGGAGGAGGAGCTGCTGGCGGGGGCGAGGCCGGCGGGCCGCCCCGTCCTCCTCTTCCCCGAGCGCCCCGGCCTCGCCCCCTCCCCCTTCCCCTCGTGGCCGGCTCTACCACTACTGGTGCAGGAGAAGGAGGGAGGCATTGTCGAGCGGCTACCCTCGCCGCCACCGTTGAAGGACGGGATTTCGTCTCTCCATGGCGAACGGAAGAGAGGAGCAGAAGCTGAAGGAGAAAGAAGATGGGAGAGTGCGGGGCGCCGTCCTTCCCCTCCAGCTCTTTATATAGGGGCGGGACTGGGGCTCGACCGCCCCGCTCGACCAATCAAGACGCAGAAGCGCACAGGGAGCCGGGACCGACCCGCCGCCCCAACCAGCGACGGCTCGGTTTCCCGCCTCCACCGTTCGCCACCCCAAGCGCATGGGAAGCACATGGCAGACGTGTAGAACCGAGGGGACGGGTGAGGCGACCTCTCCCCACCCCGTGATCCTGAGGAGTGGACGCTGATACGTCCAAAACGTATCTATAATTTCTGCTTGCTCCATGCTTCTTTTGTGTGATATAGCTATGATATTTATGCACTTCTATACACTTTTGATCATATTTGGACTAACCTATTAACTCAGTGCACCCCAGTGCTAGTTTGTGTTTTCTGCTGCTTTTGTATTTCAGGTTTTCCCATTACTTAAATTGCGAGAAAAATTCCGGGAAAAATATATAAAAAATCAGCGCTCCAGAAGCTTCCACGCGCCAGAAGTGGGGCCAGAGGGGAGCCAGGGGCAGCCCACGCGGCCTTCCCACGCGGCCCCCCTCCTGGCCGCGCCGGGGGGGGGCGCCTGGGCCCCCCTCTCCGCCTCTGGTGACCCCCTTTGGCATATATTTACCTCGCGTCCCGAAACCCTCGAGGACGAAACCCTTTTTCGCGATCTCATCTCTGTTCCGCCGCCGCCACGCTTCCAAGATCGGGAGCACCAGGAGAACTCTTCCCGGCACCCTGGCGGAGGGGAGAACCACTACCGGGAGCTTCTCCACCACCATGGACGCTTGCCGGATGAGTTGTGAGTAGTCCCCCTTGGACCATGGGTCCATGACCAGTAGCTATGTGATGTTCTCCTCCCCTCTTTGTTCTTCATCGATTAGACCTCGTGAGCTGCCCTACATGATCGAGGCACATATGTAATCTTTATGCTGTTGCTATGCTGAGTTTGCTGGGATCCGATGGATTATGGGATTATGTTCAGATTGTGTGTGAGTAATATATTTGATTCACCTCTTTTATATTTATGTTCTTGAGTAATTCTTGCATGTTCTCCGTTGCTATTTATTGCTTTGGCCGAGTAGTAGGTAGTAACTCCAAGAGGGAACGTTATGCTTGATTGTGGGTTCATGCCCCTCAATGACTAGCTTGAGTGACAGAAACATGAGTCTAGGGGATATGTTGTTGCCACAAGGGGGAAAACAACGGTGCTTGTACTTACGGGTGCAAGGATTGTTTACTTTACGCAAAGTTCTTTTAATGCAGTTGTTTGTTGCTTTGAGTTTACACTTTGGGTGGGACTCGCAACTTAATACCAGCGAGATGTTCTGGATAGATATCTCAAGGTAGATGATTAGTAGTAGATGCAGATGGATTTCGGTCTACTTGCCTTGGCGTACCGCCCATGCTTTTGAGCCTCTACCTTTCTTGCAGCATAGTTAGCATTGGTTTGCGCACATAATCCTGTCAATTGCCCAGCTGTAATTCGTTTACCTCGCTTAGCTGTTTTATCGTCTTTTGGGAGAGAGACATCACTAGTGAACATCATGGGACCCCGGTCCATATTACCATCACTGATCACACCCGTTATTTACTTCATGTTCTTATTTCCTAGTTGCAGTCATATCTATCACTATTATCTCTTGCATTTGATCCTTTGTAAACGACAAGGCCGGAGGAATTGACAACCTCTCTGTACTCGTTAGGAGCAAAGTTATTTGTATCTGTGTGCAGGTCCTGTCAAGCGAAAGTTCTGGCGCTATTGACACCTTCTTGTCAACCCTCGGAGTCTCACGGGATTCGATACTTGGTATCTTTGCCAAGGGAAATTTGCCGCTACACTACATCTCAAACCTTCCACTTGGGGTAACCAACGAGGGGTGAGAAGCCATCAAGCATGTTTCTGGCGCCGTTGCCGGGGACTCCACTCTTCAAGATAGGGGAGTTGCACGCTATCTTTTATCTTTGCTTTTTAGTCTTGTTAGTTTACCTTTCAGTTTTCTTTATGTCTTTTCACTAGTTTTGCTTAATGGAAAACAACAAAAATATGAGAGAGCTTTATAAGCTCTACCTTGCTTTGGGACATGATGTGTTTGAAGAGAAAATTAAAAAACCTATGGAACTTTATTATTTCTATAACAATCATGATGGTGGTGATGTTATTAGTATGCTTTCTTTGAATATCAATATTTCTAATGACACGGAAAGCTCTAAGCTTGGGGATGACACGTTTGATGAACATGATATTTTTAGTCCCCCAACTTTTGAGGAGAAAATTTACTTTGATGATGATATGCCTCCTAAATACGATGATTACCATGATGGTTATGATAGTCTTACTCTCACTATTCCTAATAAGAAAGATTTTTCTTATATGAAGAGTAATGACACTTTTATGCTTTTGGATCATGGAAATAATGCCTTATGTGATAGTTATATTGTTCAGTTCATCCATGATCCCACTGAAAATTATTATGAGAAGGGAACATATGCTTATAGATATTTCAATAATATCAAGTTCCCTCTCTTTATGTTGAAGGTTTTCAAGCTGCACTTGTTTTGTCTTCCTATGCTTATTGCCTTGTGCTTCAATGAATTATTGTATTGCAATATTCCTATGCATAGGAAGCATGTTAGGCTTAAATGTGTTTGGTATTTGCTTCTTGATGCTC
The DNA here is from genome assembly GCA_902687465.1 of Secale cereale. Taxonomy (NCBI): domain Eukaryota; kingdom Viridiplantae; phylum Streptophyta; class Magnoliopsida; order Poales; family Poaceae; genus Secale; species Secale cereale. The sequence goes on along the minus strand of LR738710.1, from coordinate 619,324,220 downwards.
TCTTTTGTTCTTCAACTCTTATTCCTACGAGAGCATCATTAAAGTCTTAAGCCTATCTTTATGGCTATAAAGAAAGAGCTCTAGGGAGACAACCCTTGTTATCTTTGCTTTCAGTTTGTTCTTTCAGTTTTTAGTGGTCTTGATGTTTGTTACTACTGTAGCAACATCATTGTATCTTTATTTTTCAGCTTTGTGCCAAGTTTAGCCTCTGATTGCAAGAAAGTTCAAAAGTTGTGACGTGCAGTCCAGAAAACAGATTCTGTCCTTGGACAGAAAAATTCGTATAAAATCACCAGATCATCTTTTTGGTCTGAATTTTTTCGACAGCGTGCTCTATACAATTGGCTTTCGAGCGTCAGTTCTGAGTTTTTTGATTTGAGTTGCAGAAGTGCCCCGAAAAAATTATTTACTACCTGTTGGTCTGTTTTTCACAGATTCTGTCCTGTTTTGCCTTTTCTTCGTTTTGCAAACCTTGAGCTTGTTTTTTCTTTGCAAAAACCTTTTGGCAATCTTGATAAACAGTAGCTCTTTAATATTATCTTTATTTCCAGCAAGGAAAAATTATTTTATTATGGGCACTAACCTCGCTAATCAGATTATGATGAGTTATGTATGAAGGGAGTTTTCAAGTGTGCGAGGGAAGATGATAAAAAGATTTAGGAGGGTCAAACGCTCAAGCTTGGGGATGCCCCCGTGCACCCACAAGAAATATTCAAGAAGACTCAAGCGTCTAAGCTTGGGGATGCCCCCGTGCATCCCCTTCTCCATCAAAAATTATCAGTTCGTCTTTCGTTCCACTATATTTTAATCACTTCATGCGTTATGTGCTATGCTTGGAGCGTCTTGCTTTTAGTTTCCTTTTTACATTCTTTAGCTTTGCTTGCTGTTCATAACGAGTTAGAACGCAGCTTTCTTTGTGTGGGAGAAAAACACGCTCCACTTCAACCTAGAACACAACATAGGATTTTCATGCTTATCTCTGCTGTGTGTGTTCTTTGTCTTTCCATAGCTACTGTCATGTTTAGCTCTTAGTTTTCATGCTTTTCTTGTTAAAGAGCTTTTGTTTAGTTGATTGCTGAACTCTCTTGAGTTTTCATGTTTATCTTGTTAAGAGAGTTTGTCTGTTGCACTGAGTTGTGTGTCTTAACTTAAAGTAGGTAATTGAGGTTGCCATTTAATTTTAGTAGTAACTTGCAATAGTTTTGAGGTATTGCCATGGGTAATGTCTGAACTTTTGGTGACAAGAGCTTTAGCCTATTAGTGATAGATGTCGTATTTTGGGCAATCCATGTTTATTTTCGAAAACCTACAAAATAGTTGAGAACTTTAGCTACTAAATGGATCACTAATCTTTGGAGGGATCGAATATTAGAGTACACTCACGTACCATGGGTCGAGGATGCGCAAGGGTAACCAAACCCCCATACACACCTCCTCGGGGTACTTGTCTCTTTGTGAACCTCCTAATTAGATTGAGAGTTACCGATAATAAGTGCATGAGTTCTTCGGACTAATGTGAGTATTCGAAAGTTGACACTTCCACCTATCCATATTTTTCTAGCCTCTTCAGTACCGTGCATTGCCCTTTCTCACCTCGAGAGTTGGCCCATACTTCGCCGGTGCATCCAAATCCTTGGCACGATACGCTCTGTCATCATAAGCCTCATTATATCCTTCCTCAAAACAGCCACCATACCTACCTATTAAGGCATTTCCATAGCCTTTCCGAGATACATTGCCATGCAACATCCATCCTCTCATGACTTGATCGTCATGTCATACATGCTTTTTGCTTGATCGATGAGCCGCATGCTAGTTGGGCCTTGCCCAAATCATTGCTACATGACGCGCTAGTATCATTGCATATCCTGCTACACTGGCAGAGGCATACATTTGCATACATCATGATAGTTTCATTTTCTTTATGTTGAATACTTTTGTAAAGTGTGAAAGATCTTCTATACTTCTTGTAATACATAGAGTGTTGCCCCTAAAGTGAGGAAAAGATCCCAAAGAGGACAAATCAAAAGATCCCAAAGAGGACAAAATAAAAAGATCCCAAAGAGGACAAATGAGAGATAAATAGAAAGAGCCATTGAGGCCACAAAAAAATAAAAAAAATAAAAAAAGAGAAAAAGAAATAAAAAGAGAGAAGGGGGCACACTACTATTTCCTTTTGAGAGATCCACACTCGTACTCCATCTTATACCTTGTACTCCATAGAGATTATCATTTATGCATATAGCTATGTGGGGACCTTTACACTATAGAACTTGGCTTGTATATTCCAATGATGAGCCTCCTCAAAAGAGCTCTAGGTCTTCTTGAGCAAGCAAGTTGGATGCACCCCCACGAGTTCCATTGGAGAGCTTACCTTAGCTCATATGTGCATCCGTTGCATGGCAATCCCTACTCCTCGCATCATATCTATCATTTGGCTTTCTCTCGCCGATGATTGTCCTCATTGATGTGAGCCTTTCACACCTTTTTTGTCTTCCCCCTCTATCATCCTTATCTCCATCCTAAGTGTCGACTTTCTTGCTTACGCTCATCATTGCATGAGTGCTCAAAATATCAAAAGGGAGTGGATCATTTTGACTTGTACCTGGCTGACGGTCTGGGGATGAGTCAAGATAAGATTCCAAATAAGACCAAGTGTGAAACTTTAGTAGATTAAGTTCTCAACAATACAAAAACTATGTTTTACTCTCTCATATATCCCTATCCCCTTTCTTGCACGCAAACACCATTTGGAGACATTCGAGTCACGCACAGCGAGAGCTCTTGCACCTTTATGTTCATATGTTACTTGTTACAATGCTAATATAGACTCTTGCTTGTTATTACTTGAATTGGATTACATGCCTTGATTGCTTTACTTACAAGTTCTTATATGGTTAATAGCATGTCACCACAGAAATTATGCTTGTTATCATTTACCTACTCGAGGACGAGTAGGAATTAAGCTTGGGGATGTTGATACGTCCAAAACGTATCTATAATTTCTGCTTGCTCCATGCTTCTTTTGTGTGATGTTGCTATGATATTTATGCACTTCTATACACTTTTGATCATATTTGGACTAACCTATTAACTCAGTGCACCCCAGTGCCAGTTTCTGTTTTCTGCTGTTTTTGTATTTCAGGTTTTCCCATTACTTAAATTGCCAGAAAAATTCCGGGAAAAATATATAAAAAATCAGCGCTCCAGAAGCTTCCACGCGCCAGATGTGGGGCCAGAGGGGAGCCAGGGGCAGCCCAGGTGGCCTGCCCACGTGGCCCCCCTCCTGGCCGCGCCGGGGGGGGGGGGGCGCCTGGGCCCCCCTCTCCGCCTCTGGTGACCCCCTTTGGCATTTATTTACCTCGCGTCCCGAAACCCTCGAGGACAAAACCCTTTTTCGCGATCTCATCTATGTTCCACCGCCGCCGCGCTTCCAAGATCGGGAGCACCAGGAGAACTCTTCTCGGCACCCTGCCGGAGGGGAGAACCACCACCATGGACGCTTCCCGGATGAGTTGTGAGTAGTCCCCCTTGGACCATGGGTCCATGACCAGTAGCTATGTGATGTTCTCCTCCCCTCTTTGTTCTTCATCGATTAGACCTCGTGAGCTGCCCTACATGATCGAGGCACATATGTAATCTTTATGCTGTTGCTATGCTGAGTTTGCTGGGATCCGATGGATTATGAGATTATGTTCAGATTGTGTGTGAGTAATATATTTGATTCACCTCTTTTATATTTATGTTCTTGAGTAATTCTTGCATGTTCTCTGTTGCTATTTATTGCATTGGCCGAGTAGTAGGTAGTAACTCCAAGAGGGAACGTTATGCTTGATTGTGGGTTCATGCCCCTCGATGACTAGCTTGAGTGACAGAAACATGAGTCTAGGGGATGTGTTGTTGCCACAAGGGGGAAACAACGGTGCTTGTACTTGCGGGTGCAAGGATTGTTTACTTTACGCAAAGTTCTTTTAATGCAGTTGTCTGTTGCTTTGAGTTTACACTTTGGGTGGGACTCGCAACTTAATACCAGTGAGATGTTCTAGATAGATATCTCAAGGTGGATGATTAGTAGTAGATGCAGATGGATTTCGGTCTACTTGCCTTGGCGTACCGCCCATGCTTTTGAGCATCTACCTTTCTTGCAGCATAGTTAGCATTGGTTTGCGCACATAATCCTGTCAATTGCCCAACTGTAATTCGTTTACCTCGCTTAGCTGTTTTACCGTCTTTTGGGAGAGAGACATCACTAGTGAACATCATGGGACCCCGGTCCATATTACCATCACTGATCACACCCGTTATTTACTTCATGTTCTTATTTCCTAGTTGCAGTCATATATATCACTATTATCTCTTGTGTTTGATCCTTTGTAAACGACAAGGCCGGAGGGATTGACAACCTCTCTGTACTCGTTGGGAGCAAAGTTATTTGTATCTGTGTGCAGGTCCTGTCAAGTGAATGTTCTGGCGCTATTGACACCTTCTTGTCGACCCTCGGAGTCTCACGGGATTCAGTCCTTGGTATCTTTGCCAAGGGAATTTGCCGCTACGCTACATCTCAAACCTTCCACTTGGGGTAACCAACGAGGGGTGAGAAGCCATCAAGCAAGTTTCTGGCGCCATTGCCGGGGACTCCACTCTTCAAGATAGGGGAGTTGCACGCTATCTTTTATCTTTGCTTTTTAGTCTTGTTAGTTTACCTTTCAGTTTTCTTTATGTCTTTTCACTAGTTTTCCTTAATGGAAAACAACAAAAATATGAGAGAGCTTTATAAGCTCTACCTTACTTTGGGACATGATGTGTTTGAAGAGAAAATTAAAAAACCTATGGAACTTTATTATTTGTATAACAATCATGATGGTGGTGATGTTATTAGTATGCTTTCTTTGAATATCAATTTGCTAATGACATGGAAAGCTCTAAGCTTGGGGATGACACGTTTGATGAACATGATATTTTTAGTCCCCCAACTTTTGAGGAGAAAATTTACTTTGATGATGATATGCCTCCTAAATACGATGATTACCATGATGGTTATGATAGTCTTACTCTCACTATTCCTAATAAGAAAGATTTTGCTTATATGAAGAGTAATGACACTTTTATGCTTTTGGATCATGGAAATAATGCCTTATGTGATAGTTATATTGTTCAGTTCATCCATGATCCCACTGAAAATTATTATGAGAAGGGAACATATGCTTATAGATATTTCAATAATATCAAGTTCCCTCTCTTTATGTTGAAGGTTTTGAAGCTGCACTTGTTTTGTCTTCCTATGCTTATTGCTTTGTGCTTCAATGAATTATTGTATTGCAATATTCCTATGCATAGGAAGCATGTTAGGATTAAATGTGTTTGGTATTTGCTTCTTGATGCTCTCTTTTGTTCTTCAACTCTTATTCCTACGAGAGCATCATTAAAGTCTTAAGCCTATCTTTATGGCTATAAAGAAAGAGCTCTAGGGAGACAACCCTTGTTATCTTTGCTTTCAGTTTGTTCTTTCAGTTTTTAGTGGTCTTGATGTTTGTTACTACTGTAGCAACATCATTGTATCTTTATTTTTCAGCTTTGTGCCAAGTTTAGCCTCTGATTGCAAGAAAGTTCAAAAGTTGTGACGTGCAGTCCAGAAAACAGATTCTGTCCTAGGACAGAAAAATACGTATAAAATCACCAGATCATCTTTTTGGTCTGAATTTTTTCGACAGTGTGCTCTATACAATTGGCTTTCGAGCGTCTGTTCTGAGTTTTTTGATTTGAGTTGCAGAAGTGCCCCGAAAAAATTATTTACTACCTGTTGGTCTGTTTTTCACAGATTCTGTCCTGTTTTGCCTTTTCTTCGTTTTGCAAACCTTGAGCTTGCTTTTTCTTTGCAAAAACCTTTTGGCAATCTTGAGAAACAGTAGCTCTTTAAGATTATCTTTATTTCCAGCAAGGAAAAATTATTTTATTATGGGCACTAACCTCGCTAATCAGATTATGATGAGTTATGTATGAAGGGAGTTTTCAAGTGTGCGAGGGAAGATGATAAAAAGATTTAGGAGGGTCAAACGCTCAAGCTTGGGGATGCCCCCGTGCACCCCCAAGAAATATTCAAGAAGACTCAAGCGTCTTAGCTTGGGGATGCCCCCGTGCATCCCCTTCTCCATCAACAATTATCAGTTCGTCTTTCGTTCCACTATATTTTAATCACTTCATGCGTTATGTGCTATGCTTGGAGCGTCTTGCTTTTAGTTTCCTTTTTAGTTTTCTTTAGCTTTGCTTGCTGTTCATAACGAGTTAGAACCCAGCTTTCTTTGTGTGGGAGAGAAACACGCTCCACTTCAACCTAGAACACAACATAGGATTTTCATGCTTATCTCTGCTGTGTGTGTTCTTTGTCTTTCCATAGCTACTGTCATGTTTAGCTCTCAGTTTTCATGCTTTTCTTGTTAAAGAGCTTTTGTTTAGTTGGTTGCTGAACTCTTTTGAGTTTTCATGTTTATCTTGTTAAGAGAGTTTGTCTGTTGCACTGAGTTGTGTGTCTTAACTTAAAGTAGGTAATTGAGGTTGCTATTTAATTTTAGTAGTAACTTGCAATAGTTTTGAGGTATTGCCATTAGTAATGTCTGAACTTTTGGTGACAATAGCTTTAGCCTATTAGTGATAGATGTCGTATTTTGGGCAATCCGTGTTTATTTTCGAAAACCTACAAAATAGTTGAGAACTTTAGCTACTAAATGGATCACTAATCTTTGGAGGGATCGAATATTAGAGTACACTCACGTACCATGGGTCGAGGATGCGCAAGGGTAACCAAACCCCCATACACACCTCCTCGGGGTACTTGTCTCTTTGTGAACCTCCTAATTAGATTGAGAGTTACCGATAATAAGTGCATGAGTTCTTCGGACTAATGTGAGTATTCGAAAGTTGACATTTCCACCTATCCATATTTTTCTAGCCTCTTCAGTACCGTGCATTGCCCTTTCTCACCTCGAGAGTTGGCGCATACTTTGCCGGTGCATCCAAATCCTTGGCACGATACGCTCTGTCATCATAAGCTTCATTATATCCTTCCTCAAAACAGCCACCATACCTATCTATTAAGGCATTTCCATAGCCTTTCCGAGATACATTGCCATGCAACATCCATCCTCTCATGACTTGATCTTCATGTCATACATGCTTTTTGCTTGATCAATGAGCCGCGTGCTAGTTGGGCCTTGCCCTAATCATTGCTACATGACGCTCTAGTATCATTGCATATCCTGCTACACTGGCAGAGGCATACATTTGCATACATCATGATAGTTTCATTTTCTTTATGTTGAATACTTTTGTAAAGTGTGAAAGATCTTCTATACTTCTTGTAATACATAGAGTGTTGCCCCTAAAGTGAAGAAAAGATCCCAAAGAGGACAAATCAAAAGATCCCAAAGAGGAGAAAATAAAAAGATCCCAAAGAGGACAAATGAGAGATAAATAGAAAGAGCCATTGAGGCCACAGAAAAATATAAAAAATAGAAAAAGAGAAAAAGAAATAAAAAGAGATAAGGGGGCACACTACTATTTCCTTTTGAGAGATCCACACTCGTACTCCATCTTATACCTTGTACTCCATAGAGATTATCATTTATGCATATAGCTATGTGAGGACCTTTACACTATAGAACTTGGCTTGTATATTCCAATGATGAGCCTCCTCAAAAGAGCTCTAGGTCTTCTTGAGCAAGCAAATTGGATGCACCCCCACGAGTTCCATTGGAGAGCTTACCTTAGCTCATATGTGCATCCGTTGCATGGCAATCCCTACTCCTCGCATCATATCTATCATTTGGCTTTCTCTCGCCGATGATTGTCCTCATTGATGTGAGCCTTTCACACCTTTTTTGTCTTCCCCCTCTATCATCCTTATCTCTTTGCCATCCTAAGTGTCGACTTTCTTGCTTACGCTCATCCATTGCATGAGTGCTCAAAATATCGAAAGGGAGTGGATCATTTTGACTTGTACCTGGCTGACGGTCTGGGGATGAGTCAAGATAAGATTCCAAATAAGACCAAGTGTGAAACTTTAGTAGATTAAGTTCTCAACAATACAAAAACTATGTTTTACTCTCTCATATATCCCTATCCCCTTTCTTGCACGCAAACACCATTTGGAGACATTCGAGTCACGCATAGCGAGAGCTCTTGCACCTTTATGTTCATATGTTACATGTTACAATGCTAATATAGACTCTTGCTTGTTATGACTTGAATTGGATTACATGCCTTGATTGCTTTACTTACAAGTTCTTATATGGTTAATAGCATGTCACCACAGAAATTATGCTTGTTATCATTTACCTACTCGAGGACGTGCAGGAATTAAGCTTGGGGATGTTGATACGTCCAAAACGTATCTATAATTTCTGCTTGCTCCATGCTTCTTTTGTGTGATGTTGCTATGATATTTATGCACTTCTAGACACTTTTGATCATATTTGGACTAACCTATTAACTCAGTGCACCCCAGTGCCAGTTTCTGTTTTCTGCTGTTTTTGTATTTCAGGTTTTCCCATTACTTAAATTGCCAGAACAATTCCGGGAAAAATATATAAAAAATCATTGCTCTAGAAGCTTCCATGCGCCAGAAGTGGGGCCAGAGGGGAGCCAGGGGCAGCCTAGGCGGCCTGCCCACGCGGCCCCCCTCCTGGCCGCGCAGGGGGGGCGCCTGGGACCCCCTCTCCGCCTCTAGTGACCCCCTTTGGCATTTATTTACCTCGCGTCCCGAAACCCTCGAGGACGAAACCCTTTTTCGCGATCTCATCTCTGTTCCACCGCCGCCGCGCTTCCAAGATCGGGAGCACCAGGAGAACTCTTCTCGGCACCCTGCCGGAGGGGAGAACCACCACCGGGAGCTTCTCCACCACCATGGACGCTTCCCGGATGAGTTGTGAGTAGTCCCCCTTGGACCATGGGTCCATGACCAGTAGCTATGTGATGTTCTCCTCCCCTCTTTGTTCTTCATCGATTAGACCTCGTGAGCTGCCCTACATGATCGAGGCACATATGTAATCTTTATGCTGTTGCTATGCTGAGTTTGCTGGGATCCGATGGATTATGAGATTATGTTCAGATTGTGTGTGAGTAATATATTTGATTCACCTCTTTTATATTTATGTTCTTGAGTAATTCTTGCATGTTCTCCGTTGCTATTTATTGCTTTGGCCGAGTAGTAGGTAGTAACTCCAAGAGGGAACGTTATGCTTGATTGTGGGTTCATGCCCCTCGATGACTAGCTTGAGTGACAGAAACATGAGTCTAGGGGATGTGTTGTTGCCACAAGGGGGAACAACGGTGCTTGTACTTGCGGGTGCAAGGATTGTTTACTTTACGCAAAGTTCTTTTCATGCAGTTGTCTGTTGCTTTGAGTTTACACTTTGGGTGGGACTCGCAACTTAATACCAGTGAGATGTTCTGGATAGATATCTCAAGGTGGATGATTAGTAGTAGATGCAGATGGATTTCGGTCTACTTGCCTTGGCGTACCGCCCATGCTTTTGAGCCTCTACCTTTCTTGCAGCATAGTTAGCATTGGTTTGCGCACATAATCCTGTCAATTGCCCAACTGTAATTCGTTTACCTCGCTTAGCTGTTTTATCGTCTTTTGGGAGAGAGACATCACTAGTGAACATCATGGGACCCCGGTCCATATTACCATCACTGATCACACCCGTTATTTACTTCCTGTTCTTATTTCCTAGTTGCAGTCATATCTATCACTATTATCTCTTGCGTTTGATCCTTTGTAAACGACAAGGCCAGAGGGATTGACAACCTCTCTGTACTCGTTGGGAGCAAAGTTATTTGTATCTGTGTGCAGGTCCTGTCAAGCGAAAGTTCTGGCGCTATTGACACCTTCTTGTCGACCCTCGGAGTCTCACGGGATTCGATCCTTGGTATCTTTGCCAAGGGAAATTTGCCGCTACGCTACATCTCAAACCTTCCACTTGGGGTAACCAACGAGGGGCGAGAAGCCATCAGACGCCTTGAGGACCGCGCCTCGGCCCCATTCAGTAAATGGGCCGCATCTCCACGCCTCCCCCCGGTTATGGGGAAGGCATGAAGCCGCCTCTTTACTACGACGTGACGCATGCCTGCGAAAACCGCCCAGCGCATGCCGCCCACGTCACGCACGCCACTCCACCCCGCGCCGCGCGCGCGGATCGTGGGAGGCGCAGCGCGCGGAAAATCTTACCACGGTGAAAACCGTCCCGCCTGCCCGCGCACCGTTCTGGGCCTGGCCCAACAACGCGTCGCGCTTATGTGTGTCCCAGGCTTGGGGGCTCCTGTCGGTGTACAAAACGAGGGGTACACTTTTTGTACCCCTATGACTGTGCACGGGCAGTCCGAGCCCGGGCACCACAACACCAAGCACAGCAAGGGAGGTGAGCCAGGGTAAGAACGAAGCTCGATGGAGACTGAAGCCCAAAGCCAAGACCACAAAGAGCAAAGGGACGAAGCGGATTCCCCCGGCAAGATCCTTGCCGGGGGCAGCTTTAGCAGCCCCGGCAAGACCCTTGCCGTGGCAATTCGCCCCACGCCTACGGAGCAGATCACTCTTGAGTCCACTGCCCCCATGGGGCAAGGATTCGGGAGGCATCCCCGTAGTGGCATGCTGATCTTTGTGAAGACATTCAAGATCAGATACACGCTAAGAAGAAGACGACCCTTGGCGGGATCCCAGCCAAGGAGGACCACAAGACCTCCGGCAAGCACCTTGCCGGGGATGACAGCAGGCGCCGTGACAAGACCCTTGCCGGAGCTCCGGCAAGGCCCTTGCCGAGGACATCCACAGGGCCACCATCAGGCACACACCAACTGAGTTTCCACCACCCCATGCAGCTGCCGACCCAACCAGCTAGGCAGGCACCTGCGTGGCAACATGCAGATCTTCGTGAAGACCCACCATTGCGCCACCTCAGCTGCCTGCCTGCCTACATGGCATCTCAGGCATCACTGGCCGGGGCGCGTGTCAACACAAGAAGGAGCGGCGATGGACAAGACGGACGTCTCCCCTCGCCCCCAATAAAGCAAGGACACCTAAGCTATGCGCATTAAATGCGCCTTGTCATGTAATGCGAGGGATAACCTCGCACCACTGTACCCTTTCCACCTCCTGTGTGCCACTGTGGCAACCCCTTGTCCCTATAAAAGGAGGCCCGAAGCGACCAGGAGAAGGATTCGGCTTTTTAGAACTCCTCACGACTCGGCTTTTGGAGCTGTTCACGCCCCATAGCTAGCCGAAGAACAAAAACATATAATCCACCAAAGCAGGAGTAGGATTTTACGCATCTTTGTGGCCCGAACCTGGGTAAAGGAATTGTGTGCTAACTGTTAGATCCGCTCTTCTCTCAACCCCGCGCCCCGCAACCATAGTAGGGATTCCTGTGATCCCATAGGTGTCAATCCAAATACACCGACACCAAGGTGTCAAATGAACTGTCAAGAGACCTCAATAGCTTCTTCACAACTTCATGCTTGGTGATTTCAGTGGCACCAAGAGCATGAAGCTCATTGGTGATATCAGTGAGGCGATTAAATGTAAGATGGACATTTTCATTGTCATTTCTCTTGAAGCAATTGAAGAGATTGCGAAGAACGTCAATCCTTGAGTCTCGCTGTGTTGAGACGCCTTCATTGACCTTGGACAGCCAGTCCCATACCAGCTTGGCTGAATCCAGTGCACTCACGCGTCCTTACTGTCCTTTGGTCAGATGACCATAAATGATATTCTTGGCGGTTGTGTCTAGTTGAGCAAACTTCTTGACATCAGCAAGGGTGACACCTTCACCAGCCTTGGGAACACCAGTCTTGATGACATACTAGAGGTCATTGTCGATAGCTTCAGGATGCATGCACATCTTATTCTTCCAGTAGGGGTAATCAGTCCCATCGAAGATAGGGCACGCATTGGAGACTTTGATTATCCCTACAGTCGACATAACTAAAACTCTTGGTCGTTAAAACGAATCACATAGAACAAGGGAGCACCTTGCTCTTATACCAATTGAAAGTGCAAGTTATCGACTAGAGAGGGGGGGGGGTGAATAGGCGATTTTTACGAAAGTCTTCAAAACACGAAATCTTTTGAAGACAGACAAAATGAAAAGAACCTATGTGATAAGAAGCGGAAGATAAACGACCCTAGACACACAGTAGTTAATTAAGCATCATAGAGAAAAGTACAAAGATTATTGATAGCTAGATAACATGGATCAAGATGGAAGATAGAAATGAAGCTAAACAGGGGACAGTCTTCACACAGTGAAGTCAAACGGATCAAACACACAAGTAATGACGTCACGAAGACAAACTATAATGTAAATGAGTTGGAAGATAGAACCAGTAGCTTGGAGACTAGGGGAATTTGGTAGAACAGTTCCAGTTGCTATGACAACGACATGTCTGGTTAGGGAGGCTGAGGTTGAACTCTGAAGACCGCGTCTTCACCTTATTCCCCTTGAGCTAAGGACACCCAGTCCTCGCCCAATCACTCTGGTAAGTCTTCAAGGTAGACTTCCAAAAATTCACATACTTCATTCACCGGTGATCCACAATGACTCTTGGATGCTCAGAACGTGACGCCTAACCGGCTGGAGGATACACAGTCCTCAAGTGTAACAAGTCTTCAGGTCACACAGACATAAAGACTTCAGTGATGCCTAACACTGTTTGGCTCTGGGTGTTTTGGGATTTGTCCTCGCAAGGATCTTTTCTCTCAAAGGCTTCAGAGGTGGGTTGCTCTCAAACGACAAAAGCCGTGCACTAACTCTGAGCAGCCACCAATTTATGGTGTAAGGGGTGGGCTATTTATAGCCAGGAGGCAACCCAACATGATATGTCCAAAATGAACCTTGGTCACTAAGGAACTGACACCTGTCCAATAGTCGGGTTTTGAACACACGTGGCAACTTTGCTTGAGCTCCAAGCAAAGCTGACTTATCCGACTCTGGATAAGATTTTCTCTCATTGTCTACGCTCGAAGATATAGGATTTTGGTTGAGCATCACATCAGTCATCTGACTATGTTCACTTGGACCCCACTTAACAATACGGTGGTTCCTATGACTCAAGATAGAAGAAAAAGAACAATGAAAGAAACTATGTCTTCGCATTCTATAGTCTTCATTGAATGTCTTCATTGGTCATAATCTTCAAGTCAATCTCTTCACGAGCCACCACTATCTTCAATGTCTTCACACATTTTTAGGGGTCATCTCTGGAAGGTAAACTGAATCAGTGAGGGACTATTACCCGTGTTATCCTGCAATTCTCACAAACATGTTATTCCACAACCACGTTTGTCGTCAATACTCCAAAACAGACTACAGGGTTGTCGCTGTCAAAACCGGTGGATCTCGGGTAGGGGGTCCCGAACTATGCGTCTGTGGATCGATGGTAACAGGAGACAAGGGACAAAGTGTTTACCCAGGTTCAGGCCCTCTCGATCGAGGTAAAACCCTACTCCTGCTTGATTGATATTGATGAATATGATTACAAGAGTTGACCTACCTCAAGATCGTAATGGCTAAACCCTAGAAGTCTAACCAGGGTGATTGCTATGAATCGGCTATTGTTGTTATGCCTCTACGGACTAAACCCTCCAGTTTATATATGCACCGAAGGGCCCTAGGGTTTGTACATGACCATCTTGTAGAGGAAGGAAATATTACACCCGAACCTAAAACCTGCCATTATACGCACACATGAGTCCTATCCGGATACGAGAGATGATCTTCAGCGTTAATCTTCAAGGCCCACCAGTCCGGCCCACAACGAGTTATCCGGCCACAATAGGACCCCTCAATCTAGGACTCCCTCAGTATCCCCTGAAACTGTCATTGATGAAAATGAGTTCGGCTTCCATATTGTCTTCGGTATTGCAAGGTGGGTTCCTTTTTTTGAACATATCGAGGCACTATCTTCAAAGAGTGTACTGTGTCAGGCTCTGCATGGTTAGTACAACCCTTAGCCTTGAGGGCAAGGCATTGAAAGAAAACGAATATTGTGTCTTTACTGACAACTTTTTGGTGAAGCGTCGCATCCATCCCACTTACATATCGGACCATTTTACTTTGTACTAGTTTCGCATTTCGACGTATAACCCCACTGACACGTCTTATCAAAACAGAGATCATGCCCGCTTATTATGGGATCCTTATCAATGTGACGTGAGCATCCAAGCGGCGCATTACGCACGACCGCTTTGGAAACCAGCGAGGTTTATGGCTAAAGAGGGGGGACGTTCTGTATTCACAGTGTTATTAAAGGATATCAATCCCTTCTATCAGCCCCACGCCTTCCTCAAGACATAGCTCTCCAAACTTCCTAGCCCCAGCATCCTCATCTCTTGCGCCCGCAGCTCACAATTCCTCAACCACCACTTCCTTCCCCAGCAATGGCTAGATCCGGAGCAGGAGACAAGTGGGAGGCCTCCACGGTTACTGAGAAGACCGTGGAGGTTCTCCGGAGCGCGGGCTACCTCACCGCCAATATCGCGCACCGAGTCCCCGCCCAGGATCAGGTGATTCTCGTCCCGGAGTCGGGTGAGAGAGTCGTGTTCCTCTCAAACTTTGTTAGGGGGCTAGGATTCCCTCTTCACCCCTACGTACAGGGTCTACTTTTTTTCTACGGGCTAGATTTCCATGATCTAGCCCCGAATTCAATCCTTCACATCTCCACTTTCATATTGGTGTGTGAAGCTTTCCTCCGCGTTCCCCCACACTTCGTCCTATGGCTCAAGACCTTCAACATGAAGCCAAAGGTGGTGGACGGGCAATATGCGGAGTGCGAGGGCGCTATGATAAGCAAGCTCCTGAATGCAACCTGGCCAAAGGGGTTGTTCGTGGAGACGAACAAGGTTTGGCAGCAGGAGTGGATCTATATCACTGAGCCCCCCGACGCCAAATGGGCGGCGGCGCCTGCTTTCAGATTTGGACCCCCAGAGAGGCTGACCTCCTGGATCGATAAGACTCCGAACTAGGGGTCTCAGATTGAGGTGGTGGCACTCCAAGGCCGCGTGTCCGTCATGATCACCAAAGGCTACCAACTCACAACTGTGGTTCAGGTAATGCTGGCCCGAGTTGTCCTTCCTTGCCAATGCTAGGACTCCTCTCTATGGGAGTTCGATCCGGTAGGATCCCGGCCCTTGAAGCATCTATATGGCTCCACACACGAAGAGATTTGGAAATACCTCTTCAAGAGCCAGAAGGAGTGGCCAGAGGAAACTGAGGACTCAGGCTATAACACTGTGTTTACCGCAGTAGAGGTAACCAAAAGTACCTAATCCAAAAGGAGTGGCCAGAGGTAATCAAAAGTACTTGCCCCTGGTGCGTATATGGAGTTTTACAAGTGGGACTAAGTACTAGCCCCTGGGGCTAGTACTTTGTCTTCACACATGCGCACCCGGGAACAACTTCCCGGTCGGTCACCCATCCTGAAATTACTCCAAGCTGAGCACGCTTAACTTTGGAGTTCTATCCGAATGGGTTCCCAGAAAAGAAGGAATTCCTTATTGATATGAGTAGTCTATCATCCCTAATAAGCCAGGCTATCACATACAACCCCACTGAGAGGAAACGACGTCCTCGTCGTGCCATAGGAACGTTCGCTCTTGGCACATACGTATGTGCTTCCAGTCCGGCACATGTGCCATGCCGTGTGCCACGACGGGTCACAAACGTCATGCACAACATGACCGCGCTCATGTCCGCAAACATCTGTGTAACCACGAGGGTCGGCTCTGATACCAACTTGTAACGCCCCGGACACACCCGCCGGTGGTCATTACTCCTGGCGGGATCTTGACTGGCCCCACATATCAATACTAGTCTTTTCTGTGCACTTTGTCCTCACTCGTGCGCTCCCGGGAGCAACTTCCTGGTCGGTCACCCATCCTGAAATTACTCCAAGCTGACCACGCTTAACTTTGGAGTTCTGTCCGAATGGGCTCCCGGAAAATAAGGAATTCCTTATTGATATGAGTAGTCTATCATCCCTAATAAGCCAGGCTATCACAGGTATCCATTTGTACGCGGCTAGGCAAAAAACCATCTCTTCGTATAACACGGGGTGGATCTCAATCTATCGTAGTATGAAACTAAGTCACCGGATCGCAGACCAGATTCTCGCCTATCATGACAGTCAGTTTTCGGCTTTCTCTACTGAGGTACTTGACCGAACGAACCAGAAGTACAATCGCAGTAGTTCTCCCTTTACACCCTAGCTGAACAATCGGGAACGTAGGGGTAAGCACACGAGCCGGGCAACCCAACTATTGACCCTAGACATGATTCAGAACTGATGCATATAAAACAATATCCAGGACGCCGAACACTCCCTATAGGTGTTCGGACTTTTCAACATATACCGGGCCGAATACAACCCCTGGTAATGGATCCTGTTGTCAAGGCACATGTGGCAATCTGACATGGGGAGAGAACACAGGTGGTGAGAGAATAAAACTCCAAACACAATCTGAACCAAGCTGCTTCTATAATATCCCGTTCTAGTACGGTGAGCCGTACACTTACAGATAATGCCGATAACTTCCTTGGACATTTTATATGCCACAAAAGTATAAAACAACAAGAGGTAAAAGGTTTACATAGGGTCTTAATCTAAAAAGAAACCTTAGCACGGGGCCCTACTGCATGTCTGCGTTGTTTTCTCCTTTGTGATGTGTCCTTAAAGGGGGAAGTGTGATGGCCATCTGTAAAAAAAAAGGAAAAAAACCTGGAAAAAAAGGATCCAGTGTGGCCGTAAAAAAAGCTGGTTCGTTTAATGAACCTTGAAAGATAATTTTAGAGTCTGAATTGGGTCACACCAAACTATGGACTATTTGTATGCAGTGTGCCCCCAGCGCCACCCAAGGAATTTTAAGGGCATAATTGTGTACGCGAGGCACGTATGCTACCACCTTATGGGGCAGTCGACGGGGCGTAGCTGCTAATCAAGCTCATGTTCATCTGAGTTGTCGCACTGGGGCGTATGCCGCACACGTTTAGCTGTGTCCGCGGTCTTAATGACCGATGAGCTATTCGGCTTGAATAGGCCATTTCAGACTTCGGCTGCTAGGGCCGCAGTGTCCTCCTCCGTTGTCAGGCCCAAGATGCGATTCTATCCCGATCACATGACACATACGTGATTGGGCCACAACCGCATTTCGGGCGCTTAGCAAGATGGATTTCATTACATCGTACCATTACATAAATACATGGGGATACAACAATCCATACAAGACACATGAATACAACAACATCAATACAAGGCATCCGACTACGGATGCAAACTTAAAAAGCAAAACGACATCCATCTGCTATCCCAGGCTGCCGACCCGGAACCTATCCCAAGACTGACGAAGAAGAAGAAGAAAGAACTCCAACACAAAGGACATCGCTCTCACGTCAAGTCATCGGAAACCTGCACCTGCAACTCTTGTTGTAGTAACTATGAGCAACGAGGACTCAGCAATCCCATAACCATGGGTATCAAGACTAGCACAGCTTAAGGGGTAGGAAGAGGTAAAGTGGTGAGGTTGCAGCAGCGGCTAAGCAAAAGTATGGTCGCTAACATATGAGTACAAGAATAAGAAGAGCATCTATGCAGACAATCACAAACTAGTAGATCGCTAAAGATCCTAAACTACCTACGAGTCAAACATAACCCCATCGTGTTCTCTTCTCCAAGTGAAAAGAGAAAATCACGGTTACTCACACAGTTGTGTGTTTTACTTCGGATCCTCTGACAAGTTTTCTACAACCGGACATTAACAAATTCCAATCTGCCACATAACCGTGGGCACGACTTTCGGAAGATCATAACCCTACAGGGGTGTCCCAACTTAGCCCATCACAAGCTCTCACGATAAGCAGAGATTATAATAATATTACCCCTTATCTTAGGGAAGGCCCGATCAGACTCGGAATTCCCGGTGCACAAGACATTTCGACAATGGTAAAACAAGTCCAGCAAGACCTCCCGGCGTGCCGACACCCTGATAGGAGCCGCGCGTATCTCGTCTCAGGTCACAACCGGATAGGTGATCCTACGGGGGCCAGACCTCGAGTTTCTCCGTGGTGGCCCTGCAGTCTCCCCGTTTGGGACCAACACCATCATCACTGGCCCCCCTGCTATGTAGAAAGAATACTCGGGTAGCGCTAAATCCCTATGCAATTAATTAATTAATTAAGTTTTTATTATGAGCAAATTAAAACCAATGTTGGGCCTTGCCGGAGGAGTTTCATTCAAAGACGAACTGTCAAGGGGCCCCCATATACCCAACCGTCTAAGGAACGCAAAATCAAGGAACATAACGCCGGTTTATCGGCTCCTATGGCGGCATGAGTGGAACAAAACAGTGAGCAAAAGACCAAGCCTTCCACCCATTTCCAAGTATATTGGTGTGTTAATAACAATAATAGATATTATGATATTCCAACAACAAGATCCGTCATGGATCAATCTTCATCTTCACCTGCAGCTAACAACGCTATAAGAGGGGCTGAGCAAGCGGGTAACATAGCCAAACAACGGTTGCTAGGAAGGTGTCAAAGGTTAGAGGTTTCATGGCAACAAGGAGAGGGGCTGACAATAAAAGATGGGTAGCGCGACATATAACGATAGCATCGAGACATCTAGCATAACAATGATAGTAAAGGTATCCATGGTGATGGTCATCTTGCCTGAGATCCCGCAAGGAAGAAGAACGGATCCATGAAGAAGACAAAGAATAATCCTCGAAGATGAACCACGTGTAGTCGAACGAATCCTCACGATCGCAACGGGAAAAGCACTAACGAGAAGAAGCAAGTAACACGGTAAACACAACACACAAGAATACGACATAAAGCTCAACCAAGTATGATGCAAGACAAGTCTATATGATGCAAAACATGGCAAGGGATGAAGCACATAAGAAAAACACAAACCAATAAGTTTAAATGAGGCTAGAATCAACATATAGTAATTCCGGTAAGTCCTCATATGCACATTTCGAAATTGGTCCAGATCTGAACAAACCTTATGTTCAAGTTGTTAAACAGCAAGTTAACATGCACCAAGATGATCTACTCGAAATTCTAGTCAAGTAACATATAAAGTTTGTTTAATTCAGAGCTACGGCCTAGAAGATATGAGCAAAACAAGACAAGCATGGCAATTATGCAAGATGCATCCAAACAACAAGCACACACACTCCAAACATGTAACCAACATCATAATAAGCTTCTACATGCAAAAACACACAAGTTTCATATAGGACACACTCAAAACGGAGCAACGGTTCAACACATACACATGAAACAAGATATAACAACAAGCTGTCCAAAATCAGCAACATAGCAACTTTGCAGCATATATATATATATATATATATATATATATATATATATATATATATATATATATATATATATATATATGCTACAACACTCAAACAAGATAACAAGAGGCATGAATGTGAAATAGACATGATACTTAACAAGCATGAACTTAGAGAATACCCAAAAACTTGCCGGAACACAATTAAACAAGCATGACAAGTTGCAATAAATTTATCCAGAGTTAGTCAAAATCCGGGAAGGAAAAAACATCATCACGATGGTGCCTTCGGGGGCACAAAACAACAATCATATCAACTCTACTAAGTATATAAAGATCATGGACATGTAATAGACATATCATACATCAAACAACTCCATTGGAGCAACTCCATAGGAGGCATGGTTCAATAACAACAAGCTCCACCAAATTGATCATGATGATAAAAGTGTGACAGGTAAATTTATAGCAACTTTAGAGCAAGAAATAAACAAGCTACAACAGACCATATGTGCAAATAAGGGCATGGATGAATAGATCATAACATGGACAACAAGACATGATCATTTGGCATACTAAAACATGCATGGATGTGAGTGACGCATCAAGCAAACATGGTATCAGGTTTAACAGATTCCATACTTGGCATTTTTTTTCACTAAGTATAAAACAGCAACAACGACATAGCATGTTTACAAGCTTGTTTAAGTCACATCAAGGCATATCATGAAAAGTGGATTGCACCACAGCAAAGATCATATGATTGTGTTTCTAAAACATATAGACATGTGGCATGAAGAGAAACACACCAATAGCAATGAGCAAGTCAAATCAGCATCTCACAACAAGTTTCAACACTTAACATCCACATGCACTTTTGCAATAGAGATTAACATGGCAATATGGCACCTAACATGAATGCTAAAGCAACCAACATGTAGAGCACTTCTCAATGATCATTTTGACATATCATAAGCTCCATTTGGACCAACATGCACAAAGTTATCACATCACAAACATGCTAACAAAATTACAGATAACAACAGTTTTAAACGTATAGCACTCTTACAACGATGATTAGGGCATCAAGATGAACTCAAACAAGCATATCACAATGGAACAAAATGAAGAGCATATCACAACGATCATTTTGACATACCATATGCATCATTTGGACATACACACAAAATGTTACAGCCACACAAAGATGCATACAAAATTACAACTACTCAGGGACTTAGCCGTTTTACAGAGGAAAAGTGAGCGACAGAAGACTATACAACGCACAGGCGAGGGAATTGGGGCTGCTCGCCATGGGCCTGGCCCAAGACGTGGAGAGGAGGAGGCCCGGTGCTGCTCACTAGGTCCGGCCGGTCAGTGGGCCGAGGCAGCTGGACTGGCTTGGGCCGTGGCTGGGCCTCCGCCCTCTGGCCGCGGCGGGGCCTAGGCCTGCGGGTCTACGCGAGCGGCGGCTCGTCGTCACGGTCCTTCCGCGCGAGGATGCAGCAGCGGTGACGGTGGTTAACGCCGGCGAGGTTCTGGCGAGGGGGCGAGGTGGATCCGGTCGGGGAGGACCAGATCCGGCCGGCGGCGACGGACGTCGGGCGACGCTGGGTGGCAGCCGGGGCATGGGACGGCGAGGCGGCGGCGGAGCGTAAGGCCGGCGGTGAGGCATGCCGGCATCGGGCGGAGGAGGAGCCGGCGCCGGGGCGGCTGGCGCGGCAGCGACCCACAGAGGCGGGGTCGGGCGGAGACGGGGAGATCCTACCGGGGCGGTGGCGGCGGAGGTCGGCCGGAATCCGCGAGACGCGGCGGCGGTGCGAGGACGGCGACAGGGTCGAGGACCTGCGGCGCGGGGCACGCGGGACATGGACATGCGGACATTGTCCGGGTGGCGGCGGACAATGTCCGGTGGGGCTTGGGGACGAAATCTGGGCCCCTCATTTCAGATCTGAGGGCTGAAAATAGAGAGGGAGGAGTGGATCTCGGGACAGGGAGGCTAGGTGGCGGTTGGAGGTTGGAGGGGCAAGAAAATTGAGGAGGCTAGGGCTAGGTTTCCAAATTTGGAGGGGAGGGTGTCCATATATAGCAGGGAAGGCTAGGGGTGAGGGTTTTAATCCGTTTTCGGACCATTAGATCCCGATCGGACGGTCCACAACGGAGGGGTAGTGTAGGTGGGCTAGATGGGCTGTGTTGGAGGCATTGGGATGAGAAGAGAGAGATGAAGTGCGGCCCGGTGATGGTTTTCGGAGACCGAAAACGTTCGATAATTTAACGGGCGACTAGTGCCGCTATATTTAACGGTTGGGCTATCAAACGAGCTCCGAATGCGATGAAATTTGGCAGGCGGTCTGTCTACACTATAATAAGACCACACACCAAGTTTCATCCCATTCCGAGAACATTTTCCAGCCACTCATAAAATAAATATTTGGAGGTGCCGCGGGCGCGTGCGGGTGTGTGTGAGCTCAGAATGGACAACAGAGAGGACGAGGGGGTCTCGGACGGGTGCAAGTTTCGAAAACATGATGATGCAATGCACATGATGACAAGGCAAGATGCAACACGCAAGCAGATGACATGGCAACGTCGACGAATAACTGGCTGACACCTGGCGCATCGGTCTCGGGGTGTCACGACACTCCCCTACTAACAAGAGATCTCGTCCCGAGATCTTAGGAACGAGACGGAAGAGGAAAAAGGAAGAACAAAGTTCTTGGAGCACAAAAGAGTGAAACCAAAGAATCTTGAGAGGTTGAACAACTTGAAGAAAGGATACAACAAAGATGAACGAAGTTGCAAAGACTTCGTTAAACAAGAGGAACGAGGAATACGACGAGAACCAAAAGGTTGAAGGATATGAAGCACAAGTCGAAGGAACATGCATGAATTCAAAACCACTCCGGCTAAAAGAGATAGAAAAGCAATTGAACAAAGGAATTCGGGCAGTGCTCCGGCTGAAAATGGAAGGAATAGAACATGAAGTATAGAATATGGAGCGATACTTGACGAGATGAACAACACAACACCTCCGGAAGAGTTGAAAAATGGAATGAAAGAACTGAGAAGAAGATGAAAAAAATTCACCACGAATGAATTGAAATAGCATCTTCAAGACAAAGGCTTGAACGGAGTTGTTGAGAAAAACAACCACAAAAGAATAAGCTTGGTTTGGACTTATTTAAACATCTCAAAGTTGAGGTGAATTATGCCGCAAACAAAAGATTGATGAGCTAAGAAAAACGAAGAATGCAAAACTCCACTTCAAAAGAATACGGAGAATTATTTGCATCTCGGGACACAAAAGAATACAGCTTGAGCTGCTGAACAAGAATTTGATGAACGCTTGAAGAATGAATTACTCATGATGAACCACCATGAAGAACTCTGGTAGCGAAAAAGGATGATGATATAGAAGTGAAGGATTCAAGTATATAAGAATAAATCATTGCGATGATTAGACAGGTTTCCGATGAAATAGCCGAGAAAAACTTTGAACTCCGGAGAACAGAAAACGAAACACTTGGGATTAGAATTTATTTGTTAAGAACAAATTCTGAAGGGAAGGATTAAATCAACTTGATGAAAAGAATAAGAATTATGTTATGCTTATCCTCCACCAATTAAATTGATGCGAAGTGATGGATTTGCATATCACTTATTCTCGTTGAAATGATTAAAGAGGGATATATCGCGAACTTGCGAAAATCTTCATGAAACACCGGTAGGATCGGAATAAAATGAATTGATTGATATGATAACACCGGAAAAGAACTCTTGAGCGAACCACCGTAAGTATTGAAGCCGAGTGATGAAAAGGAACGAACCACCATGAAGAATAAAAAATCGAGTGATGAAAGAGAACAACCGCCGGGAAGACTTAAAATTGAGTGAATACAAGAGAATGAATCGTCGAGAAGAATAAAGCACTTGAGGAAATTTAGATGCAAGAGAACGAAGCAATCGCTAGCTGACTAAAGAATACTTGAATGAAGCACCTGACGAATGTGAGACGGACGAAGAGGCATCAATGAAGAATATTTGGAGGACAAAGTTGAAAACTGAGAACGAATAAATCTTCTGAAATGATGGCCTTCGGAGGAACACAATGAAAATAATTCATGAAATACTCCGGAAGAATGAAAAGAAGAAAGGTTGAACCAACGATGAAAAGAATTTGAGAATGAACTTCGAAAGGCACATGTCTAATGTAATACATACTTACGTCAGGCTTGAAAAGAATTTGGGAATAGCTCCGGAAAAAAATTAGGAGAGTCAGGTAAGATCCTGGAAAAGACCTGTGGGTTATGAGCCCACTGAAGAGAAAACATCGTTGAAAAGGATCGAAAAGGAGATGATGCACCCGAACGATTAGAAGACTCAAATGAGGTGACAACCTAGAATAAATTGATGGCAACACGAATCTCATGAGATATCTTCAGAACTGCGGAATTATCAAATGGCGAGAGGCGAGCGAGATAGGGGAACACACTTGAGCCGATGGAAGAATAAGAACAATACCAAAAACTTGAATTGAAATCCATTGGAGAAGAAAAGAGATGAAGAATGACGAACTAGACGAGAATTCACTAGTTGAAAACAATTGATGAAAGAAAGCAAAGACTTCACACGAGTAGGATGGATACTCGATTAAGGACTCCGGCTCTGAGAAACAAAAGGGTGGGTGGGTGGGACAAAGAAAGACAACTTCGGAAGGGGAAACAACATTGGTTGGAAAGAACCGAGGATTGAAGCAAAAGACGAGGAGAGTCAAATTGACTTGACGAGAGATGCGCCAGATGAAAGAACTGACAACGCAACAAACGAAAACTAACCGCATGATCCTAAAAAAATTTGAAGGGGAAGAGGAGTAATTCAAAACACCTACGTCAAGATTCCTCACGAGAGCGACGAAGGGGCAGGGGAGTAAAACGAATTCCTACTCTCCGATATAACTAGACTCCGAAAAGGTTTCCTGCTAGACTCAACAATGGCCAGACTACGATCAATCAAGGGGGCTCCTATGGTCGGTCGAGGCTCTCATACCAGCTTGTGAGGCACAAGATGCGATTCTATCCCGATCACGTGACACATACGTGATTGGGGCACAACCGCATTTCGGGCGCTTCGTAAGATGGATATCATTACATCGTACAATTACATAAATACATGGGGATACAAAAATTCATACAAGACACATGAATACAACAATATCAATACAAGGCATCCAACTACGAATGCAAACATGAAAAGCACAACGACATCCATCTGCTATCCCAGGCTGCCGACCCGGAACCTATCCCAAGACTGACAAAGAAGAAGAAGAAAGAACTCCAACACAAAGGACATTGCTCTCACGTCAAGTCATCGGAAACCTGCACCTGCAACTGTTGTTGTACTAAGTGTGAGCCACGAGGACTCAGTAATCCCATAACCATGGGTATCAAGACTAGCAAAGATTAAGGGGTAGGAAGAGGTAAAGTGGTGAGGTTGCAGCAACGGCTAAGCAAAAGTATGGTGGCTAACTTACGAGTACAAGAATAAGAAGAGCATATACGCAGACGGTCGCAAACTAGTAGTGATCGCTAAAGATCCTGAACTACCTATGAGTCAAACATAACCCCACCGTGTTCTCTTCTCCAAGTGAAAAGAGACAGTCACGGTTACTCACACAGTGGTGTGTTTTACTTCGGATCCTTTGACAAGTTTTCTACAACCGGACAATAAAAAATTCCAATCTTCCACATAACCGCGGGCACGGCTTTCGAAAGATCATAACCCTGCAGGGGTGTCCCGTCTTAGCCCATCACAAGCTCTCACGATCAGCAGAGATAATAATAATATTACCCCTTATCTTAGGGAAGGCCCGATCAGACTCGGAATTCCCGGTGCACAAGACATTTCGACAATGGTAAAACAATTCCAGCAAGACCTCCTAGCGTGCCGACGCCCTGATAGTAGCCGCGCGTATCTCGTCTTAGGCCACAACCGGATAGGTGATCCTACGGTAGCCAGACCTTGAGTTTCCCCGTGGTGGCCCCGCAGTCTCCCTAGTTTGGACCAACACCATCAGTACTGCCCCCCTGCTATGTAGAAAGAATCCTCGGGTAGCGCTAACTACCTATGCAATGAATTAATTAATTAAGTTTTAATCATGAGCAAATTAAAACCAATGTTGGGCCTTGCTGGAGGAGTTTTAGTCAAAGACGAACTGTCAAGGGGTCCCCATATACCCAACCATGTAAGGAACGCGAAATCAAGGAACATAACACCGGTTTATCGGCTCCTATGGCGGCATGAGTGGAACAAAACACCAAGCAAAAGGCCAAGCCTTCCACCCATTGCCAAGTATATAGGTGTGTTAATAACAATAATAGATATTGTGATATTCCAACAACAAGATCCGTCATGGATCAATCTTCATCTTCACCTGCAACTAACAATGCTATAAGAGGGGCTGAGCAAGTGGGTAACATAGCCAAACAATGGTTGCTAGGAAGGTGTCAAATGTTAGAGGTTTCATGGCAACAAGGAGAGGGGCTGACAATAAAAGATGGGTAGCGCGACATATAACGATAGCATCGAGACATCTAGTATAGCAATGATAGTAAAGGTATCCAAGGTGATGGTCATCTTGCCTGAGATACCGCAAGGAAGAATAACGGATCCATGAAGAAGACGAAGAAGAAGCCTCGAAGACAAACCACGAGTAGTCGAACGAATCCTCACGATCGCAACGCAGAAAGCACTAACGAGAAGAAGCAAGCAATACAGTAAACACAACACACAAGAACAATACATAAAGCTCAACTAAGTATGATGAAAGACAAGTCTATATCATGCAAAACATGGCAAGGGATGAAGCACACAAGAACAACACAAACCAACAAGTTTAAATGAGGCTGGACTCAACATATAGTAATTCCGGTAAGTTGCACATTTCAAAATTGGTCCAGAGCTGAACAAACCTTATGTTCAAGTTGTTAAACAGCAAGTTAACATGCACCAAGATGATCTACTTGAAATTCTAGTCAAGTTACATATAAAGTTTGTTTAATTCGGAGCTACGGCCTAGAAGATATGAGCAAAACAAGACAAGCATGGCAATTATGCAAGATGCATCCAAACAACAAGCACACACACTCCAAACATGTAACCAACATGATAATAAGCTTCTACATGCAAAAACACACAAGTTTCATATAGGACACGCTCAAAATGGAGCAACGGTTCAACATATACCCATGAAACAAGATATAACAACAAGCAGTCCAAAATCAGCAACATATCAACTTTGGAGCAAGGTATATATATGCTACAACACTCAAACAAGATAACAAGAGGCATGAATGTGAAATAGACATGATACTTAACAAGCATGAACTTAGGGCACACCCAAAAACTTGTTGGAACACAATTAAACAAGCATGGCAAGTTGTAATAAATTTATCCAGACTTAGTCAAAAACTGGGAAGACAAAAACATCATCACGATGCTGCCTTCTGATGCACAAAACAACAAGCATATGAACTCTAAGTATATAAAGATCATGGACATGTAATAGACATATCATACATCAAACAACTCCATTGGAGCAACTCCATAGGAGGCATGGATCAATAACAACAAGCTCCACTAAATTGATGATGCTGATAAAAGTCTGACAGGTAAATTTATAGCAACTTGAGAGCAAGAAATAAATAAGCTACAACAGGCCATTTGTGCAAATAAGGGCATGGATGGATAGATCATAACATGGACAACAAAACATGATCATTTGGCATACTAAAACATGCATGGATGTGAGTGAGGCATCAAGCAAACATGGCATCAGGTTTAACAGATTCCAGACTTAGTAGTTTTCTTCACTAAGTATAAAATAGCAACAACGACATGGTATGTTTACAAGCTTGTTTAAGTCACCTCAAGGAATATCATGAAAAGTGGATTGCACCACATCAAAGACCATATGATTGTGCTTCTAAAACATATAGACATGTGGCATGAAGACAAACACACCAATAGCAATGAGCAAGTCAAATTAGCATCTCAGAACAAGTTTCAGCACTTAACAGCCACATGCACTTTTGCAACAGAGATTAACATGGCAATATGTCACCTAACATCAATTCTACAGCAACCAACATGTAGAGAACTTCACAATGATCATTTTCATATATCATAAGCTCCATTTGGACCAACATGCACAAAGTTATCACATCACAAACATGCTAACAAAATTACAGATAACAGTAGTTTTAAACATATAGCACTCTTACAACGATGATTAGGGCATCAAGATGAACTCAAACAAGCATATCACAATGGAACAAAATGAAGAGCATATCACAACGATCATTTTGACATACCATATGCATCATTTGGACATACACACAAAATGTTACAGCCACACAAAGATGCATACAAAATTACAACTACTCAGGGACTTAGCCGTTTTACAGAGGAAAAGTGAGCGACAGAAGACTATACAACGCACAGGCGAGGGAATTGGGGCTGCTCGCCATGGTCCTGGCCCAAGACGTGGAGAGGAGGAGGCCCGGTGCTGCTCACTGGGTCGGGCCGGTAAGTGGGCCGAGGCGGCTGGACTGGCTTGAGTCGTGGCTGGGCCTCGGCCCTTTGGCCGCGGCTGGGTCTAGGCCTGCAGGGTCAATGTGAGCGGCGGCTCGTCGTCGTGGTCCTCCCGCGCGAGTACGCAGCAGCGACGACGGTGGTTAACGCCGACGAGGTTCCGGCAAGGGGGCGAGGTGGATCCGGTCGGGGAGGACCAGATCCGACCGGAGGCGACGGACGTCGGGCGACGGTGGGCGGAAGCCGGGGCGTGGGACGGCGAGGCGGCAGTGGAGCACAAGGCCGGCGGTGAGGCGTGTCGGCATCGGGCGGCGGAGGTGCCGGCGCAGGGGCGGCCGGTGCGGCAGCGCCCCACAGAGGCGGGGTCGGGCGGAGACGGGGAGATCTCACCGGCGCTGTGGCGGCGGAGGGCGGCCGGAATCCGCGTGACGCGGCGGCGGCGCAAGAATGGCGACGGGGTCGAGGAGCAGCGGCGTGGGGCGCGCGGCGCATGGACATGCGGACATTGTCCGGGTGGCGGCGAACAATGTCCGATGGGGATTGGGGACGAAATCTGGGCCCATAATTTCTGATATGAGGGCTGAAAATAGAGAGGGAGGAGTGGATCTCGGGACAGGGAGGCTAGGTGGCGGCTGGAGGTTGGAGGGGCACGGAAATTGTTGGGGATATACCCCACGGTATAAACAGTCGGGTGTATGACCCGGCTGGAGTTTGGCGATTCACAGGCGACCCGCTTTGACCTGGCGGTTTATAATTCATTGGTAACCCGGCGGACGGCGGACGGATGACAAGGCCCAAGGCCCAGAAGGCCGGTTCATGAAAGGCCGGCTCATGTTATGGTGGGCCGGTTTATGAAGAAAGCATAAGGAACATTCTCCTACAAAGGAAGCAAGACTAGGACTCCTTGTAATAGAGTAATCCTAATCCTACTAGGACTAGTCATGTAACCCGCCCTTCAACATATACAAGGAGGGGCAGGGCTCCCCAAAGAGGGACGAGTTCTCACAAGTTAGAGGCACCATCATCTCTAGGGCTACACACAAAGAGCCGGTTTACCAGCGACTCCATGAGGATCATAATAAGACCTAGCCTCAAACAACATGTCGGGCTATTATCGGATGATGTTTCCTGGGGCCCGAAGCTGTCTAAATCCTTGTATTGCGTTGCGTCTCTCGATTCCGTTCAACCCCTCTCAAGCTACCACATAGATGCGTTCGCCTCGCGACTAAGTCCTAACCCAAGGACATCTGCCGTGACAAAACCACGACAGTTGGCGCCCACCGTGGGGCTCGCGCACGATGGTGTTGAGTTCTTGAAGGGATATCTATTAGGGTCGAGAAGTTCACAATTTTTCCGGAGGAAAAATAGCCCGTTTGGAAGAATTTACGTCAGCTTCAAGATCATCCGTCCAGATTTACAATCTATAAGATTTAAGGTTAGGAAGGAATTAGGATTCTGCTGCAGATTACAAGTCGAGCCGCTGTTATGGCTCGGATTCACTATGGTGATTGTTGGTCAAACCTCTTCTGTCTCCGCGAGCGGCTCAAGTTTTTTCTCAACATCGCAGCAGCTCGTCATCGAGACGTCAATGTATGGCCCTTTTTCTTCTTTACAACATTACCATGGTGAGAAAAAAATCCAGCGAGGCACCGTATCAGATTCCCAACTTAAGCCGGACTCGGACTTGTTGACTGCACGCCCGTATCCTGAGTCACCGGGGAACTTCGCCTCGGATCCGACTTGAGTCGCCACTGTCCTTGTTTCCAAGCCGCCCCGGTCTCGACGTGAAACCCGCCTGTCCGCGGGCGCCCCGCCTCTTGTGCCGCCGTGGCCGAGTCGAGCTCACTTAAGCCGCCGAATCGCCAAATGGCCTCAAGTCGCTGGTCTCCGTCAAGACGCGGTTCAGAGCCGCCGTCAAGTCCTCTCCGCAGCCTTGAGTCGCCTCGGCCTCCACAACTTTTTACCTCTACCACTACGGTGTTCGTCGGGGACGGCTGTTCATCTTTGCGGTTGATTCACCTCTGCTACGGCGCCACCTTGAGTCGTTCGGCCTCGACCCACCGTTGCCGCGCCGCAAGCCGCCGCTCCGAGCCACATAGTCCGCCTCGACCGCAGGCTCCTCCCTTGAGCCGCTAGCTTTCCGCTGTTGCCGCCGTCCCTCGCCGGCGTCGTGTGACACCCCGAGACTGGTGCGCCAGATGTCAGTCAGTTATTCGTTGTTAGTGCCATGTCATCTGCTTGCGTGTGCATCCTTGCCTTGTCATCTTGTGTGTTGCATCAGCATGTTTTCAAAACTTGCATCCGCCCGAGTCTCCTCATTCCTTCCCGTTGTCCGTTTCGAGTTCCGGAGCTCTCTCACGTGTCCGTGGCATCCCCGAGGCCTACTTTGGTGTTTGGCCGTGTAACGTTTCCGGTTTGGCGTGAGAATTTGTCGTGCGATGTTGTTTTGTTGTGGGTAACCCGCCTGTCAAATCTCGTTGCGTTTGAAGTTCGTTTGATGCTCCAACAGTTATTCTCGTGGGCTAAAAGTACCTCCTGTTTGAGGCCTAAGAAACCCCTCCAACAGCCCACCAACCCAACTCAAACCCTTCCCTTCATCTAGACCGTTCAATTGTGATCTCGTGGCCGAAAACCTGTCCTCATTTGGACAAACCTAGCTCCTTGTGCCTATATAAACGTCCACCCCATCCAATTTTTGCGTCTGAAACCCTAATGTTTCCACCTCTGCCGTGCCGTGCTTCCGAGCCAGCCGCCGCCGCCGTTCAAAGAGGATTGGGAGGAGCCCGATCCAGATCTGCCTCTCCGGGCCGAAACCCTAGCGGGCCGGGACCCGGTAGCCCGTTAGCCCGCGGGGATCCGCCACCCACTTCGGCCCGACCCATGCCGGATCTGTTGACCGCGCCCGTTGACTTGACCCTGAGGTTGCTTCTAATTTCACTAAGTCCCTAGTTTTTCTGTTGTCTGATGCATATTTGTGAGGTGGATAACTTTTGCTATGATTGTCCGATTTGAGCATTTGATATGTCAAAATGATTGTGGTGACTTGTACTATGTTTTGTTCCATTGTGCCATGCATGTTTGAGGTCATCTAGATGTCTTAATCTTCATGAGAAGAGAGCTACTTGTTATAAACTGCCGCTACTTGTTGATTTCATGCCATGTTTGAGATGTGATAACTTGTTGCATGTTTATCCAAATGATGCAAATGATATGTCCACATGTTCATCATGAGATGCTCTACATGTTGGTTGCTTTAGCTTTCATGATAGATTTCGTCTTGCCATGTTTATCTCCTTTGCAAAAGTGCTAGTGGCTGTTATGTTGATAAACTTGTTACGAGATGCCTAGTTGAGGAGCTCGTTGCTATTGATGTGGTTGTCCCCTTGATGCATGCTTAGATGTTTTGGATTCACCATCATGTGTACTTTGCTGTGGTGCAAATCACTTTCCAGGTTATGCTTTGAGGTGACTTAAACTTGCTCACAAACATGCCATGATATTACTGCTGTTTTAACAATTAGTGAAATTTCACTAAGTCTGGAATCTGTAATTTCCAGATGCCATGTTTGCTTGTTGTTCTAGGCAAATCCATGATAGTTTTGGGGTGACTATTGATGATTCCTTGTTGTATATGTTGTTGGCTATCCATTCATGCTCTCACATGCTTATTTGGGTGGCTGTAGCATATTTAACTCTTGCTCCCAAGTTGCTATAAAATACTGCTGTCAGGATTTTGTTGTCATGTTCAAAATGTTATAGCTTGTTGCTATTGATCCATGCCTCCTATGGAGATGCTCCAATGGACTTGTTTGCTGTAGGATCTGTCTACTTTATGTTCATGTTTGAGTGTTGTAGCTTATATTTATCATGCTCCAAAGTTGCTATGTGGCTGTTAATTTCAGCTTGTTGTTATATCTTGTTTCATGTGTATCTTTTAGCCTGTTGCTCCGTTTGGGGTGTTCTTTACATGAAACTTGAGTGATTTTGCATGTAGATTCATAATATCCTCTGGTTATCATGTTTTGAAGTAATTTGGTTGGGCATGTTGTCATGTTCCTTGTGCTGTATCTCTGTGTTTCCTATGTTGTCTTTCTGTGCATCCTTAGTGCATCTGGAGTGCTTCCTTAGTGCATCAGCCAAGCTTCCTGTTTAGATTTGTCATGCATCATATCTTGCCATGTATTGCATCATATAAACTTGTGTTGTTTTCTATGCTTCCTACATTGCCATGTAATGCTTCTTGTATAGACTTGCTGTGCTTCCTGTATAGACTTGTTATGCTTCCTATATAGACTTGTTTGCTTCATACTTGCTTAAGCACATTGCCATGTTTCCTGTGATGTTTTCTGTGCTTCCTACCTTGCCATATTATGCTTCATCATACCTTGCCATGTATTGTCTCATATATAAACTTGTGCTGTCTTGCTGTGCTTCCTACCTTGCCAAGTTTTGCTTCCTATGTAGACTTCCTGTGCATCATAAGTAGACTTGTTTTGCATCCTACTAGTAGTGCATATTGTTATGTTCTTGAGTGGTTTGTTTACCGTATTGCTTGCTTCTTCTCATTAGTGCTTGTTCCGTTGCGTTGTGAGGATTCGATCGTCTACTCGTGGTTCTTCTTCAAGGCTTCTTCATCGTCTTCTTCACGGAACCGTTCTTCTTCCTTGCGGGATCTCAGGCAAGATGACATACCCTTGGATACCTTTACTATCATTGCCATGCTTAGTGTCTCGATGCTATCGTTACATGTCGCGCTACCCATCATTATTGTCAGCCTCTCCTTGTTGCCATGAAACCTCTAACCGTTGAAACCTTCCTAGCAAAACCACTGTTTGGCTATGTTACCCGCTTGCTCAGCCCCTCTTATAGCATTGTTAGTTGCAGGTGAAGATGAAGTTCGTTCCAGGAGGGAACTTGTTTTTGGAATATCACTATATCTATAATTATTATTAACACACCTATATACTGGGCATGGGTGGAAGGCTTGGCCTTTTGCTCGGTGTTTTGTTCCACTCATGCCACCTTAGGCGCCGATAAACCGACATTATGTTCCTTGATTTTGCGTTCCTTGCACGATGGGTGGATGGGGACCCCTTGACAGTTCGACTTTGAATAAAACTCCTCCAGCAAGGCCCAACATTGGTTTTAATTTGCTCATAATAACAACTTAATTAATTAATTAAATTGCATAGGGAGTTAGCGCTACCCGAGGATTCTTTCTACATAGCAGGGGGGGCCAGTGTTGATGGTGTTGGTCCCTAACGGGGAGACTACGGGGCCACCACGGGGAAACTCGAGGATTGGCTCCCGTAGGATCACCTATCCGGTCGTGGCCTGAGACGAGATACGCGCGGCTACTATCAGGGTGTCGACACACCGGGAGGTCTTTCTCGACTTGTTTTACCATTGTCGAAATGTCTTGTGCACCGGGATGCCGAGCCTGATCGGATTTCCCTAAGATAAGGGGTGATAATATTATATTTATCACTTCAGCTAATCGTGAGAGCTTGTGATGGGCTAAGTTGGGACACCCTTGCAGGGTTATGATCTTTCGAAAGCCATGCCCACAGTTATGTGGCTGATTGGAATTTGTTAATGTCCGGTTGTAGATAACTTGACAGAGGATCCGAAGTAAAACACACAACTGTGTGAGTAACCATGACTGTCTCTTTTCACTTTGAGAAGAGAACACGGTGGGGTTATGTTTGACTCGTATGTAGTTCAGGATCTTTAGCGATCACTACTAGTTGCGACCGTTTTGCGTAGATGCTCATCTTATTCTTGTACTCGTAAGTTAGCCACCATATTTTGCTTAGCCGCTGCTGCAACCTCACCACTTTACCTCTTCTTACATATTAAGCTTTGATAGTCTTGTTACCCATGGTTATGGGATTGCTGAGTCCTCGTGGCTCACAGATACTACAACAACAGTTGCAGGTGCAGGTTCCGATGTCTTGACGTGAGAGCGTTGTTCTTTTGTTGGAGCTCTTCTTCTTCAGTCTTGGGTTAGGTTCCGGGTCGGCAGCCTGGGATAGCAGCTGGATGTCTTTGTGCTTTTCTTGTTTGTATCCGTAGTCGGATACTTGTATTGATTATGTTGTCTTCATGAGATTTGCAAGTATTGTTGTATCCGCTATGTATGTATGTAATGGTACGATGTAATGATACCATCTTGCTAAGCGCCCGAAATGCGGTTGTGCCCCAATCACGTAAGTGTCACGTGATCGGGATAGAATCGCATCTTGGGCCTGACACGTCGCCTTGAGTAGAGCCACCGCGGCCCCAACTCGCCGGCGCTTCTCGCGCCACGGCGCTTTCTCCATCCACTCCGAGCCGCCCCCGCGCTGCTCCTCCGTGCGCCCAAAGCCGCGCACCCGCAGGCCTGCAGATCTCCGTGTTGGCCGTCCAAGTCGCCACTTGTTTCTACAACAGGTCTGAGCCGCCCATGAGCAGTCGCTGCTCACATCCCACTTCCGCGGCTGCTTTAAATCATCACCATCCCTACGAGAGGCCGACCTCGCGTCTGTAACACGATGCAAGCCGGGCAAATTGGTGCTACAGCGTACAAATTGGATCCACATCAAATCAAGTGATTACGTTCAAAGTACTGCTGCAAGTACTACTTCGGTCCAAAAGGCAGTACGGAGTACTACCATTACTACATGCAAAGAATCTACAAATAGATCATCCGTCATTCAAAAGAAATCTGGTGATATTTTTCCTTTGTATGTTCTCAGCATGTTAATTCATCCGACAACAATTACTCTCATATGTAATATTTTTTATGCAGGACTATTAAAAGAAAAAGGGGTGGTGATATGCCATGGATGCACGTTCAGCTGTGTTGCGCGGCTTCACGAACATACGTGTCATGGTCCGGTTTACATCAACGCGTCGGCCGACTCGTCTGTCTGCGCCCACGTGCGCTAGTTTCCAACACCGTGGGCGACTCCCTCGCGAGTGGACGTGCGCACGCCACCGCTTCCGCGGTCCGGTCTACATCGACATGTCGTGCTGCACCCGTCCTCATAAACCGGCCCAGCGGATACGCATGCGAGTCGCTACCCCCATTGCTGCAACAATACATGGCCGATTCAGCTGTCCGCGCCTGCGGTTAACTCGCCCGCACGTGCCGGCTTACAACGAGGAGGGCAACTAGCCCATCGGTGCTGACCGACCCAACTTTTGTTCGAGCAAATCAGGTGTTATCCCTCCTATATATTTTATCAGAACATTTTAATTCATCTGAGCACCATTACACTGCCCTATTGGTGTTTTTTATATACATGTAAAATTATTGTTAAACTGCGGGTATAAAGCGCGCACTGGCAATGTTCTACAACGGCGTTTTCCTTCGTGTCACACTACCTGACGAACGAACGGCCAGTTCACGCGTTCACACGGTTTACAACGTGGAGGACAATTTGCCCGTTCCGCACCGGCTTATAATATTGCGGCCGACTCATCTGTCTGCTCCTACGGTCGACTCGGTCGTGATTGGTGTCAGTTTCACCATGGTGATAATCAGCTCCGCGGTGGATAATTTTTGGCCTAAAGATGTCAGGTGAAATCCATCCAGTATATTTTTATATTATATATCGCTTTCTTTAAAAGAGCAATTACTATGGCTTGCAAAGTTATCTAATGCAGGGCCCTAATCCGTCACGGTGCCGTTTTAAACCGCCGGTCCATCGTCTTCATTGCGGGTGTTGCATCCAAACCGCCACTGTGGGCTGCCTGTGGTCCTGCTCTTGCCACGCTTATCTTGCGGGCTTTAAACCACCGGATTATCTTTGAGGTCTCATTGAGAAAATGATAAAAGTGCCATTGAAATCGCTCCGGATTATTCATGGACGATATATGATATATATATAAGAATCATCTATCATCCAGACAAAGTTAGGTGATGTCTATCTAAGTCTATTTTATTGGCAAATATTATATTTGTCAAAGAACAATTACTTTGATCTATATATTTTCATGGGTAGGACAAATTGTCTGCTACAGAAGTGGCCACCATATCACCAAGTTTATTGAATGATTCATATTGGGATATACATTGATATTACGGTCAATTATGGAGAGTTTCTTGCGGCCTGGTCTACATCGACATGTCAGGCCGCACCTCTCTGCATGAACTTTTTGTTGAGTATGAGCAAGTCACAGCTTGGGTAGCCCGGTTTTCTTTCAACAAAATGGAGGCAAATTGTTATATACTATCAACCGCCGTCTTCACTGGGTGGCTCAATGGGCAGGCGCACAAGTCGCCGCCACTACAGTTTGGTTAAACTTCAAATCGCCAGTTGGAAGGAACCATTGGCCGAGTTGCTGACACGGCTCATACGGGATCATTTATAACCCACCGCAGTCACCTTCAACCTTCTATGGATTCTCATCGCGCAGTCAACAACAATGATAGACCCCTTATGCTATGATCAAATATGGAGAGTCTCAAGCCAACTCCTCGAGTCGTCTTAAGACTCGGGGGCTACGATGACATGACTCAGCAAATTGCTCAAAGAACACCGGTCTTACTGAAGCTCTCAAATATCCGGTTTACTATTCGGTTCAAGGGAAATCTGTCTCCTACGAAGCTCTGAAGCTCTCAGTTCAAATCCGGTTTAAGAATCTCGAGTTCAAAAAGAATTAATCTCTCGCAAGTTCGAGTTTAAAGGCCATCAGAAAAATTCTCGCTGTAAATGAAGATTCCGGTTTAAGATCCGGTTCAATGGAAAGATGTCTCCCACAAATCTTTGAAGCCCTTAATATCCGGTTTAAGAATTTCTGGTTCAAGAAGAAGTATCTCTCGCTAAGTTCGAGTTCTCAGAAAAGATAAAAGGGGCCAAAGAGAGTGTTGCAAAAGCACAACTCAAACATAGGTACCCGGCGAGCCCGGCTAAGAAGTATATCACTTGGGGGCTTCTGTTTATAAAGTACATTTCTGACTACTCTCCTGATCCGGCGACCAAATCAAGACCATCATAAGAGTTTGTCACATGGGGGCTCCTGTGTGCAAAGGAGTCCCTATGGCCTCTTAAACCGGCGACCATGTCAAGGCTATCATAAGGGCATAGCTCTGGTTGCTTCGGCAATTTCCACATGATGATGACGTGCAAAAGAGAGTTTGATGCCTAGCACAACTCAAACATAGGCCCCGACGAGCAATGCTCAAATGCTACCTGGGGGCTCTTGATGCAAGACATCAACGAGTTGACAACCCTTGTAGTAAACACGACTTGGAAGCTTGGTGTATACACCTAAACCCCGGATTAGCCTGCCTGCATCAAGTCACTCCGTCCAGGTAAACCTGGTACGACCCGTCGAATGTATACACAAGTCAATCTTTACAGACCCTGAACTTGGCAACGTTAAATTGACGATCATCAAGTGATTACACAAGTCAATCTTTACAAATTTTGAACTTGGTAGCATTTGACATTGATGATTTGGTTAAGGATTGAGGACCATCTTAGCAGGCTTTGCAAAATGGTTAATGATAGTAGCCTGGCAGCTCATAAAAAGCCTCGAATTTCGAGCCTCGCAGCTCATAAAAAGCCTCGACTACATGGTCTTATTTGCCCAAAAAATTTATTTTTTATTTTTTATGTTTTATAAAATCTTTATCTTCAAGGTCACTGGTATTCATCCAAGTCCATTGATTCAGGGAGTGGATGACTAAGTTGCTGATAACCCTCAACCGTAAGGGATCGAGATAGTCTTCGCGGGTAAGAATAACCCAATTTATTGATTCGACACATGGGGAGCCAAAGAGTATTTATAAGCTTTGACAGTTGAGTTGTCAATTCAACCGCACCTGAAATATACTTACTTGCAACAAAAGATAAGTGGTGACAGTGATATGATAGTGATGATAGTAATAGTAAAAGTAAACAGCAAAAGTAAATAGCAGTAGTAAATGGCAAAAATAGCAACTATTGACAAGAAGGGTTTAAAACACTGTATGCTAGGGAGATGGATGGTTGGGCGCTGCATGGATGAGATAGATTCTAACTTGGGGCACAGAACACGGAAAAGTAATGATCATCTAGGCAAATATCAAACATTAGGCATGTATCCCGTACGTAGATGTACGTGCTTGCAATAAGAACTTGCACAACATCTTTTGTCCTACCATCCCGCTACGAACGGGGCCAAAAGGAACTTATCGATATTAAGGTGCTCCTGTCAAAGAGCACCGGAACAAAGCAATGAACTCAATGGATACATGTAATCCTCAAACTACGGACCATCCCCTTTGGTGTCCCAAGCTGTCACTTTTGGGATCGCCGGTTCCGGACCGTAACAGGTGCAAACAACTCATAGATAGGATCACGAACACAAATATATTCATGCAAACACATATGGTTCAGACCTGAAATCATGGCACTCGGGCCCTAAGTGTCAAGCATTAAGAATAACAAGTTGTAGCAAAGATGATAAACACTATAGTAGATGATAGGCAACATGCCCCCAACGATCTGATAAACTATTACATGATCTAACTCATCCAATCCCTACCATCCCCTTCGCCTACAGCAGGGGAATTACTCACACATGAAAGGGGAAGTCATGGAGGGATGATGGACTGGTGATGATGATGACGATGGCGACGATCTCCCCTCTCCGGAGGCCAATTCAGCCTCCAGATTAGCCCTCCCGAGGAAGAACAGAGGGTGGCGGCGGCTCCGCGATGGAAAACTGCGAAAGAACTTCTGATCTGGGGTTTCTGCGTCGGGAGTAAAAATACGAGGTAAAGTAGGCCACCAGGGGGTGTGGGACCCACCCAGGCGGCCCCCCGGCGCGGCCCAGGGGGGGGGCGCCCACAGGGCGCCTGGGCACCCCCTGGCCCCCCTCTGCCCCCACTTCTGGCTCCTGGTTCCTTCGGGTGCGTGGATTTTCTGTGATTTTTCGTGGATTTTTCTGAGATACCTAAAAATCCGTTTTCCTGCACACAAATAAACCATACAGGCAGCTCTGCTGAAAACAGCGTCAATCCGGGTTAGTTTAGTCCAAATCATGCAAGAATGAGGCCAAAACAATATCAAAAGTGTTTGGAAAAGTAGATACATTTGAGACGTATCAACTCCCCCAAGCTTAGCATATTGCTTGTCCTCAAGCAATTCAGTTCAACGAACTGGACGCGACAAAGAAAACTTTGACAAACTCTTTTGCTTCATTAGATGTATATAAGCATGTACTACGAAAAGAGTTTAGCAAGTATTGAAACAGTACTTATGAGGACAACACAAGGAGCAATCCTTCTTTCAAGTGACCAGTCACAAATACTTAAAAGTAAATAATATATTACTGAAAATCAAGACAAGATTACATTGCACATAGCTTGAGCATATTAGGGCGGTATCTCGCTAGCCTCCATGAGTGAAGCAAAACATAAATGCAGAGACTCCTCCAGAGTTTTAAAGGAGACTAGAACTAAGAATTTCAGAATAAATCATATCGCAAGTATGCAGAAGACAATGTAATACTTTGGGACAATGCACATTACACTCAGAATGACAATTATGCTCTCCTAGTCGGTGCTTTGAAGAAAGAAGGTGAGACTCTCGAACCGTGGCTTTTATTGGCAAGGTTGAAAACCCGTGGTCGGAAACAAAAACTAAACATGTACCAGAGCTCTTGGTTTTAAAAATAGAAGTAAACATGTTTTGAGAAGTGCATATTTCGTCAACAAATGCTAGCAGATAACTCAATCACTTTTTGAGTGGACAAGTCTCGAGGAATGGCTCCCGCATGAGGACGATCACATCCTCTTAATCTCCTTTGTTTATCACTGCCAAAGTTTTCTGATTTCTCATGAACAAAGCGTGAAGGAGGGTTTGTTTGTTATATTATCTTTTTGAGCCGGGCGCACTCAATGCCAGTTCCTTTTCGTATTAGGGGTTTGCACATTAGACATACAATCCAGGGGTGAAACTTGTCTAACTTAAAAAGATCATGAATTAACTACTACTTCCTCATGAGCTAAAACATAGGCACAAAAGAGAAATGCTTTTGATTAGTTTCGAGATGGTACATGAAAGTCTTTGTTAGGAATGGCAGGTAAATACCATGTATAGGAAGGTATAGTGGACTCATATGGCATAACTGGTTTTAAGGATTTTGGATGCACAAGCAGTCAGTCCGCTTAGTACAGGTGGAGGTTTAGCAAAAGACTGGGAAGCGACCAACTAGAGAGCAATAACGGTCATAATCATGCAAAGCGACAAAACAACATTGAATCGGGCATGAAAGTGATATAACTATTCTATAACTCAAAGATCATCAAGGCAAAGTAGACTTTTTAGTCTTAAACATGTGTAAGCATGTGCCAAGTCAATCCAAAAATTCTCTAAAGGGAAATACCACCTTAGTATACCAGACTATGAACAGTGCAATGCATGTAGATCATTTCAATAACATATTATATACTCTAGTTATTCGGGACTAGCCACAAGGAAAGCATGAACCACTGGAAGAGCATTGTAAACATAGCACTATGTCGCTACAAGCTGGTCTCTAGATCATAAGTACAAGCATATGTACAAAAGTAGAAACAATAAGAGTTCATACCGGTCGTCCTTGTTGCTTCCTTTCAGTCGATCTTCGTCATCACTGCTTGTCACTTGCACGATCGAACGTAGGAAATATAATCAAATGACATCACGGAATCGAGCTGATCTCTGAAAACAAAGCAAACTAAAGAGAGTTAGGAAATCTTTTTGGGTTTTTTTAAAGGTTGAATAAAAGCAAAAGAAAGAAAAAATCTTTTTGTTGTTTTTGCAAAGAGAGAAACAAAGAAGAACGGGCAAAAACTTCAAAAAGATCAAAGCTAATAAAACGGATAATACAATGGAAAAGTGAGAAGGGCACGTACTCCCCCAAGCTTAGGCTTTTGGCCTAAGTTGGTAGCAGCTACTGCCCCTAGGAGCCTCCTGCTCCAGGGGTATGGTGGTGAGTCCAATGGTCGTAGAAGGATGCTGGCGCATACACCGAACTCCTCGGAGTCTCCCACGAGGAAGGTTCCGAACGCCAAACAGAGGAAGACCCTTCACCAAACTCGGTGGCGGTCTCTTCCTGAAAATGTGGTATCTCACCGTGCCTCTCCTCGTCGGGCACAACCCCCTCCATGGGGTTATGAAACTGATGCTAGACCATGAACTCATCGAACTGAACAACATCAAAGGACCATCCGTTCCTGCGAGAAAAATCAAACAAAAGAGGTGCAGGTAGACGGATCTCGCGTTCCGCGGCAGTTCCGAAACGCAAGATATAAATAAGATTATCAAGCTCAGAACCCATGGTAACAAACTTATGCCTTTTCATAGCAGCAAGATCAAAGCTTAAATAAGTAAAAGGAGTATCATCAGGGTGTGGGGTGCCTCCAAGATGCTCTAAGATAAGTGTGGCGTAA
The DNA here is from genome assembly GCA_902687465.1 of Secale cereale. NCBI lineage: Eukaryota > Viridiplantae > Streptophyta > Magnoliopsida > Poales > Poaceae > Secale > Secale cereale. The sequence goes on along the minus strand of LR738710.1, from coordinate 619,282,870 downwards.
ACGCCACCATATAAGTCCCCCTTGTTACCGTTCATAGCAAGGCATCGAGCAATTAAGGTACCCAGATTATAATCAGACCTCCCTGAGAGGGCTGCTGCCAGGATAGCAATATCCGGAGCAGAAATGTTGCTCGTGTTGTCACGAGCTAACACCCCTCTAGCAATATAATATGCAAAATACCTGAGGTGAGGAAACAAGATGCTGGAGATCTTCGACCGATGAATATCCCTCGTACCCATGCTGCAGAGGGAGTTGATGACGGTTTTCAGCTCGGAGGGCTGAGTGGCCATCCTAGCCGTCCTCCCAACGTTCGGCACACCTATTATTTCACAAAAATTTCCCAAAGTCATGGTGATAAGATCATTATAAATGTTAAACTCAATAGCACCTGAATCAGGATTATATGTAAAACTGTTAATGAAACTGGAGGTGAGTTTTTGATACTGAGTAACACGGCTCGTGACCAGCCGTGTCAAACCTGCATTAGCACAAAGATTATAAAACTCATCCTTGATTCCCGCAGCTTCCATGAATTCATCACATGGAAACGTCATCGCACGTGCTGGACTTGTGTCTTCCAACAACTCCAGGGGCACATGATCTTCATTATAGCTCACCCTAGCAGTCGATGGTGAAGCTGCGGCTCTAGTAACTCGATCGGAGTGTGCGGGCCTCCTCTTCTCAAGCCACCATTTTGCCCTTCCTAACAAACTCATTTCTGAAATTTTCTACAATTTACAAAAACTAGGATTAAAGCAAAGTGAGCTAAGGCAAACTACTCAACTCACTTGCCCAAGGCATAAACTTGCATCAAAACTTGAAAAATAACTTTCTACATATGCATGCAAGCTCATCTATACAGCACCAAGAACTAATAAATACTCACAAATGAAGCCACCAATCAAAAATCTAATTGGAGGGGTGGAGGAGTCACATACCAGGGAGTATTTGCTCAAAATTTCAGCTCAAATGAGGGGCTGTAGAGAGAGATCGAAGAATCGCCTCCAAGAACAACAAGAACACAAGAACAAGCGCAGAACTCGGGTTTTTGGAGAAAAAGAGAGAGGGAGGAAGAAGACATACCTGGAGGGGGGCCCTGTGGGCCCCAGGTGCCCTATGGGCGCGGCCAGGGGCTGGGCCACGCCAGCTGGCCGCCTGGGCCACTGGTGGCCCCCCTTGGCTGGCCCCAGGCCCCTCTGGGTCTCTCCCGAAGTGGAAATTTTTATTATAATTTTTTTGGAATTTTTCTGAAAACTTCATTGTTGAAATTTTTTCGAAGTTCAAAAAGCTGCGAAACTCTCTGAAAATTTGAAGCAGTTAGTAGTATTGTGAAGCTTCAAAAACATAAATGCTTGGTACAACAAGTAGGACAAAACTAAAAACAAGTGAAAACATAACAAGCTCAACTTTTTATCTACATAAAACATGTTCACTAGTAAGGTTGATCAAGTCTTACCAACAAACAGGCGATATATAGAGCAAAAAGTCTCACCTCCTACGAAGTAGTTACTAAACCTTTACTTTGATGGACATTGTCCCCACCATGATAGTTTTATATTTGTGAGGCACATGTAATGGACAGTCCCATTCTCCAATTTTCACGGTCTCGATATTCTCTATAGAGTTGAGGCCATGCCTCCTGTCGGTCTTCTTTGGAAAATATACCGTGTGTTCTTTATCATTCACATGGAAAGTAACCTTCCCTTTATTGCAATCAATAATAGCACCTGCGGTGTTAAGAAAAGGTCTACCAAGAATAATGGACATGCTCCCATCCTCAGGCATGTCAAGCACAACAAAATCAGTAAGAATTAAACAATTAGCAACTTATACGGGAACATCCTCACAAATACCTATCGGAACAGCGGTTGACTTGTCAGCCATCTGAAGGGAGATATCTGTAGGAATTAGTTTTTCTAAACAAAGCCTCTCGTAAAGAGAGAGAGGCATAACACTCACTCCTGCTCCAAGATCACATAAAGCAGTTTTGACATAATTATTCATTATGGAGCAAGGAATGGTGGGTATACCTGGATCACCGAGCTTCTCAGGAATCTTGCCACTGAAAGAATAGTTAGCAAGCATAGTAGATATTGCATCATTAGGAACTTTTCTTTTGTTAGTGATAATATCTTTCATATATTTTGAATAAGGAAGTAACTTAATAGCATCAGTCAAAGGGATTTGAAGAAAAAGAGGTTTAATCCACTCACAAAACTTATTATAATGCTCTTCTTCTTTAGATTTGATGGACTTACCTGGAAAGGGCATGGGTTTCTGTACCCATGGTTCTCTTTCCTTCCCATGTTTTCTTGCGATGAAGTCTTCTTTAGTGTACCTCTTACGTTTGTCAGGTGCTTCTTCTTCACGAACTTCAGGCGGATCATTCTTCTCATTATTATTATCTTCAGGTTCAGCACCGTCTTCAGTCTCAGCATCGGAGATAGATACACTGTTGGGATCAATAGCTGGTTCTTCATCTGCAATAAGATCATTAGAATTGTCAGTCTCCTTATGTTTCTTCTTTTTCTTTGGAGAGCCAACAATTTCTTCTTCCTGCATTTGAGAATCCTGCTCGATTCTCTTCGGATGTCCCTCTGGATAAAGAGGATCTTGAGTGCTAGTTCCTCCTCGGGTCTTAATCCCGACAGCCTGCAAATTATCTTGTTTGGCATTGTTAGCAAGCAAATCTCTTTGCACATTAGAAATTTGATCAAGCTGAGTTTGAACCATATGAAAATGCTTCACAAGACATTGAACATCATTAACTGTTCTATCTAAAACATCAAGTAGTCTTTTGATAGCAAGGGAATTATCATGCAACTGACTTTCTATCCTCTCATTAAAATGATTCTGTTTCATAATAAAATTATCAAATTCATCTAAACATTGATCAGGAGGCTTACCATGAGGGATGTCACTTGCGTTGAAATCTAAAAGAGAGTGTACCTCTACCATAGGAGGGTGAGTGGTAGGCTCACACAGCTTCTCAATAGGGGGTAGATTCTTCACGTCTTCAGCTTTAATACCTTTCTCTTTAATAGACTTCTTTGCTTCTCGCATATCCCCGGGGCTCAGAACAAACATGCCCCTCTTCTTTATTGGTGGAGGTGGTTCAGGGACGGACCAATCTTCATGGTTTTTGGCAATCCTGCCCATCAAATCTTCTGCATCGTCCGGTGTTCTTTTCCTGAAAACACAACCAGCACAACTGTCCAAATAGGACCTGGATTCATCAGTTAGACTAGCATAGAATATATCAATTAATTCATTCTTAGGGATTTCATGTCCTGGTCTAGCCCGAATCAGACCGCAGTACCTCCCCCAAGCTTTAGGGAGGGACTCATCCTGCAACTGTTTAAAGTTATAAATTCTTTGTAAAGCAGCATGTTGCATGTGAGCAGGAAAGTACTTATCAACAAAAGAGTGAGCTAAGTCCTGAGGACTCTTAATGGAACCGCATGGGAGTGAATCATACCAAGCTTTAGCACCCTCCTTCAAGGAGAAAGGAAGAAGCTTGGTCACATAAAAGTATCATATCTTCTCATCTGTGGTAAACATGCTACCCAACTCACCGAGTTTAGTCAGGTGTGCAATAGCATCATCATTTTCTCTGCCATAAAAGGGGTCAGCTTCAACCATAGGTATAAGTGAAAGATCAACAGAGAAATCATAATCAGGATCATCAATGCATATATTAGGAACGGTTTTGTTCTTCAGAGAGTGTTTTTCAAACAGTTTCTTAATAGCTTCAGGGTTAGAGCCGGAAAACTCTGTCAGTTCCCTGCATAAATCTTCATCTAGTGTATAGTAATCATCATCAAGGAGACTCTCCGTGAGTTTACTCAAATCAGGATAATCATAAGTTTCACCAATAGGGTAGCGAGTAACAGGGAGTTCAATTCCAGATTTTTTTGCAGCAGCAACAATTTGTTTCTCAGGAGCATAACCAAGCGAACTAATATCATCAAAAGTAGTAGAAGCATCATCAAGAGTATCAGACATAGTAACAGATTCAGTAGGAGCATCATGTGGTGGTGGTGAGGCAAACTTACTCATAACAGAAGGTGAATCAAGTGTAGCACTAGTGCTCAGAGCAGTACCTCTTCTTGTAGTGGATAGTAAGATTGGAACCTTGGGGTCTCCTTTCTTACCCATAGTGGATGAAGTGCAGCAGGTAGGATACCTCAAGTAGACTTGTAAATATTGCTATGCTCCCCGACAACGGCGCCAGAAAACGGTACTTGATAACCCTCAACCGTAAGGGATCAAGATAGTCTTCGCGGGTAAGAATAACCCAATTTATTGATTCGACACACGGGGAGCCAAAGAGTATTTATAAGCTTTGACAGTTGAGTTGTCAATTCAACCGCACCTGAAATATACTTACTTGCAACAAAAGATAAGTGGTAACAGTGATATGATAGTGATGATAGTAATAGTAAAAGTAAACAGCAAAAGTAAATAGCAGTAGTAAATGGCAAAAATAGCAACTATTGACAAGCAGGGTTTAAAACATTGTAGGCTAGGGAGATGGATGGTTGGGCGCTGCATGGATGAGATAGATTCTAACTTGGGGCACGGCACACGGAAAAGTAATGATCATCTAGGCAAATATCAAACATTAGGCATGTATCCCGTAGGTAGTTGTACGTGCTTGCAATAAGAACTTGCACAACATCTTTTGTCCTACCATCCCGCTACGAACGGGGCCAAAAGGAACTTATGGATATTAAGGTGCTCCTGTCAAAGAGCACCGGGACAAAGCAATGAACTCAATGGATACATGTAATCCTCAAACTACGGACCATCCCCTTTGGTGTCCCAAGCTGTCACTTTTGGGATCGCCGGTTCCGGACCGTAACAGGTGCAAACAACTCATAGATAGGATCACGAACACAAATATATTCATGCAAACACATATGGTTCCGATCTGAAATCACGGCACTCGGGCCCTAAGTGTCAAGCATTAAGAATAAAAGGTTGTAGCAAAGATGATAAACACCATAGTAGATGATAGGCAACATGCCCCCAACGATCTGATAAACTATTACATGATCTAACTCATCCAATCCCTACCATCCCCTTCGTCTACAGCAGGGGAATTACTCACACATGAAAGGGGAAGTCATGGAGGGATGATGGAGTGGTGATGATGATGACGATGGCGACGATCTCCCCTCTCCGGAGGCCAATTCAGCCTCCAGATTAGCCCTCCCAAGGAAGAACAGAGGGTGGCGGCGGCTCCGCGACGGAAAACTGCAAAATAACTTCTGATCTGGGGTTTCTGCGCCGGGAGTAAAAATACGAGGTAAAGTAGGGCACCAGGGGGTGTGGGACCCACATAGGCGCCCCCCCCCCCAGCGCGGCCCAGGGGAGGCGCGCCCACAGGGCGCCTAGGCACCCCCTGGCCCCCCTCTGGCCCTACTTCTGGCCCCTGGTTCCTTCGGGTGCGTGGATTTTCTGTGATTTTTCGTGGATTTTTCTGAGATACCTAAAAATCCGTTTTCCTGCACACAAATAAACCATACAGGCAGCTCTGCTGAAAATAGCATCAGTCCGGGTTAGTTTAGTCCAAATCATGCAAGAATGAGGCCAAAACAATATCAAACGTGTTTGGAAAAGTAGATACGTTTGAGACGTATCAGTTGCCACTACACCTACGTTTACAGAGCTTTAGTCTGGGTTACAAACACCAGTACTATCTACAGTTAAGCTGGTGTTCATTAACCCGGCCTGGCTTTTGACTATATGTCGCCAGTATAAGATAAGATAATGACCGGTGTTTATTAAACTGGCTTGGCTTTTGACTATAAGTCGCCAGTATGTGATAAGATAATGACTGGTGTTTATTAAACCGGCCTGGCTTTTGACTATAAGTCGCCAGTATGAGATAAGATAATGACCGGTGTTTATTAACCCGTCCTGGTTGTGATCAAATATCACTAGAACCGGTTTTCAAACCGGGTTATATTATTCAAATCTTTAAATAGCCAATATGGCTGGATTTTTATTATGGTTATCAAATACCAATATTATGATTCAGGTTTTTAAAGTCGCTTTAGCGCAATGGATATTATTTTATCAATGGGTATGATTTATTATACAACTGAAGGAACAGTCCCGAGTCGCTGCAGGCTTACAACCCGGCACTTGGGGGCTACGTTATTCAAATTGAGATTACATCAAATATACAAGTCTCTTGTCGCTGCAAGCATGCACCATGACACTTGGGGGCTAATGCAAAGTCATTTTTCTTCATCACCTTATTGAAGACCCGACTCATCACATCATAATGAGCCGGCCCTTGGGGGCTACCAATTGGTCCTGTCAACAAATCAAGGTGCACAAGTATTAATCCATTAAATTGAAGGGTCCACTGCGCAGTTGGTAAAGCACAAAGCTCTTAACCTTGTGGACATGGGTACAAACCCCATGAAGGGAGTTACATTATATAATGTTATTTTCAATGATTATATCTACAAAGTCCCTGCTCATTATTACATAATGACCTGACCCTTGGGGGCTACACTGGTTGAAGTTTTTGAGCATCGGGCAATTACAAGTCCCAGGTTGCTGCAAGCAGGACAACCCGGCACTTGGGGGCTACATAATATGGAGTATTCAGTTTTTACTAGTGACTGGGATGAACAATCTGGAATTCTTCAATGTTGCAACATTTATATTGAAACAAGTCTTAAGCTATCACTATGCTCTCCTCTTAAGACATGGGGGCTACAGGTGATATGCCTATAAAGGAGGAACATCTTCAAATTCTCAGTTTCGGGCAAATCAGGAAGATTAATTGTGTGACCCGGCGTTGGCAACAATCATAACCCGGCGTCTATAAACAATCATGACCCGGGATCATCAATTTTTATAACCCAACAATGGTGGTAATCATAGACCGGCATTTTCAAACTGGCTAGATATCAGTTGAAGATTTCAAAGACCAATACTTTTGTCAAGTCAGAGCATTGAAGGCCAAGTCAAATGGATTCTTGATTTACAATATTTCTTATGCAAGCAAGTTTATTATGAAGCTGGTCTGTTGAGCCGGATTTTCTAGAAGAAGGAAAGGACAAGGACTTAAGGATGGTCAAGTGCCGGTTTACAAGAATTTTTAACCCGGAGCACAACCTGTCAAATTTGTTTTGGTGTGTATTTTGCAGCATAAGTTCACCATGGATAAATCCAAGCTAAACTGGGGGCTAATGTCGGGGATATACCCCGCGGTATAAACTTCCGGATGTATGACCGGCTGGAGTTTGGCGATTCACACGCGACCCGCTTTGACCTGGCGGTTTACGATTCATTGGTAACCCGGTGGACGGATGTCAAGGCCCAAGGCCCAGAAGGCCGGTTCACGGAAGGCCGGCTCATGTTATGGTGGGCCGGTTTATGAAGAAAGCATAAGGAATATTCTCCTACAAAGGAAGCAAGACTAGGACTCCTTGCAATAGAGTAATCCTAATCCTACTAGGACTAGTCATGTAACCCGCCCCTTCAACATATATAAGGAGGGGCAGGGCTCCCCAAAGAGGGACTAGTTCTCACAAGTTAGAGGCACCATCATCTCTAGGGCTAGACACAAAGAGCCGGTTTACCGGCAACTCCATGAGGATCATAATAAGACCTAGCCTCAAACAACATGTAGGGCTATTACCGGATGATGTTTCCCGGGGCTCGAAGCTATCTAAATCCTTGTCTTGCGTTGCGTCTCTCGATTCCGTTCAACCCCTCTCAAGCTACCACATAGATGTGTTGGCCTCTTGACTAAGTCCTAACCCTAGGACATCTGCCGCGACAAAACCACGACAGAAATTGAGAAGGCTAGGGCCAGATTTCCAAATTTGGAGGGGAGGGTGTCCATACATAGCAGGGAAGGCTAGGGGTGAGGGTTTAAATCCGTTTTCGGACCGTTAGATCCCGATCGGACGGTCCGCAACGGAGGGGTAGGGTAGGTGGGCTAGATGGGCTGTGTTGGAGGCATTGGGATGAGAAGAGAGAAATGAAGTGCGGCCCGGCGACGGTTTTCGGAGACCGAAAACGTTCGACGATTTAACCGACGACTAGTGCCGCTATATTTAACGGTTGGGCTATCAAACAAGCTCCGAATGCGATGCAATTTGAAAGACGGTCTGTCTACACTATAATAAGACCACACGCCAAGTTTCATCCCATTCCGAGAACATTTTTCGGCCACTCATAAAATAAATATTCGGAGGTGCCGCGGGCGCGTGCTGGTGTGTGTGAGCTCAGAACGGACAACAAAGAGGACGAGGGGGTCTCAAACGGATGCAAGTTTTGAAAACATGATGATGCAATGCACATGATGGCAAGGCAAGATGCAACACACAAGCAGATGACATGGCAACGTCGACGAATAACTGGCTGACACCTGGCGCATCAGTCTCGGGGTGTCACATCCGTACGGAGAGAGCGCTCCATATTTCTATTGACCGTGATGACGCCATGTGGTCCAGGCATTTTGAGCTTTAAATAAGCATAATGCGGGACTGCATTAAAGTGGGCGAAGGCCGTTCTTCCGAGTAGTGCATGATAGTCGCTTCGGAACGAAGCTATGTCGAAGATTAGCTCTTCGCTTCAAAAGTTATCGGGAGAGCCGAATACGACCTCCAATGTTAAAGAGACCGTGCAACGGGCTTCTACTCCCGGTATCACTCCTTTAAAGGTCGTGTTGCTTGGCTTGATTCTTGACGGGTCTATCTCTATGTTGAAGTCAGTGTCCTGGTATATCAGATTGAGACTGTTGCCGCCATCCATAAGGACTCGAGTGAGATGGTGTCCATCGATTATTGGATCGAGCACTAGGGCAGACGAACCCCCATGATGGATACTAGTCGGGTGATCCCTACGATCAAATGTGATCGGACAGGCCGACCATGGGTTGAATTTGGGGGCGATAGGGTCAACGGCATAGACATCTCGGAGTGCGCGCTTGCGCTGCCTCTTTGGGATATGAGTGACATAGATCATGTTCACTGTTTTGATCTCCAGTGGAAATTTCTTCTGTCCCCCTATGTTCAGCTAGCGAGGTTCATCCTTGTCTTTGCTCTGAGGTCCCTTTCCCATGTGTTCGGCGTTGATCTTGCCGGCCTGCTTGAAGACCCAACAACTACGGTTGGTATGGTTCGCAGGTTTAGCCGGGGTGGCATGGATCTGGCAGGGCCTGTCTAATATTTTTTCCAGGCTAGATGGACTATCTTTGTTGCCTTTAAATGGCTTCTTCCGTGGACCGGGTCTAGAGCCGCTGAATCCGATGTTTACCACTATATCATATGGTCTTCTAGCATTACTTCGACGTTTGTTTTTGTTACGTCGTGGCTTTCCATTGCCATCCCTCACTTCGGATGCGCCAGGGTCGCTGGTGCTGCTACGAGCTAACCAACTGTCCTCGCCCGCGCAAAAACAGGTCATGAGTGTAGTTAGGTCTGCCATTGTCCTTAGCTCTTCCTGGCCGAGGTGCCTAGCTAGCCATTCGTCCCGTTCACTGTGCTTGAAGGCCGCTAAGGCTTCGACGTCCGAACAGTCAATGATTTGGTTCTTCTTAGTGAGAAACCGATTCGAAAGCTTACGGGTTGACTCCCCGGGTTGTTGGATTATGTGACTTAGAACGTCAGCATCTGGGGACCGGGCATAGGTCCCTTGAAAATTGGCCCGGAAAGCATCCTCAAGCTCTTCCCAACTACCAATGGAGTTTTCAAGGAGGCTGTTCAGGCAGTGCCGAGCTGGTCCTTTCAGCTTGAGGGGTAAGTATTTGATGGCATGGAGATCATATCCACGAGCCATGTGGATGTGAAGAATAAAGTCTTCTATCAAGATAGCAGGATCCGTCGTTCCATCTACGCCTCGATATTTATGGGTTTAAACCCTTCTGGAAATTCGTGATCCAACACCTCGTCGGTGAAGCACATAGGCTGTGCGGCACCCTTGTATATTGCTATGTCGTGGCGTAGGTCCGACGGTTGTGATGTTCGGTATTGGCTCCAAACTGGTATATGACCGACATATTTGGCTTGATAACTGGCGTCCCATGCGGGAGCACGGTCCCTGGATCCATAGATGGATCTGGTCTTGCCAACCTTTTTGTTCAGGTCCTCACGTAGATCGTGTTTCTGGGCCTGAGCCGCAGCCTCCTTTCATTTACGGGGAGGGGGTGCGTACTTGTGTACGCCGTTGCTAGCCACTCTATCCCGTCCATGAGGTGGTTGGTCTGGCTTATCAGCGGTATTGTTGTTCGGCGGTATAGGTGCAATAGCCTCGTCGTCGAATTCGGGCAGCAGTTTACAATTAGGGTCGCCCTTTGTTTGGCGATTGCAGCCATATTTTTCCTCAGCGTCTAGCACTTTGCTCCGTCTATCGTTGAGCGTATCCTGTGCGACTTTAAGCCGTTGTTGCTGCCTTTTCAGGATCCTTGCGGTGGCAATAAGCCTCTGATGGAAGCGCTTTTGTTCTAAGGGTTCTTCTGGGATGATGAATTCATCGTCGCCCAGGCTATCATCCTCTTCGGAGACAGGTTGATAATTGATGTCTTCGGCATCACTGTGATCGGAAGGCGGTCCCGGACTGTGTTTGCTGTCCACTCACTCGTCCTGCTCCATCGCTGGATCTGTGGGGTCATCGGCTTGGTCCAGATTATCACCATCGTCGGTGACAGTGTTGTTATCTTTCCCTTTAAGGGATCGAGATCGGCGCTTCTGACGCCGACGCTTGGGAGGTTCATCAACAAGTTTATCCTTTTTGTGATCATTATCCCCGTCGTCCTCCTTCTCTTTAGGAGTATCCACCCTATATACATCGTATGAGGATGTAGCCGTCCATCGCCCAGTTATGGGCGGGTTTTGTTCTAGATCTGCTTTGGCTTCGAGGTCCATCCCATCGAAGTCTTCGGAAGCGCAGTCAAGTAGATTGGTTAAATCTTCGACCGTGGCTACCAAGTGGGTAGTGGGTGGAAAGCAAAATTCTCCATCATCAGCCTCCAGTTCAAACCGGATATAATTCGGTTGCAAGTCCCCTGCTAAGGAGAGGGATTTTAATGAGTTTAGCACATCGCCTAAAGGTGAGTGTCGGAAGATATCTGCGGAGCTGAATTCGACGATAGGCGCTTGATCAAGCTCGAAGGACACAGATGCATATGGTTCAGAACCTGTCACCGGAGATGAGTCCGAAGTTCCGGTAACACAGATCCCGCTCAAGGTTGGGTCTGTGTGCGGCTCCAGCGCCGCTGAGTGCGCGGCTTCCGTGGCGGGGTTGAGCTTCCCGTGCTCGGGTGACGCGGCCTGCTCTGGATCTAGGGCCTGAGCAGTTACAGGTTCTATCCCATGGATGTGGTCTGATGACAGATTTAGGTCATGTTCATCGTGCTGGCAGGGAGCGGCCGCCATGGGATCGAATCCATGGAAGATCAAGTCTCCGCGGATATCAGCAACGTAGTTCAAGCTTCCAAACCTAACCTGATGGCCAGGGGCCACTACAGGAATCAGCTTCTTTGCCGACTGCCATGGCAGTCGGCAAAGGCATGAATGGCAGTCGGCAAAGCTCTTTGCCGACTGCTAGCAGTCGGCAAACAGTCCGGCTGAATTAACGCCGGTAAAGGCCTTCTTTGCCGTCTGCTTCATAGAAGCAGTCGGCAAAGCTCTTTGCCGTCAGCCGTTTGCGGCCAGCAGACGGCAAAGAGCGTAGACGGCAGTGAGGTGAGGTGGGAGCCGTTAGGGGTTAACGGCGTGGTTTGCCGTCAGCCGGCAGACGGCAAAGAGGCTAAGGTCTTTGCCTTCTGCTGGCAGACGGCAAAGAGGCCAAATAGGAGTCACTGGGAAGCTGCCACGTGGCCTTTTTTGCCGTCTGCTGGCCGTCGGCAAAGACCTTAGCCT
>LR738710.1:619244578-619270805 GCA_902687465.1 Secale cereale | reverse complement strand
AGCTAACATAGGTAAACTTGGTCATTTTGGAGCTAACCTGGCTAATTAGGCCATTTTTGACATAACTAAGCTTATTGTGTCATTTGTGGACTAAATAGGCTAAATTATGTTATAAATGGACTAAATAGGCTAAATAAGAGGAGGAAAAGAAGAAGAAGAAGAAGAAGAAGAAGAAGAAGAAGAATAAGAAAAGAAGAAGAAGATTTTCTTATTCTTCTTCTTCTTTTCTTCTTCTTCTTCTTCTTCTTCTTCTTCTCTTCCTATTCCTTCTTTTCTTCCTATTCCTTGATTTTCTTCATCTTATTATGTCATTTGTGGACTAAATAGGCTAAATTATGTCATAAATGGACTAAATAGGCTAAATAAGAGGAGGAAAAGAAGAAGAAGAAGAATAAGAAGAAGAAGAAGAAGAAGAATAAGAAAAGAAGAAGAATAAGAAAAGAAGAAGAAATCTTCTTCTTCTTCTTCTTCTTTTCTTATTCTTCTTCTTCTTCTTCATCTTCTTCTTCTCTTCCTATTCCTTCTTTTCTTCCTATTCCTTGATTTTCTTCATCTTATTATGTCATTTGTGGACTAAATAGGCTAAATTATGTCATAAATGGACTAAATAGGCTAAATTATTCTTCTTCTTCTTCCTCTTTCTTCTTCTTCTTCTCCTCCTCTTCTCCTTTTTTTTTCTTCTTCTTCTTCTTCTTCTTTTTTCTTCCCCTTCTCCTCTTCTTCTGTTTCTTCTTTTTTCTTCTTATTTTTTGTTCTTTTGCTTTTACACCTCCCAGCCGCTCCGGTGACCTATATCTATAGCAAGATGATCAAGGCAAACAAATTACTAACAGAACCATGTATGATTGTGCAGCTAATCAGACATCTCTCTAAAACAGACCAGTGAAGATGATTTGCTCAGAGAATCATATATGCTTGTGCAACTGATGAAGCATCTATATTAAATAGCCACGGGAAAAAACATCTTTAAAGAACAGAGTAGTGAAACTAATTATATATATGCACAAGATGCCTTGTTTGTCTTCTGTACTGTTTCACCTAATAAAAACATGGAATTTCAGTCTAGATTAATTTCATGGGGCACTGAATCATTTAAGGAAACTTTTAGGAAGAGAAGACACATACTCCAGTTCAGCTTCTTCTTCCTATAATGTTATTATTTCCAAAGTGTGTTCCCGACCAACAAAACAGTAATCATATGTTATACAAGCAGTGCCAGAGTCCCAAAAGAAAAACATATACATCCCATTACCCCGACGCAAATCCTACAGTGAAAAAATGGGTTCAGTAGCATGTTTCTGACAGCATAAGCATTTCTGACATGTTTTTATTTGGAAGCAGATGTGGCAACCCTGCATTATCTTCCAAAACATCCAAAAAGCATATGACCGACAAATCTACATTGTATCATTGTTGTTGATTAGTAAGGACATATGTGAAGAATCAAATAACCTAAGCTCGTCTAAAAAGGGTGTGTTGTTCAGGAAAGGAACATGTACTGATGGAATAAATATCTCCACATAGTTGTACTTTTTTTTAGCCGAAGAGCATCACTTACATTAATTGTGAAGATCACAGTCATGCTAAGTACAGACATTCGTGAAGTCAGGTATATTTGTTCAGCAAGATCTCTCCTAGCCTCTCCCGAGTTTACACTACTCCAAGTTTTGACAGTAGTTTTGACAGTGGTTTTGAAAGCAAGTTTTGACAGTAGTTTTGAAAGCAAGTTTTGAAAGTAGTCTTGTCATCATGTAGCCCAAGTTTCCAACGAAATGGAGTCAAGATTGATGGCAGATTCTACAGATTTTTTAGACTTTGAATATGTATCCTAAATTGGACAGCACTAACAAGACTAAGATATATGCATGATTTTACCAATTTTTATATGAAAATACTTAGTATTTTTCTATCCTACTTCTCACAGCAAGCTATACAAGCAAATTCTACAAAAAAGAAATCCTAATCCCTAATGTAAAATTCCTAGAACAATAGCAAAATCACATGATTCAGACCACACTAGCACATGACAACCTAGAACAACAGCAACAGCAAACCCTAGAAATTGGGGATTTTAGGGAACTAAGCAAACCCTAGAAATTGGAGGGGAGGAACAAAGAATCACCTGCTAGACGGAGGTGGCCGGAGTGGTTAGAGATGCGGCGATGGACGGTCGAAGGAGGCGAAGCAGGGCGGGCCGGAGGCGGCCGTGTCGAGGGCGCGGACGAGGAGGAGCGGGGGTGCGGGGTCTTCTCCCGCGCGAGGTCGACGAAGGCAAGGGTAGCGCAAGGTCGGCCACGGTGAGGGCAACGTGGGTCGGCGACAGCGATCGAGAGGAGTGAGAGGAAAGGGAGAGAGGACCGGGAGACAGAGAGAGAGCTGAGCGACGGGGGCGCCGGGCGGCGGTGGCGATGGGACCGCAGGGCTCCGGGGCGGCGGGGTGGTGCGGCGGCAGCGGGGTGGTGGGGCGGCGGCAGCGTCCAGGCGGCGGCGGTGCTCGGCGGCGGCGGTGCGGGCGCGGGTGAGGTGCGGTGCGGGAGAGAGAGGGGGAGAGAGATCAGGGCTGGTGCCTAGCGGAGAGAGGGGGAGGGTGTGTGCCAGTGGGCGGGGGCGGGCGTTAGATTTTTCTTTGCCGTCTGCTTTCGGCCTCTTTGCCGTCTGCCAGCAGACGGCAAAGATTCTTTGCCATCCGCTGGCAGACGGCAAAGAGGTGAGGCTGGTGGGCCGTTACAGCACTGGCGTCCACTGGACCCACCCACCTCTTTGTCGTCTGCCAGCAGACGGCATAGATTCTTTGCCATCTGCTGGCAGACGGCAAAGAGTTGGCTGATGGCAACCAGGTTCTTTGCCATCTGTCAGTTCTTTGGCGTCTGTTTTTTGTAAGCACACGGCAAAGACCTTCTTTGCCATCAGCTGGCAGATGGCAAAGAGCTGGCAGATGGCAAAGACCCTGATTCCAGTAGTGGGCGTAGCTCTCAGCTTGCTCGAGGTGTCCTTCTGTGTTGGCACGGAGCGTGAAGCCACCAAACACTAAAAGCTAGCCGGGACGAAAGATCTCCTCAGCGGTGTGGTGTCGTTGTTGTTGACGAAGCGATCCATCGGTCCTTCGGTTGATGACATAGTGGAACTCTCAATGAAAGCACCAATGCATGTGTCAAAACCGGTGGATCTCAGGTAGGGCATCCCGAACTATGCGCCTGTGGATCGATGGTAACATGAGACAAGGGACACAGTGTTTACCCAGGACCGGGCCCTCTCGATCGAGGTAAAACCCTACTCCTGCTTGATTGATATTGATGAATATGATTACAAGAGTTGATCTACCCCAAGATCGTAATGGCTAAACCCTAGAAGTCTAACCAGGGTGATTGCTATGAATTGGCTATTGTTGTTCTGCCTCTACGGACTAAACCCTCTAGTTTATATATACACCGGAGGGCCCTAGGGTTTGTACATGACCATCTTGCAGAGGAAGGAAATATTACACGCGAACCTAAAACCTGCCATTATACGCACACAGGAGTCCTATCCGGATACGAGAGACGATCTTCAGCGATGATCATCACGACCCACTAGTCCGGCCCACAACGAGTTATCCGGCCACATGAGGACCCCTCAATCGAGGACTCCCTCAGGAGCACTAGATGCACTTACAGTGAGGAGATGGGGGAAACAAACTGATTGTAATATGAGTCAAAGTCAACCATTGAGGACACCGACGAGGTAGAATTGCATGAGCGACTCCTTCGTTGAGCCATCTCCATTGTCTGCCTTCTACGTGGGGTGGTAGAATGCTATGCTCTAATTTCTGCTGCTCCAAGGCTATATTTTAAGGCAGGATGAGCCACTTATATAGAGGTTAGTATATCCAAGCAGTTTCCATTTGCCTCGTGAAATTGACACTAAGTATGCTTGCATCTTTTAACTCATTTTCCAAGAAATTGGAAAAAAAGAGTTCAGCGTAATGCCTATTTGATTTAAATAAAATGTTCAATATATTCATCTGATGAAATAAGAATGATGAATATAATCGGAAAAAATAGCTCCTTTTGTCATGCATGCTACTCCTTCCATTCCTAAATATAAGACCTTTTATAGATTTCAATATGGGCTACATAAGGATATATAGACACATTTTAGAGTGTAGGTTTACTCATTTTGTTTCTTATGTAGTCTATATTGGAATATTTAAGAAGACTTATATTCAGGAACAGAGGGAGTACATCTTTGTATCCGACTTTTTAGGTTCAAGAATTGAGAGATCTACCATGTAATTTTAAGTGGTTTTCAGATTAAGAATTTGCTTTGAGCTGTCATCTGACAATGACATGATCATTCCAGCATACTGCAGCAAAGATTCTTCGTGTTAAACCATCTGGTTGGTGCTATTTGTAGGCGCAGCGGGGTAAAAAATTCTCAATTCACAAATAAAATAAAGTTACCTCAACAGTACAAAATTGACTTTGCCCCATCACTTTTTTGCAATGTGGTCATTCCAGCATGTTGATTTTCATGATCTTATACCTAAAGCCCTGAAAAAATGTGTGGCCCCCCGGATCAGAGTGACTGGTTTACCTTGCATTGCCAGCCCAGAGACCTTGTCTTCTGGCAACACACAACATCTTGGTACAGAAAACAACCTCTTTATTGATACTAGCAGACCATAGTTATACATTACAACAGGTAGCGAGGCCGAGCGGCACACACGGTGCGGCTGGACAATATGTACATTATTTAATGAACATAAAAGGCCTTGGGCATAAACTACGCAGCAGCGGAACGACGTCGTAGCGGGACTCAATCTCACAGGGACACCGATGTGGATACAGACTAGACTCAGACGACACTCCTTTCCAACGGAACTTTCCTGAAATCTGGCATGACACGCCAGGTCAGTACTTTGAATGTACTTGCAAGCTTACAGCAAAACAATATCATAATGATAAACAATATCATGATAATTAATCAGTATTCAATATGCAGCAACAAACTTAAATTGATATTCACTAACATACTATGCTCATGTATATGCAAAAATAAATCCTCGGTCTATCTTACTCATGGTAATTCATTATAACCACAAACTTATTTATTTCAACAAGATATAAAGCGTGGCCTTTCCGGTGATCACCAACCAGTCCATACTAGGTCTCAAAACATCGCGGTGGCTCTTCCACCAATTTATTATAGTACCAAAATTTTAGAACTTAGTGAGCAAAATTTTATTATCTGTTGACCTATGGTGTGACCTACTTTCGAGCGAGTCCGTGACCGTGGACTCGGCTATCGATAGATTTATTACACTCTGCAGAGGTAGTGCACTGTACCAACACCACGGAACCCATGGCCTCGTTCTCCCATTCGGGTGGACCAACAGCGTTCCGACGAAACCCGTCCATTGCCATGACACTCCTCCGGACACTCCGACTCCTTCCCCACTGGAACAGTCCTGGGTGGCCCTGTGCCTACCAAAGGCACACCTACAACCGTCGTGGCCAAACAAAAATTGTCCCAAGCGGGAACTCGGTACCATAAAATTAACAACGGGCACACAAGGTTATGTCTGCTTACCAGGCTAGGGTACTGCATGCCCATAACCTTCCCTATCTGGAGGTACCGATAGGAGGCATGTCAATGGACAGAATAAAGACCTTCCCATAAAGGTAAATGTGGTTGCACTGGGAAAGACTCGATTCGGTGGCACCATGACCCGGTCAACAATTTATTCAAGTTAAGTTATTAACAGTTTCAACTTAAAGAAGAAAAAAATAACCGGTGTCATACAATGCCAAGCAATATCCCAAAATGCAGCACATAAACAAGTAAAATGCCATACAAGAATATAAGTGGGTCAACTTCACTTTTATTATCCTAATTTCACTATTATTCTGGGTATGCTTTACTTTCTATTCAAAACAAAATTTTATCTTAGCAACATTATATCATAAGTACTTATGTAAAAGAAAGTAACTTCACATATGCATATCCATAATCATTCTCACTATCCAAACTTTCTTTTAACTATCTTAATAACTTAAACCAAACTCCAACTTTCTGTAAAGTGAAATGAAACCAACAACTAAAGCAACCAAAAGAAATTATTTAACAAAATAATTAACATGCATAATATAAATCATTTGTTCAAGTTGGAAAAATCACAAATATTGAAATGGCACTATGAAAATGTTGCCGTGGCTTGCCTTAGTTCAAATGAGGCTCACAAGCCTCCTGGTGATCCTTAAGATAAGTTTCTTCTTCTGGAAATAAATAAAAGTTCAAAAAGAAACTATCAAGAATCATTCAAAAATTCACCATGAAATCTACACAGCACCAAATAGTCTCATTTTTGGTGTCCTGCAAGATTTCTTTACAAAGAACACAATGCAAAAAGAATCAATTCATTTGGACTTATGGTTAAAAAGTTATTGCAGTTTGAAGCTCTCTGGAATTTATTTAAATTTAGAAATTTAAATAAATAGAATAGGGGGGGTGACGTCGAAGGCGTAACCGCCCAGAGCGCCACCACTCATACTGCTTCGCGTGGGTACGGAGAGGCTGACTAGCGGGCCCCGCTAGTCAGGTAAGAGAGAGACATGGGGATGGGCAGAGGCGGCCGCTGCTTCGCCGGAGCTCATGCCGGCGACACTGCCCCTTGACTCAAACGAAAATGATAGATCGACGGAGGGGTTTGAGGTGCACCTGCCCGTACCCGTAGGGTAGCTAGAGGTGGACGGACGGCGTCGGAATGGAGCTCGGAGGCGGAGGCAGCACAGAGGGTTCGCCGGAGTTGGAGAAGACTGCGAGCAACGACACCTTCAGCAGCTCCAGCTAGGAGAAGAAGCTTCACCAGAGAGTGGATGAGGCTCTGGTGACGTCGCCTTGGACGGAGATGGCTTGGAGCCACGTCGACGACCCGAGGGGGATCGCCAGTGAGCTCGAGCTTGAGAAAGATGGCCTGAGGCCTGCCCGGCCGGGCCACGGGGGTTCTACTCGATCTGTGGTCCTGTGGGAGTGGAGCTGGGTGCTCGGAGTGGCTGGGAGAGGGTCTATATATAGTCGAGCGAGAGAGGGGGAGCGGTGCTCCGCCGGCGACCCCTGGCTGCGCCGGCAACGAATTGGCATCAGCGAGAGGGGGGAGAAGAAGACGGAGTCACGCGGGAGCTGTGGTCGAATGGGGACGAGCACAGGGGCGCTTGGGGTGGCGACGAGCACAGTGCGCACTTTACTGTGCCTTGGCCGGACCGCGCTCGTGCTCGCTGTAGCGAGCTCCGGCTTCGGCGAGTGCGAGAGGTGGCCTATGGAGATGATGACGACGATGGTGGCGAGGTTTGGCATGCTTGGGTAGGCGCGGAAGCGAGCACGCGCTCTATAGAGCGCTCGGCGGCATCCAGAGCGGGCCGACTGACTGCCATGGCATGGTGTACACGCGTGGTCACCGCATGAACTCATTCCTACTGGCTGACTTAGTGCCAAAAATCATGTCTGGCGTGTTGTTCGTTGTAGATAGGAGATTTACCCATGGTTGGTTTAATTCCAGATGTAGTAGAATGAAAGTAACTAGCCTGGTAAGTTTCTGGACAGAAACTTTGAGAGCTTACTGAGGTAAAATGGTGAATAGTTGGAGGCTGTGCTTTGGAGGGTAGTCAAGAGTTACTAAGGTGAAGATGTACAAGGAGTTTCAGAAGAAGTGGAGCAAGTAAAATGGTAGTTGCTGTAGAAACTACCATTTTTGTCTAGAATATAAAAGATTTTCTGTAGCACAAATATTCCAAAAAGTAGTGCAATATTTGCGCTCAGGAATGTGTCTTAGGGTCCAAACAATATTTTGGAATTTCCTTAGAATTTTATGAGCCAGAAAACTAGGGGTTGCTTTGGAGCACAAAAAATTTAGCTAGGATTTTGGGGAGTAAAATGAATATGTTTCAAATAAGAAAAATATTCCACGAAGTATATTGGAGTGGTCCAGAGGGATAAGATAGTTTGAGATGGATAGGAGGCACTTGGGTGAAAGTCAAGGGTACCCAAGTGTTTTAAGTCCATATGAAATGATTCATAAATCCCAAAGTTTGATATAAATTCAAATAAAGCTTTGGCAAATAAAAGAGGGCAACAATCAGGCTGTCACAAACCTCTCCCACTTAGAATTAATCTCGTCCTTGAGATTTGGTTGCTTGGGAAAACCATTCCGGATAATATGTTTGTAGGAACTGTTCTTGTTCCCACGTTTATTCTTGTTCCCACGTTTATTCTGAATCGGTGTGATGCTCCCACTGAAAACTTCCGTACTTTACTGCGGGTGACTCTTTCCATCTGATCTATAATTTTGAACGGCCTTTCTTCGTACGTTAGATCCTCTGCCAATTCTATGTCGGTTACAACAGTCTTTTTCTCAGGCGGGGATATGCATCATCTCAACTGTGAGACGTGGATCACGTTGTGCACATCTGACAATTCCGGGGGTAATTCCAACTGATAAGCAACAGTGCCCACTCGAGAATTAATTGGGAAGGGGCCGATAAATCTGGGTGCCAACTTTCCACGAGTTTGGAATCTCTTGACTCCTTTCATAGGGGTGACTCGGAGGTATACGTCCTCTCCAGGTTCAAAACTGATCTGTCAGTGCTTCGCATCATAATAACTCTTTTGTCGAGACTTGGCCAGTTGTACTCTGTATCTGATTTCCTTGACTTGTTTCTCAGCTTCCATCATGAGGTTCGTTCCGTAAATACGGCTATCTCCCGTCTGAGACCAGTTTAGTGGGGTACGGCATTTGCGGCCATATAAAGCCTCGTATGGTGACATCTTTATGCTGGTTTGGAAGTTGTTGTTGTAGGAAAACTCGGCGTACGGTAGACAATCTTCCCATTTAGATCCTTGGGCCAAGATGCAAGCTCGCAGCATATCTTCCAGTATTTGGTTCACCCGCTCTGTCTGTCCATCTGTTTGAGGGTGATAGGCTGAACTATATTTTTGGGCTGTCCCCAAAGCTTGATGGAGACGTGTCCAGAAAGCAGAGGTAAAGAGTGAACCTCGTTCAGAAGTGATGGTTCGAGGTACTCCATGCAGACTGACTATTCTGGACACATATAATTGTGCAAGTTGGTCAGCTAGATAGGTGGTCCTGACTGGAATAAAATGGGCTACCTTGGTTAGGGTGTCCACGATGACCCATATTGGATTATTGCCTCGCTGAGTCTTGGGTAACCCGGTGATGAAATCCATGCAAACATCATCCCATTTCCACTTTGAAACTGGCAGTGGTTGAAGAAGTCCGGCTAGCTTCTAATGTTCTGCCTTTACCTTGTTGCATATGTCGCAACAAGCCACAAAATAGGCAATACCTTCGTCATTCCATCCCACCAGAATATTTGACGAAGGTCTTCATACATTTTTGTACCCCAAGGGTGAATAGAATATGAGGACTCGTGTGCTTCTGACAAGATTTTCCTTTTTAGGTCTGACTGATTTGGTACACAAATCCTTCCACGGAATCGAAGAGTCCCAAGGTGATCTCTTGAGAAGTCCGGTGCACGCTCTGCTTGCATATTCTGGGCATGCTTTTGTAGGACATGATCATCTGGCTGGGCCTTGCGGATTTCTTCTTCAAGTGTGGGGGTAACTTCCAACGTGTTGGCGAGACCAGCCTCAACGATGTTCAGTTGGAGTTGAGCAATCTCCTCCTGAAGTTCAACGGGCAATGAATTTAATATGGCATTTAAACTGACCGGCTTTCGACTGAGTGCGTCAGCTACCATGTTGGCTTTACCCGGGTGGTAGTTTATTCCCAAATCATAATCTTTAACCAGCTCAAGCCACCTTCGCTGACGGAGATTCAAATCAGGCTGAGTGAAGATATACTTGAGACTTTTGTGATCTGTAAAAAATTGGCACTTCTTCCCAATGAGATAATGCCTCCATATTTTGAGAGCATGCACTACTGCGGCCAATTCCAGATCATGCGTAGGGTAATTTCGTTTGTGCGGTCGCACTGTCGTGATGCATATGCCACAACCTTGCCGTCTTGCATGAGTACGCAGCCAATTCCTTGTCTGGATGCGTCACAGTAGACATCAAAACTGAGATAGATGTCTGGAAGAGTTAATACGGGTGCGGTGGTCAGACGTTTCTTTAGCTCACTGAAACTTTGATCGCAGTCTTGTGTCCATTCAAACTTCTTGTCCTTTTTGAGTATCTCGGTCATGGGCTTGGAAATCTTGGAGAATCCTTCAATGAAACAACAGGAATATCCCGCCAGTCCAAGGAAGCTTCGGATCTGAGATACGGTTGTGGGTGGCAACCAATTGAGCACATCTTTTACCTTGCTGGGGTCTACGGCTATACCTTCGGTGGATAGCACGTGTCCAAGAAATCCGACTTGTTTAAGCCAAAACTCACAATTGCTGAACTTGGCGTAAAGCTGATGGTCTCGGAGTCGCTGCAACACTGCTCGGAGATGTCCCTTGTGATCTTCTTCACTTTTTGAGTATATAAGTATGTCATCGATAAAGAGCACCACGAACTTATCGAGGAAGTCCATGAACACTTTATGCATCGTGTGCATGAAGAAGGTAGGCGCATTCGTGAGACCAAAGGACATGATTGTATATTCGTAAAGACCGTATTGAGTGGTGAATGCGGTCTTAGGAATATCCTCCTTTTTAATCTTGAGCTGATGATACCCGGTCCATAAGTCAATTTTGGAGAATACCTTGGCACCGCTGAGCTGATCAAACAAATCATCAATCCTTGGCAGCGGGTACTTATTTTTGATGGTGACATCATTTAGCTGCCGACAATCTACACACATGCGGAGGCTGCCATCCTTTTTGCTTACAAAGAGTGCAGGCAATCCCCATGGTGAGGAACTGGGACGGATATACCCTTTTTGGAGCATCTCATTAAGCTGCTTCTGTAATTCCACTAACTCTGATGAGGGCATCCTGTAATACTTCTTGAATAACGGTGCGGTTCCGGGTAACAGGTCTATTGCAAACTCAAGATCTCGGTCTGGTGGCATGCCTGGTAGTTCTTCCAGAAATACATCAGGAAATTCACTGACCACAGGAATTAATTCCAACTCAGCCATGGCGGTGAATATCATCCCCTTCTTTGGTGTGCTTTTGCGCGAGTAGAACTTTGTAACTTGCCCTTCTTGACTGATCACAGTGACTTCTCGGGTTGCATAGTATATGCATACTTGGTATTGAGTTAGCCAATTCATGCCCAAAATAACATCCAACTGTGCTGACTCGATGAGTATCAAGGAAGTTGGAAACCTTATTCCGTTGATATTGATTTCCAAGTTACGGCAGACCAGACTGCTCTTGATTAAAGATCCCGGGGTTTGTACCAGCATATTTTTGCCCAAAAGAGAACAAGAAAAATTGTTTTGGGCAACAAAACTCCGAGAAATAAAAGAGTGGGAAGCCCCCCGAGTCAAATAAAATCACTGCAGATATGCTATTAATAGAAAACATATCGATGACTACTTCGGGGTTTTCCTGGGCTTCATCGCGGAGAGGTGATTGACGTGCCCGGTGATGTTTTGCTGGTTCGGGTATGACCCCATGAAGTTGACTTGTGGTCGGAATGAGGCATTCGCCTTGCTGTTCTTGGGACACTGACGGGCATAATGTCCACTTGCCCGCAACTGAAGCAAGAATTATTGTGGTGACGCTCCTCATGCACTGGGTTGGTGACAACATTCTTGACTTGGGTAGTAGTATTGTTAACATTTTGTTGCCAATTGGACTTGTAGTCTACCTGAGTTTGCTGTCAGGTTCGAGCCTTCTGCACTGGTGGTCCTTCTTTTCTTGGTTTAAACTTGCGTTTGTGCTCATTATTAGCGGGCCGGTTGTCCAGTACGAGCTTGTGTTCTCTTTCCGCAATGAAAGCTTTATTTACCAAAGCTTGGAAATCTGGAAAATCAAGCATGCTGAGAGTGCACTTGAGTTGCGAGTTTAATCCTCCAAGGAACCTGTCAATCTTTCTTTCTTCTATGGCCACGTCATACAGGGAATAACGGGCCAGATGGTTGAATTGTTGCAAATATTCTCCCACAGATAGATTTCCTAGGGTGAGGGCAAGAAACTCACGCTGCTTGGTCTTCATTACTCCAGTAGGGATGTAATATTTTCGGAACTGATCCTTGAATTTGGTCTAGGTGAGTGCATCATCGGCATGCCACATGGCTTTTGTATTTTCCCACCATACGATAGTAGCGCCTTCAAGATAGTGGGTTGCATATGGAACTTTGTCATCTTCGGCTGTACAGGAAATCTCAAGTTTCCTCTCAATGGTTCGCAACCAATCATCGGAATCCAGCGGGTCAACTGCCTTACAGAAACTGGGAGGTTGAGTTCGCTGAAAATCTGATAGCTTGGAGTAATGACCATTCTGCTGTCCATTCTGGCCAATCATAGCTTTAACACTTTTTAATATCGCCAGCAGATCATTATTTCTTCTTTCCTCAAACATACGCAAGATTTGTTCAGTGGTAGGTGGATGTGGTGGTGGAGGCGGTGGTATGAATGGCTCGGGGGATTGTCCTGCCTGTCGAGCGGAGCAACGAACATGAACATCCTCGTGAGCGCTGTTACTGTTGCCTCCCCGCGGCATCCTATTATGGATTTTTCCCAAGACAACGCAATCGAGATGAGAAGCATTCAACAGCAAAATAGGTGGGGGAAGCCAGCAACAAAATTTGAGGAAAAACATAATTGCGAAGAAAAACAGAGAGTAGAAAATACACAACTTTAGCATAATTATACAAGGACAAATACATGAAAAGAAAATCGACATGCCCGATTACACTACTCTCATACGTAAAACATCACGACTCGTACATCGTACATCAGTCTGACAATTGCTAATACTCTGGAGCTCTACTGCTCTGCTGGTGCTGCGGGGTTCTCCCCTGAAGTTGACTCGGATCCAGAACTGACGAGATTAACGGAAACCTCAGGGATAAAGGTAACACGGAACGTTGCCTCGGCGGCTCTCCTTCCGGGGCGGGAGTAGGGTGGATCATAGGAGCTACAGGGGTAGTGAGGAGTGAGATCCACTCGGCAGGGGAACTAAGAGGAGCTATGGTCGAGGTGCCCGAGCTACTAGGAGGGGTTACTGGTGAATTAGGGGAAACGGAACTGGGGACGTAAGAGGTGAATCCCAAGGAAGCGGGAATGGTGACAGACCTAGTAGAGGCTAAAGCAATACGAGCGTGAGTCAACTCACGTGCTAGCTCGTGGATCATGAGGTAACTAGCAGTGATATAATGGGAAAGATGGCTAGCAACGCTATCAGACTCCGGATCAATTTCAGGGACATGAATATGATTGTTGTCATGCAAAGAAGGGTAGTATTGGAAACCTAGGTGGTCCTGCATGCGGACCTCGCTATGACGGAGCTCAACAAGGATCTCGAATGCAGCAAATTGGACGGCTAGCAAAGCAGTAGAAGCGTGACCGCTTCGAGAGGTACGAGTATAGGAGCTGGAGTCAGAACGGACGCACAGAGTCACCACTGCCTGATATTCATAAACCGAGTTAGCTAGACGCTCCCGGTACACACGATAAACTGGGTCGTCTCCATGAGGGTACAGCCGATGCCACACGTTGCGGAGGAGGTGCGGTGACGTGCACGGCATCAGCTGCAACTGGCACGGATACGGCACCGGAGCAATCTACACTCACAACCATCATCGGGTTAGCATAAAAATAATACAAGTATAGATAAAGCAATAACCAACTAGACAGACTACCAGCACTCAACCTAAACGTGTATCTAGCGTTTAAACAACACGTGTTAGTCTAACGCATCCTACAGTCAGCGCGGCTCTGATACCAAGCGTTGTGGCACCCCGGATCAGAGCGACTGGTTTACCTTGCATTGCCAACCCAGAGACCTTGTCTTCTGGCAACACAAAACATCTTGGTACAGAAAATAACTGCATTATTGATACTAACGGAACATAGTTATACATTACAACAGGTAGCAAGGACGAGCGGCACACACGATGCGGCTGGACAATATGTACATTATTTAATGAACATAAAAGGCCTCGGGCATAAACTACGCAGCAGTGGAACAACATCGTAGCGGGACTCCATCTCACAGGGACACCGATGTGGATACGGACTAGACTCAGACGGCACTCCTTTCCAGTGGAACTTTCCAGAAATCTGGCATGACACGCCAGGTCAGTACTTTGAATGTACTTGCAAGCTTACAGCAAAACAATATCATAATGACAAACAATATCATTATAATTAATCAGTATTCAATATGCAGCAACAAACATAAATTGATACTCACTAACATACTATGCTCATGTCTTTGCAAAAATAAATCATCGGTTTATCTTACTCATGATGATTCATTATAACCACAAACTTATTTATTTCAACAAGATATAAAGCGTGATCTTTCCAGTGATCACCAACCTGTCCATATTGGGTCTCAAAACATCGCGGTGGCTCTTCCACCAATTTATTATAGAACCAAAATTTTAGAACTTAGTGAGAAATTTTTTATTATCTGTTGACCCATGCTGTGACCTACTTTCGAGCGTGTCCGTGACCGTGGACTCGGCTATCGATAGATTAATTACACTCTGCAGAGGTAGTGCACTGTACCCACACCACGGAACCCATGGCCTTGTTCTCCCATTCGGGTGGACCAACGGCGTTCCGATGAAACCCGTCCATTGCCATGACATTCCTCCGGTCACTCCGACTCATTCCCCACTAGAACAGTCCTGGGTGGCCCTGTGCCTACGAAAGGCATAACTACCACCGTCGTGGCCAAACAAAATTGTCCCAAGCAGGAACTCGGTACCATAAAATTAACAACGGGCACACAAGGTTATGTCTGCTAACCGGGTCAGGGTAGTGCATGCCCATAACCTTCCCTATCTGGAGGTACCGACAGGAGGCATGTCAATGGACAGGATAAAAACCTTCCCATAAAGGTAAATGTGGTTGCACTGGGATAGAGTCGATTTAGTGGCACCATGACCCGGTCAACAATTTATTCATGTTAAGTTATTAACAGTTTCAACTTAAAGAAGAAAAAAATAACCGGTGTCATACAATGCCAAGCAATATCCCAAAATGCAGCACATAAAAAAGTAAAATGCCATACAAGAATATAACTGGGTCAACTTCACTTTTATCATCCTAACTTCACTATTATTCTAGTTATACTTTACTTTCAATTGAAAACAAAATCTTATCTTAGCAACATTATATCATAAGTACTTATGTAAAAGAAAGTAACTTCACATATGCAAGTCCATAATTATTCTCACTATCCCAACTTTATTTTAACATCTTAATAACTTAAACCAAACTCCAACTTTCTGTAAAGTGAAATGAAACCAATAACTACAACAACCAAAAGAAATTATTTGACAAAATAATTAACATGCATAATATAAATCATTTGTTCAAGTTGGAAAAATTACAAATATTGAAATGGCACTATGAAAATGTTGCTGTGGCTTGCCTTAGTTCAAATGAGGCTCACAAGCCTCCTGGTGATCCTCAAGACAAGTTTCTTCTTCTGAAAATAAATAAAAGTTCAAAAAGAAACTATCAAGAATCATTCAAAATTTCACCAGAAAATCAACACAGCGCCAAATAGTATCATTTTTGGTGTGCTGCAAGATTTATCTACAAAGAACACAATGCAAAAAGAATCAATTCATTTGGACTTATGGTTAAAAAGTTATTGCAGCTTGAAGTTCTCTGGAATATATTTAAATTCAGAAATTTAAATAAATAGAATAGGGGGGGTGACATCGAAGGCGTAAACGCCCACAGCGCCACAACTCATACTGCTTCACGCGGGTATGGAGAGGCTGACTAGTGGGCCCCGCTAGTCAGGTGAGAGAGAGAGATGGGGATGGGAGAGGCGGCCGCTGCTTCGCCGGAGCTCACGCCGGCGACGCTGCCCCTTGGCTCAAACAGCAAGGATAGATCGACGAAGGGGTCTGAGGCACACCTGCCCATACCTGTAGGGTAGCTAGAGGTGGACGGACGGCGTCGGAATGGAGCTCGGAGGCAGAGGCAGCACAGAGGGTTCGCCGGAGTTGGAGAAGACGGCGAGCAACGGCACCTTCAGCAGCACCAGCTAGGTGAAGAAGCTTCACCAGAGAGTGGATGAGGCTCTGGTGAGGTCTCCTTGGACGGAGAGGGCTTCGAGCTACCTCGACGACCCGAGGGGGATCGCCGGTGAGCTCGAGCTCAGGAACGGTGGCCTGAGGCCTGCCCGGCCGGGCCATGGGGGTTCTACTCGATCTGTGGTCGTGTGGGAGTGGAGCTGGGTGCTCGGAGTGGCTGCGAGAGGGTCTATATATAGTCGAGCGAGAGGGGGGGACGGTGCTCCGCCGGCGACACCTGGCTGCGCTCGGTGATGAATTGGCGTTAGTGAGAGGCGGGAGAAGAAGATGGAGTCACGTGGGAGCTGTGGCCGAACGGGGACGAGCACAGGGGCGCTGGGTTTGGTGACGAGCACACTGCGCACCGCACTGTCCCTTGGCCGGACCACGCCTGTGCTCGCTGCGGCGAGCTCCAGCGTCGGCGAGCACTAGAGGTGGACTATGGCGATGAGGACGAGGATGGTGGCAAGGTTTGGCGTGCTTGGGCAGGCGCGGAAGCGAGCACACGCTCTACAGAGTGCTCGGCGGCATCCAGAGCGGGCCGACTGACTGCCATGGCATGGTGTACACGCGTGGTCACCGCGTGAACTTATTCCTACTG
Organism: Secale cereale; assembly: GCA_902687465.1. Classification (NCBI taxonomy): domain Eukaryota; kingdom Viridiplantae; phylum Streptophyta; class Magnoliopsida; order Poales; family Poaceae; genus Secale; species Secale cereale. Next base: position 619,254,048 of record LR738710.1, on the reverse strand, counting down.
GCTGACGTAGTGCCAAAAATCGTGTCTGGCGTGTTGTTCGTGGTAGATAGGAGATTTACTCATGGTTGGTTTAATTCCAGACGCAGTAGAATGAAAGTAACTAGCCTGGTAAGTTTCTGGACAGAACTTTGAGAGCTTACTGAGGTAAAATGGTGAATAGTTGGAGGCTGTGCTTTGGAGGCTAGTCAAGAGTCACTAAGGTGAAGATGCATAAGGAGTTTCAGAAGAAGTGGAGCAAGTAAAATGGTAGTTGCAATAGAAACTACCATTTCTGTAGCAAAAATATTCCAAAAAGTAGTGCAATATTTTTGCTCAGGAATGTGTCTTAGGGTCCAAAGAATATATAGGAATTTCCTCAGAATTTTATGAGCCAGAAAACTAGAGGTTGCTTTGGAGCACAAAGAATTTAGCTAGGGTTTTGGGGAGTAAAATGAATACTTTGAAATAAGAAAAATATTCCATGAAGTATATTGGAGTGGTCCAGAGGGATAAGATAGTTTGAGATGGATATGAGGCACTTGGGTGAAAGTCATGGGTACCCAAGTGTTTTAAGTCCATATGAAATGATTCATAAATCCCAAAGTTTGAAATAAATTCAAATAAAGCTTTGGCAAATAAAAGAGGGCAAAAATCAGGCTGTCACAAAATGTAACCCACGCGTCATATACACCGAGGCATTGTAATTGAAAGTAGTCAAAGTCTTAACATATATCCTACTACTTTTGTGTATAAAATTCACCTGTTTTATTAGTGGCATAATATGAGAAAGATATGTAAACTTAACTTTCATATTTCATGTTTTCGGATGTTTATGATATTATGATCATTATATATTATACACACATCAAGGACAAGCGCAGCAACGCGCACCATTATGATCTAGTATGACAATGATGATGCGTGTTATAATAAACGGAACGGTGGAAAGTTGCATGGTAATATATCTCCGAATGGCTATGGAAATGCCATAATAGGTAGGTATGGTGGCTGTTTTGAGGAAGGTATATGGTGGGTGTATGGTACCGGCGAGAGGCTAGCAATGGCGGAAGGGTGAGAGTGCGTATAATCCATGTACTCAAAATTAGTCATAAAGAACTCACATACTTCTTGCAAAAATCTATTAGTTATCTAAACGAAGTACTACATGCATGCTCCTAGGGGGATAGATTGGTACGAAAAGACCATCGCTCGTCCCCGACCGCCACTCATAAGGAAGACAATTAAAAAAGAAATCATGCTCCAACTTCATCACATAATGGTTCACCATACGTGCATGCTACGGGAGTCACAAACTTTAACACAAGTATTTAGCAAATTCACAATTAATCACTAGCATGACTCTAATATCACCATCTTCACATCTCAAAACAATGAGAAGGAATCAAACTTCTCATAGTATTCAATGCACTTTATATGAAAGTTTTTACTATATCCCTCTTGGATGCCTATCATATTGGGACTAAATTTATAACCAAAGAAAATTACCATGTTGTTTAAAGACTCTCAAAATTATATAAGTGAAGCATGAGAGTTCATCAATTTCTATAAAATAAAACCGCCGCCGTGCTCTAAAAAGATATAAGTGAAGCACTAGAGCAAAATTGCCTAGCTCAAAAGATATAAGTGAAACACATAGAGTATTCTAATAAATCACGATTCATGTGTGTCCCTCTCAAAAGGTGTGTACAACAAGGATTATTGTGCCATACTAAATATCAAAGACTCAAATCATACAAGACGCTCCAAGCAAAACACATATCATGTTGTGAATAAAAATATACCCTCAAGTAAAGTTACCGATAGACGGAGACAAAAGAGGGGATGCCTTCCGGGTCATCCCCAAGCTTAGGCTCTTGATTGTACTTGAATATTACCTTCGGGTGACTTGGGCATCCCCAATCTTACGCTCTTGGCACTCCTTATTCTATAGTCCATCAAACCCTTACCCAAAACCTGAAAACTTCACAACACAAAACTCAACAGAAAATCTCATAAGCTTAGTTAGTATAAGAAAATAAATCACCACTTTTGGTACTATTGTGAACTCATTATTTATTCATATTAGTGTAATATCTACTGTATTCCAACCTTTTCATGGTTCATACCCCCCGATACTACCCATAGATTCATCAAAATAAGCAAACACCACATAGAAAATTGAATCTGTAAAAAATAGAACAATTTGTAGTAATCTGTAACTCTCGAATACTTCTGTAACTCATAAATTCTGAAAAATTAGGACAACCTGGGCAATTTGTGTACCAATCCATTGCAAAAAGAATCAGATCAAAACCATGCTTCTCTCAATTATGAAAATTATTTTCCTTGGCGCAAAAGTTTCTTTTTCTCAGCAAGATCAAAACAACTATCACCGTAAGCTATCCCAAAGGTCTTACATGGCACAAAAACTAATTAAAACACAAAACCACATCTAACCAGAGGCTAGATGAAGTATTTATTGCAAAACAGAACCTAAAAAGCAAAAACAAAAATAAAATCGAGTTTCCTCCGAACAAGCGCTATTGTTTAATGCCCTTAGCTAGGCATAAAACACGATTAGATCTACGTATTGTCATCTTTGGTATGCAATACATAAGTGTATCTCATAATAGATTCATATGGCAATTTACTTTTCTTTCTAGGAAAGTGTTCCATGCCCTTCCTGAACGGAAATTGAAATCTAATGTTTCCTTCTTTCATATCAATAATTGCACCAATTGTTCTAAGGAAAGATCTATCAAGAATAATAGGACATGTAGGATTGCAATCTATATCAAGAACAATGAAATACACGGGCACATAATTCCTATTTGCATCAATGAGAACATCATTAATCCTTCCCATAGGTTTCTTAATAGTGGAATTCACAAGATGCAAATTTAAAGAACAATCATCAAATTCACAAAAACCTAGCACATCACATAAAGTTTTGGGAATAGTGGAAACGCTAGCACCCAAATCACACAAAGCATGTCACTCATTATCTTTAATCTTAATGTTAACAGTAGGTTCCCACTCATCATAAAGTTTTCTAGGGATATAAACTTCCAATTCAAGCTTTTCTTCAAAAGATTGCATCATAGCATCAACAATATGTTTAGTAAAAGCTTTGTTTTGATTATAAGCATGAGGAGAATTCAACATGGATTGCAACAAGGAAATACAATCCATTAAAGATCAATTATCATAATTAAATTCCTTGAAATTCAAAAGAGTGCGTTTATTGCTACTTGAAGTTTTGACCTCTCCAATCCCACTTTTATCAATTTTTGCACCAAGATCTAAAAACTCTAAATCATTGGGACGCCTTTTAACTAAAGATGACTAATCTCCAGTCCCATATTATCAAGATTAATCTTGCAAAACGAAGATTCAATAGGAGTCACATCAATCACTTTAAGATCTTCATCATTATTTTCATGGAAACTAGAAGAACACGGTTTTACAAACCAATCTCGTTTAGCACGCATCTTAGTGGTTCTTTATTTGCATTCATCAAGGGAAATCTCATGCTTTTAAGTACTCATTAATATCATGCTTGGGTGGAATAGATCGAAGTTTAAAAGAATCAACATCAAGAGAAATTCTATCCACGTTCCTAACCAAATCATCAGTCTTGAGAATTTTTTCTTCAATCAAAGCATTGATATTCTTTTGTGAACTCATAAATTCTTTAACACTAATCTCAAATCAGAGGGCATCTTATTAAAATTTCTATAAGAATTTTTTAGGAACTACCATAATTATTAGAGGAATTACTAGGAAACGACCTAGGATTAAAATTACCTCTATACGCGTTATTACCAAAATTGTTGCTACCAACAAAATTCACATCCATAGATTTATTATACTCAATCAAAGTAGACAAAGGCATATCATTAGTATCAAAACATTAATCTTTCTAGAAAATAATTTCATAAGTTCATCCATCTTTCCACTCAAAACATTAATCTCTTCAATCGCATGCACTTTTTTTACTAGTGGAAGATCTTTCGGTGTGCCATTGAGAATAATTAACCATAATATTATCTAGGAGTTTAGTGGCTTCTCCTAAAGTAATTCCCATAAAAGTACCTCCCGCGGCAGAATCTAAAAGATTTCTAGAAGCAAAATTCAATCCGGCATAAATTTTTTGTATAATCATCCACAAATTCAAACCATGAGTAGGGCAATTTCGTATCATCACTTTCATCCTCTCGCAAGATTGTGCAACATGTTCATGGTCAAGTTGCTTAAAGTTCATAATATTATTCCTAAGGGAGATGATCTTAGCGGGTGGAAAATACTTGGAAATAAAAGCATCTTTACACTTATTCCATGAATCAATACTATTTTTAGGCAAAGATGAAAACAAAGTTTTGGCACGTTCTTGAAGTGAGAACGGAAATAGCTTCAATTTAATAATATCACTATCCACATCTTTTTTATTTTGCATATCACATAATCAACGAAATTATTAAGATGGGATGCGGCATCTTCACTAGGAAGGCCTAAAAATTGATCTTTCATAACAAGATTTAGCAAAGCGGCACTAATTTCATAAGATTCCACACTAGTGGCGGGAGAAATCGGAGCACAAAACAAGCAATCGTGACAAAACAAGCAATCCAACACACGAGCAAACACAAAGCAAGCGAAGAAGACGAACAGAACAGGGGTGAAGAAAAGGAAAATCTTTTTGAAAGTCGTTTTAGAAGTGGGGAGGAGGAAAACGAGAGGAAAATGGCTTATAATGTAATGCAAGAGATGAGATTTTATGATGGGTACTTGGTATGTCTTGACTTGGCGTAGATCTCCCCGACAACGGCGCCAGAAATTCTTCCTGCTACTTCTTGAGCTTGCATTGGTTTTTCCCTTGAAGTGGAAAGGGTGATGCAGCAATGTAGAGATAAGTATTTCCCCCAGTTTGACAACCAAGGTATCAATCCGGTAGGAGACAACACACAAATCACTGAATACATGCATAATAAATCAAACAACTTGCACCCAACGCAAAAGGGGTTGTCAATCCCTTAACAATTACTTGCAGATCTGATAGAGATAGAAAAACGATAAAATAAATATTTTTGGTATTTTTTGTTTATAGATCGAAAAGTAAAAGATTGAAAAATAGTAGATCGGAAACTTATATGATGGAAAATAGACCAGGGGGCCATAGGTTTCACTAGTGGCTTCTCTCAAGATAGCAAATAATACGGTGGGTGAACAAATTACTGCTGAGCAATTGATAGAAAAGCGCCAAGCTATGACGATATCTAAGGCAATGATCATGAATATATGCATCACGTCCGTGTCAAGTAGACCGGAACGATTTGGCATCTACTACTATTACTCCACACATCGACAGACCCCTGCCTGCATCTAGAGTATTAAGTTCATGAAGAACAGAGTAACGCATTAAGTAAGATGACATGATGTAGAGGAATTAACTCAAGTAATATGATGAAAAACCTATATTTTTATCCTCGATGGCAACAATACAATACGTCCTTGCTACCCCTACTGTCATTGGGAAAGGAGACCGCAAGATTGAACCCAAAGTTAAGCACTTCTCACTAGTACGCGTCGGTGCTATGCTAACGGTTTTTAACCCCTTTCCGCAACAGCAATTGGAACCGTCGCCTAGTGAGTGACGGCGATAGGGGGGTCCATCCCACACGACCCAGAAACTGTCGGGGATAGGGACCCTATAGTACTCCTACTCATTTCTGCTCGCATTGCCATCACATTTGTTATTCTAAGGTGCTACGTTTACGATGGGCGGGCCATCACAAGCGGTTCACTATTATAGAACGTGTATGATGTGCGGCCCATCACAAACGGTTCACTATTAAGAAGATTAGATAATCGTCGTACGAGTGCCGGACAAGATTACGAAACGTCGAACCGTCGTAACATCGTCGTACACGACAACTATCACACACGCTATTCTGTGGTGTAATGTTTACGATGCATACTTCATTAGAAACAGTGCATGGTTGCGAATGGTGTACGATAAGGCAACTAACACAAACGTTTAGTTTGCCCGCGGCGTTTGTGATATTGTCTGACATCGCACACGCTTTACAAACGGCAACTGTGTGCTTGCTTGCACATGTTTCCTCACCGTGAACCGTCTTGGATTATGTTATATATCGCAAACGTTTGTGTTTTTCCAACTGTGTGCGCTGTAACAACCTGGAGAGTGTAATTTCACCGTAATTTAATTGCTGCTATTTCAAATTGTACTGGATTTGAATTTGAGTTTGAATGTATGCTATAGCTTTATTCATATCCATTAGGTTCAAACAACCAATGCATTATTCGATTCATAGGTACATATGTTCAAGATATACATAAGAACCAAATAAAGAATGATGAACCACAGTTGTATACTTGTACTATTAAAGACGATAAAGAAAGAGACGAAATACATTCTGGTTGCTGAACAAGGTGAAGCGAAATGCCTATATTGTGCCCTCCTCCATGCTGAAGGCAAGCACGACTCTAGTCCAACCCCTTGTGATGTCCGATCGCCCAGCCTTCACGATCTTCATGAAAACATCTAGATAATCATCGTGTTGTGGTAGAAATACTGTAACCTTTGCATGCCAACCAATCATGTAGTTTGAGAGGTAATTTTGAGTAAACTGCTTTGGCAACCACTAAAAAGGAAAAAGATTCAGACATTGTCATCTAACACAACTCATAGTAAAAAGAAGGCTGTAGAGTTCTTACTTACCATCATGCAGTTCGTTGTTGTGTTGGATAAAGTGTAAACAAATAGTTTAATTGCCATCTTTGGACTAATTTTCTTAATAATCTTTATCAGCTTCCTCACTTGACGTGGGTTCATCGATATCCCATTGCCCCTTACGCAGAAAGGGTCAAAGCATGAATCTTTACCAATGACATATGTACCTAAAAGCACCAAGTTAATATCAGGAGCTAAACAGCAATTGCACAATGATGTAGTACAACGCTCTTTTATAATACTCCCTCCATTCCTAAATATTTGTCTTTGTAGCGATTTCAACAAGTGACTACATATGGAGCAAAATGAGTGAATCTACACTCTAAAATATGTCTATATACATCCGTATGTGGTAGTCCATTTGAAATCTCTACAAAGACAAATATTTAGGAACAGCGGGAGTATCTTATAACTACCAATATACTCACATATTAGATGAACTAACATATTATATTATGGACCGGAAGGAGTTTAGTGCATTCTTACAAATTAGTGGCTGATTAACTTATGTATCCATGGGTTACAATTACTTTGAGCTAGTTCGGGCTCAAATATCCCTAAGGTATATCTAAACATGAGGACTAGTTTGAGCTAGTTGCATCTATAACCCACCCAAAAAAACAATCCAACCCAAGAGGTGCTAATTGGAGCTAGTTCTCCTAGTGCATTTATTGTCAATCTAACCCTGCCATCCAAACAACTCTTTGGATGGAGTTAGTTCAGGGTTAGTCATGAGCTAGAAACTAACTCTAACCTCTAGCTAAGTTGAGTATCCAAACAGGGCCGTGTTGTTGTTGTTGTTGTTGCCGCTCTTCTACGTATATCTAGACATCATTAGAACATTAAGGTAACACTCTTCCTTGTTGCTATGTAGCCTAGGATTGCATATTTAGACATTAAGTACAGTGCATGTTCCTATGTAGCCTCAGATATATTACATATGGCCCTAGTTAACCTAACGATAAATGGGTTGCAGATATATTCAGTTAAAAGTACGATTCACCGATTAGTCCCTTATCAGCCCCCGGCCTATATGGTACCAGCTACAGATATCCTGAACAGTGAGCAGATATAAGCCATGGGATGAAACTAACCTCGATGGAAAACAGCAGTCGTTCCCAAAACTGTCCTGTGTAGGTACATCGAGAAGCATGTTAAGCACAACAGGTTAAACATCAACCAAAATTATCCATGGCAGACAAAATAATCACCAAAAGATAGCTTCGGTGTGCAGGTTTGAGCAAGCTAGCAAAGCAAAACAAGTGGAAAGGTGTGTTAACTGCAACATGCCTAACATTTAACAACAAGCAAACATAGTCATTCAAACTGGTATTGTGCCGGTCTAAGTACACTGGTTATTGTTAAATAAAAATGGAAAGGCATGTTAACTACAAGATGCAGCCACCAAATGTAGTCATTCATAGTGGTATTGATGAAACTGGTACTGATGAAATTGAACTGCATAGTTCTTACTTGCACATATAGAACATCAGGTTGTGAATAACTAGAATAAACAAGGGTAGCATTTGAACAACCAAAGATAGCATTTGAAAGAGGACAACCAAAGATAGCATTTGAAACTGGACATATGCTAACTACAAACAACAGAACAATCAAAAAACTTTAAAAGAGGAGTATGCTAGCTATAACAGGCTTAACAGCAAGTAAATATATGCATTCCTATCGGTATGTTTAAAACTAGATTGATGAAATGTACTGCCGGTAAATAATTGCACATATAGAGCATCACATTGTGAACAACTGAAATAAACAAGGCATACTGCAAACAACCTGATATAGCAATTAAAACTAGACATATTCTCACTACACTACAAAAGGGACTCGACAAAACAAATCATGGGTTTCCTCATGTGAAGAGGCATGGCAAAACAAATTATGGGTTTCCTCACTTGCCACATATGGGCTTGTTCCCGTTGGAAGAGCACGAACCCTGGATGGGCTCCATGTTGTCGCAGATGGGATCCTTTCCCTTGGAAGATAAGATGGGCTCTTTCCACTTGGACGAGTGGGAGAGGGTGCCCTTCTCGTGGTCACCGTCGATAGGGTTTGACTTGGAAATTGTGGATCCCCAAGCCAGCGTCGCAGAACATGTCCTTTAGAAATGACAAAACGGGCTCGATGGCAATGTAGGATGGAAAATTGTTGATAGCGAGCCAGAGAAGATCAGCGGCGGGGCCATGGATGAGATCGACGACGGTTGAATCCGAGGGGTTGGGGTGGGCCACTTAACCTATGACATAGCCCGCATCAGGCCGTCGCTGTTGATGAGCTCGATGTCATAGCCGGCGGTCGAGACAAGCCCGCATACTCTAGCCCGTTGCTTGAGTGCCTGCCGCCAGTAATGGTCGTTAGCTTCCTCGGCGACGTCGGGTGAACAGACCGCGATACACCTCTATTGGGCCAGTCGCTCCTCGAGCTCCACGGGAAGCGTAGCCGGGCTTAGTCTGCAATGCTCTAGAGTAGGGGATGGGGATCTGTGGGAACGGGGGCGTTTGGCAGGCATCATCTAAGAAACTCAGTGCGGCCTGGGTATGGAGATCGCTGGGTAAGCTGCACGTGCCAACTGGCAAATGTTGACAAGGGAGGCCTTCTGACGGTGGTGGTGGCGGGGACCTTGCTAGGGTTTCGAGCGAGGGAGGGTGTGTATGTGTGTGCGCGCGCACGCCCGAGGAGGTTTTGGTATGTGTGTGTGTGTGTGTGTGTGTGTGTGTGTGTG
>LR738710.1:619205991-619239071 GCA_902687465.1 Secale cereale | reverse complement strand
CCCCCCCCCCCCCCCCGTCTCTCAGTCCTCCAACTTAGCCGCCATGGCGTCCAAACCCGCGAAGGGCAAGGGGGCGGCTAAGGGCGCCGGGACCGTGGAGCCGCCGGAGAGCGCGCTATTGGGGGATCGGACGAAGGCCGCCTTCTTCTTCCCATCGACGGTTGACGTGCACGAGCTCTAGGCCACCTTCAAGCCTCTTTGGGGGGTGAAGACAGGGGGAAAGAATTTGGGACATCCGGCGACGAGCATCATTCCTGCAGCTTGCGCTGAACCTGGCCCAAATCTGTATCCCATCTTCGTCGACTACTTTTCTTGCGGGCTATGTCCCGCCTTCTCTGATTTCTTCTGCGATATCATGCACACCTTTGACTTCCGCCTCTTGGATTTCACTTCGAACACGGTGGCGTGCATGGCTTTCTTCGCGCACCTTTGCGAAGGCTTCGTCGGGGTGCAGCCCAACACGGTGCTCTTCCGCCACTATTTCACCCCTCGGATCCAGCCGGGAGGTGCCGTCTCTGGATGCATCACCTGGATTCTGAGATCCAAGGGAGCGTATCCGGACGGCACCGTGAAAGAGAGGTGGGATGAATGGCGCGGCCGGTGGTGCTGGATTGAAGAAGAAGACCCGCCAAGATTCTGCAAGGTCCGTCGGGTGCCGCCGGTCCATGGCAGTGACTGGAGCGACATTAACGCTGCCGATGGGAGGCTCATCGTTGCCACCACCAGGATTCTCCGGCGTACCCAGGCCGGACTCACCCTTGAGATGATCGGGGCGGACTTCATTCGCCTTTTGATCACCCCGTTGCATAACAAGGGGAGCCCAGCCTGGCTCTTTAGGAATCCTGCTGACGTCATGCGGCTCCGCCCTAGCCTCAACCACAACTTCACGGTGATGGGACATGCCCATTTCTGCCAGCGACTCTTCCAGCTTGATGTGTGTCGCGATGGCGAGGTCGAGCGGACCGACAAGGCCGCGAGGGCTGCCGTAAAGGCCGGCAAGGCCATCAAGGGGTCGTTCTTCAAGCTGCCAGTGGGGGTGGTCCCGCTATGCAATAATTCACGCTAGTCCGAGATCATCGCCATGATGCCGGACTGCAACGCGCACGGCTCTGTCCTGAGCTGGAGGGAGCCCGTGGACAAGGACGTGTAGAAATTCTTCGACTCTTTGGTTGAGGTGTACGTCAGGCCTGATGCCGAGCGGTGGCTTGTCATGGACACCACCCAGGCAGAGCTGGACTACATCGCCACTAGGGCGAGGGAGGCGCAACTTGCCATGGCGGCCGGCAGCGCCGGGGGTGTGGCGGACAAGGCCGCAACAGTTGCGAAGGAGGAGGAGCTCGCCCAGTGGGCGGCGGCCGCCGGGGAGGCCAGCAGCGCCAACACTGGAGCTCCTCTTGTTGAGGACGAGGCCGATGAGTCGTCATCGGAGGAGGGCTTGGCAGCGGGCTCGACGCCAGCCAGGGGAAGAGGGCGAGTCCTGCGGCGGGCTAGTTCCGGCAAGCCGGTCCGGCCCGTCAGGGCCACGCAGCCTCAATTTACCCTGGAGGGGTCCGGGCGCTACACAAGGGCAACGGCAGCGAGGAGGCTGACGAAGGCCGCCAAGAAGAAGAAGGCAATAGCCCCTTCTTCATCTGGGCGCGCACCAACTCCTCCTTGTTCGCCTCCCCCGGCAGAGGTTGACTCGGATGTCGACGCGGTGTTCCCTTTTGACCTTGGGCCCCTCAGCCCGAAGAGGAAAAGGAAAGCGGCGGAGGAGGAGGAGATGGACGACGATTAAGTACTCGGTTCCTTACCGCCATTTCCATCCCCCTGAACTATGCCACTCATCTTGATCTGTTTTGCTTATTCAGGGATGCAGAGACGTTGGCCCAGAGGATAAAGAGGCCGAAGGCCTCGGCGAGCAGCCAGCCCCCGGCTGGGGCTTCGGAGACATCACTGGTGGTGTTGAGCAGCCCAGACGGCAGCCCCCGGCACAGCCCCCGGCGTAAGTTCATCATCCTCTTCTTGCTCGACATGCAGTAGGTGTTTGATGCTATGGTGCTGACCTTGTCGGTTTTGTAGCACGGGAGTGGCAGCAGGAGGAGCCGCAGGGGGCTACCCCCAACACACAACCCCCATCGACTACGCCACCGCGACGGGCGTCCCCGGCAAGGGCACCAAGCATGGATCCCACACGCATGGAGGAAGAGGGGAACTTGGGCGCTGGTGGCTCTGCCACGGCGCCAAGCGCCGGCGGGGAGGGGACTTCTGCTTCACAGCCTGGCACTGGTGAGTCGCCTATCTTCTGTCTCTGCTTTTCCCTTGTTCTTTTTCTTGGCTTCACCATCCCCATTACTGCCCAGGCCCTCCTTCACCAGATATGGAGGACGTGGGCGCCGTCATCGGGGATGTTGCTGAGGAGGCCGCGGCGGAGGCCGATAGGATTGCCGCCGAGGAGGCCATCAAGGAAGCTGCCGAGGCCGCCGCTGACAAGGCCGCCAAGGATGCCGTTGAGGGTGCCGGCGGTGGGCCTGCCGGGGAGGCCGGCAAGGCCACAGCCGAGGAAGAGGCGGTTGATGATCAGCCTTCTTCCTCCACAACCTCGGGCCCCGGCAGGTACCTGAAGGTGGGCGACGATCTCTTCATCCATCTTGCAGGGGCGTCATGTTCCCGAGCGCCCGCCGGAGAGGAAGTCTTCGACAGCGAGGTGCTCGCCGCCACCAGGTTCGAGGTGGTCGATGAAACGGGTGTCGGCGGCGACGGTTCTCCAGAAGCGCAGCTCTTCCGGGCCATGGGGGCCAATTTCCGGAAGCTCCAAGCGCTCTATCGTGCCCGTCTGGACAAGGTTAAGTCCAGGATGGCAACGGTGGATGAGGTGGAGGTGGACTTCAAGGCGCGCGTTGCTGAGGCGCAGACCTGGTTTCACCAGGCTCGCGAGGAGCAGAGAGCCTTCTAGGAGGAATTGGCCAAGCGCGATGCAGAGCTCAACATGAAGATGTTTGACATCGAGAAGGCCCAAGAAGAGGCGGCAAACTTGGCTGCCGCGGCTGAGGCCGCCCGGAACCAGCATCAAGCCGCCTTGGATTCCCAGGAGGAAGACCTCTCCGCGCGCAAGGCGAAGCTTGCCGCAACCCTCCGCGGCAAGGATGAGGAGATCGAGGTCCTTGTCGAGCGGCGGACTCGCGAGCTGGGGCAGAGGCACAAAGAGGCACTCGATGCCCAGGCTCTGGTCCATGCCGGCAAGGTGAAGGAGCTAGAGGTAGAGCGGGACGAGCTGAAGGAGCAGGTCCTCAAGCTGTCCGACGAGAGGAACATGCTCAAATGTGCATGGAGGAGGAGAAGCAGCTCTCCGAGGCGCATGGAGCGGCCATCAACAGGGCTGGGGAGCTCTCCGAGATACAACACTCCATCAGAGATCTCAAGCTGAAGCTGGAGAATCTTGAGAAGATGTTGTCGGAGAGCTCGGCTCGGGAGGAGACCTTGGCCAACAGCCTGGAGGAGGAGAAGCAGCTGCGGGCGGACGATGCCGCCTCCCACCTGGAATACGTGGCGGGCGAGAACAGGTGGATCAGCCGGCTGGAGGACGTCGCCGGCAGGGTTACCTCGCAGTTGGCCCTCATGGGGATGCCAAACGTGAGGTATGCCCCTGAGTGGAGCGGGACCGTCAACACCAAGCCGACCCTGTTCTTCAAGGGCGTCCTCGGTGCCTTGGCTAGTCTTCACTCCAACAGGACGGCCACGTTGGCCGGGGAGGCCCGACGACTTTGCCGGGGGGTCATGACCAAGGTCCTCACCAAGATGGCGTACTGGAATCCCGCCCTCGACTTCGAAGCCGCGATGGATAGCTTGCCGGAGGATGCTGACCTCACGGTGCTCAAGGAGTGTATCAAGCCCTTCATCAGCTGCATCGACGAAATCAAGAGGGTGGAAGGCCAGCGCCGGGATTAGGCATCCTGTTCTTCTTCGCCGCTGCGGGTTCATGACCAAGACAAGTTTTATCTTTAGTTTGAACCGCAGTGATGACATGATGTAATATAACTTTGAAATATTTCTGGGATTATGCATGCTATTTTCCTGTTTGTTGTTTCTTTGTACGTCCACCCTACGCTAGCTGGGTAGGCTTGCCGGCGCGGAAAACCCAGGGCTGCGTCTTGGGGACGGGTCCCCATTGGCCTGCCGGGTGAGCGTGCTGCCGGGTGAGCCACCTTTCCGCCCTTAATGCAGCCGCTTGAACTGTCGAGTTTGACTCGAGTCAGAGTCGAGAGCCTTGCCAATTGTGGAAGGCTACCCTACCGTTTCCAACGCAGCCGTTTGAACTGTTGAGCAGACTCGAAACAGAGCAAAGGCATTGCCGATCGGGAAGGCCCCCATTTGCGTGCAGGTTTCTTTTTGTACAAAGAGTGACAGCTCCGAGGATAATAACCTTAAATAATAGGATGGAAATATCCAGGGTTCAATGTAACTTAGCTTCTATTTGTAGCCGCTCGAGTTGCGGGGCGCGGGGTTGAGAGAAGAGTGGATCAAACAGATAGCACACGGTTCCTTTACCCAGGTTCGGGCCACGAGGATGCGTAAAGCCCTACTCCTGCTTTGGTGGATTATATGTTTGTGTTCTTCAGCTAGCTACGGGGCGTGAGGAGCTCCAAAAAGCCGAATCCCCCTCCTGGTCGCCTCGGGCCTCCTTTTATAGGGAAAAAGGGGTCGCCACAGTGCCACACAGGAGGTGGAAAGGATACAGTGACGCGAGGTTATCCCTCGGATTACAAGACAAGGCGCATTTAATGCGCCCAACTTAGGTGTCCTTGCTATATCGGGGACGGGGGAGACATCCATCTTGTCCGTCGCCGCTCCTTCTTGTGTCGACACGCGCCCTGGCCAGTGATGCCTGAGATGCCATGTAGGCAGGCAGGCAGCTGAGATGGCGCAATGGTGGGTCTCCACGAAGATCTGCATGTCGCCACGCAGGTGCCTGCCTAGCTGGTTGGGTCGGCAGCTGCATGGGGTGGTGGAAGCTTAGCTGGCGTGGGCCTGATGGTGGCCCTGCGGGTGTCTTCGGCAAGGGCCTTGCCGGGGCCCCGGCAAGGGTCTTGTCGCGGTGCCTGCTGTCATCCCCGGCAAGATGCTTGCCGGAGGTCCTATGGTCTTCCTTGGCTGGGATCCCGCCAAGGGTCATTGTCTTCTTATTGTGTATCTGATCTTGAATGTCTTCACAAAGATCTGCATGCCACTACGGGGATGCCTCCCGAATCCTTGCCCCATGGGGGCAGTAGACTCAAGGGTGATCCGCCCCGTAGGCGTGGGGGGAGTTGCCGCGGCGAGGGTCTTGCCGGGGCTGCTAAAGCTGGCCCCGGCTGGGATCTTGCCGAGGCTGCTAAAACCGGCTCCCGGCAAGGATCTTGCCGGGGGATCTCGCTTTGTCCCTTTGCTCTTTGTGGTCTTGGCTTTGGGTTTCAGTTCCATCGAGCTTCGGTCTTACCCTGGCTCACCTCCCTTGCCCGTGGCTCAGACTGCCCGTGCACAGTCATAGGGGTACAAAAAGTGTACCCCCTTTCTGTACACCGACACATTGTACTTTTTTTGTCAAATTTGAAACCTGTTTTGATGTGATATTTGTCTAAGTACAAACGGGAGATTATTAATAATTGGGAATCAATATCCCAAACGGATTATTTATTCGAACCATGAGTGTTAGACCAACAATGGATACATGCCATGCTTCGGTTAAGCAATAAAGCGGCAGCATTAATCATCCAAATAGAAAAACAATATACGTGCCACCGCGCGACCCGCGTGCCGTGCGAGCAGACATGAGTTGATGGGACGCATGTGAGTAGTCTACCACGGAGGCAGACGGGGAGGCGTGCGTGCAGGTGTATGAATTGACGGAGGCGTGCTCGATCCACAGTGTCATCAGGAGGTGCGAGTAGTTGTGTAAAACTTTGGTTGGCATGCCAGCAGTCCGGTGCGCAGGCTCACTGGGAGGCGAGCCATCGGTTTGACCGCCGTACGCCTCTCTCCCACAACTCCCACTACTCCATATTAATGGTGCACCCGAGCGGCCGCACCTCCATCCTCGCCACACACACACACACAATGCTCTCTCCCCGCCTGCATCCTCGACGCCGCTCTCAGTCCTCAAAGCCGTCAGTGTATGAGGATGCCACCGAAGCGCCCCATCGGAGGGAGTGGCAACGTCGGGGCTGCTAACGCACCGGAGCACGGTGTCGAGATGAAGACAGAGGTTGCCGTCACTGCTATCAAGTTATCGCTGCACCCTGATGTCGTCGACGGCGTCAAGCTTCCACAGCCGGAGGTGGAGTTCCACACCGAATCTGGTGATGACCCGGGCGACGACTCCGACAACAACCGCTCTGGCGATGACTCCGACGACGACCACTCTGGCGATGACTCCGACGACGACGGACAGCTGGTTAGTCATCAATACCCATTTATGTGTCAAATAGATCATAGTGTTTCTCTAGTTACTCCAGCCTCCCCCTTTTTGGAATAGAAATTCTATGGTTATGTTTCCCAATCCATGACATCTGAGTAAGTTTCGTTAGATCCGTGTAGTGTATTGATTGTTTGAATGGTACAAGTCATAAGTGATTAGATGTTTCATCTGTGCAAATAATTTCTGCTAGTAATTCGACTAGGGATTTGCTAATAATTTCTAGCCAGGACTTGACAATTGATTTTGAAAGACCTACATATGTTTGTGCCATTATTTTCTTCAAGATTGGTCTGTACATAGACAAATGTGCTTAAAAATTGAACCATAATATCTGAATATGTATAAATAAATAGCCATAAATTCCTAATCCTACTTCACAGCATGTAATCGTTGATTTGATGCCAATTTTTGGCAACTGCCAAATGTTCGCTAGAGATTAGTTTGTAGCCATTAATTTGTCGCTACATTTTTTACTATTTGCATAGGTGTTGTTTGACGATGTGGACATCGAGGATGAAGATGTCCAGAGGAGGTACAAGAGGCGAATCCTGAGGGAGCTTTATGCGGGAATGCATAACAGGTGTATTAGGACCTGGAACGATGGCTATCGATGCCCATTTTGCTACCATAAGCATCAGGACGCATATCAAAGTGTTCTAGCGCATGCAAGAGGACGGGCCATTTGCTCCTTCAAGCTGAAGTATTCTCGTAGGGTGGAGTACAACGCGTACGCCGAGTACCTGGAGAAGCTTTAGGATCATGCCGGCATGTGACATGAGATGTGGGATTGAACTATGTACGCTTGAGCAATGTTTAATGACGGTTGAACTATATGTACTTATGGTTGAACTATATATGCTTGTGTACGTGTACGTGTACGCTTATTATCTATGTCTGAGTATGTTTAATCTATGTTTACTTATGTCTAACCGTGGGATATGGATGCAACCAGTTCGGTTGATGGAATGTACCCCCATCTTGGTTTATTGGTCCCTTTGTATTTTGTGTTAAATTTTCACCAAAGGTTTAACTGACAAAATATTAGTGTAGGTCAGCAAAAATTATATCGTAGAATGGGTATTTGAGCATAGTGTTCAATGATATAATTTTTGGTGACATGCATAAACATTTTTTAGTTAAATATGTGGTCAAAATTTGGTAAAAAATACAAAGGAGGACCAATAAACCAGGACAGAGGTAGTACATCAATCACACATGGTTCCCAAAATTGGAACCGTGTGCAATGACTTTCATTTTGCCTGTTGCGTAAATCACACACGGTTCTCAAAAATGGAACCATGCGCAATGACTTTCATTTTGCATGTTGTGTCAATCCCACACGGTTCGCTCTAGCAAACAGTCGCCTCCAAAATTCTTTGTGGGACGGAAAACCCTCACCACTCAATTCAAAAAAGAAAAAGAAAAACCTCACCATCCCCACATCACAAAAACCCTCACCCCCGCCCTCCACCCCCTCTGGTACCCATTCACAACTTCAGAAAGCTCCTTTGCGTATATGCCATGGCACCTCCTATCACGACAAACAACACTTAGCTCAACGCCTTCCGCCGCCGCCAGGCTGCCAGCAAAGCCCACCGCATTTCGCCACTTCCGCTTGCCGCCGCCTATCGCTATCGACTTTCTCGACGCTGCTCGTCGTCGACCCAGCTCAGCTCGGTTGCGGAATCTGCCGTACTGAGGGTTCTTTCTCATGGACGACAAGGTAACTATTTTAATGAGATATTATCTCGTCTCTTATCCCAGTTCATCTACCTCCTTTAATCACCTGGCGGAAATCGCTGTGAATTCATTTTTATCCGAGCTGATTTGAGGGTTTTCTTTCATTCATAGAATGTACAGTGCGCCGGCACATCAGGACTTTGTGACCTCCGCTAGAGATTCCATCTCACCATACCAGATCGCCTGATGACACGCGCGGTATCACTAGTAGAGAACGGGCCTATTGTCCCGGTTGGTAAGGGCCTTTTGTCCCGGTTCTTGAACTGGGACTAAAGGGTCGGTACTAATGCCCTAGCCCTTTAGTCCCGATTCAAACTAGAACCGAGATAGATGGGCCTCCACGTGGCCTGTGCGCGGAGCCCAGGCAGGAGGGCCTTTGGTCCTGGTTGGTGGCACCAACCGGGACCAAAAGGCATCCACGCGTCAGCATTTCTGTGGCTGGGGTTTTTGTTTTTTTTAAGGGGGGGGGGGGTTTGGGGGTTTTGGGGGGTTAATTTAGGTGTTTCATATATTGTGTTAGCTAGCTAATTAATAGAGAGAAGTGTCCTCTCTTATGTCCGTGCTTGGTCGATCCTACGTACTATACATACGTATAGAGAGGACTAGACACGCTAGCTAGCTAGTAAGCAAACGAAGGAAACAGAAGATCGTCATCAACATATATATGCATACAGAGAGAAGTGATATCGACCACCTCTCCTTCTCCGAGAGATTGGTCGAACAACAAGTTCTCGTATATCTATCCGACACTTCCGGGTACATATATACAATAATTATCTCTTACAAATATAATCTCCTATCATACGGATGCATGGTCCACATAGTATTCTCCGTCTTCAGCGATCACGTGGTCAAGGAAGAATGCCGCCAATTCCTCTTGAATTGCTCGCAGACGATCTGGTGCTAGGAGCTCATTCCGCATCCGAAAGATCTAATTTGAAGAAGGGGGTCAATATATATATATATATATATATATATATATATATATATATATATATGAATAAATGAAACTCAACACAAATGATGGTAATGAAAGAAAATTATGAATATTATTAATTGCTTATGCACTTCAAATTATGCGTCAGAGTAGCTCCGCTCACAGGTCGTGTTGCGGGCAGATGTAGTATCCATAGAAATCATTCCCTTGTTCCTGCCACAACCACTTTATAAGAAATAGAGGTCAATCAAACTGATAAGCAAGAATGCCAAATGGTATTGATGAAACTAGCGCTTGAATCAATAGGAGATGTGCGGAACATGCTACTATATAGTACTTACTTTCGGGTGTCTAAATTCTAGCTTCTTCGGCAGTCCCGGAGCTTTTTTGGTGAAATTTCTCCAAACCCTGCCAGACAAAGAAAGCAATTACTTGATATCAGAAATGAACAAAGTTGCTGATATCCATGGTGGATAATGATCGATTTGACTTACTTCTCGAGCATTTGAGTCATGTCTGCATACTCCTTGGGATCTTTTCGTTTAGAGTCCAAGACAGTTACTACTCCCTGCTCAAGCTTAATCTCTAGGAGAATATAGTGGAAGCTGCGCACGCATGCATGAACTCATCAATTACATTACTATAACTTTGACTAATATATAAGGGAAACCGAATATGCACAAGACAGTAACACTCAC
Organism: Secale cereale; assembly: GCA_902687465.1. NCBI lineage: Eukaryota > Viridiplantae > Streptophyta > Magnoliopsida > Poales > Poaceae > Secale > Secale cereale. The sequence continues at coordinate 619,229,263 of LR738710.1, read as the reverse complement.
TTGAAGTTGTAAGGAAAGAGTATTATATCTTTGTTTTCATTTACTACCAACGATCGTAGCAAGTTGGCCTTGGTATCTGCGGCACGCAATTTAACCTCAGTTGCATCTATGAAATATGTGTTAATGAACCCAATATCACCGACTTGTCTTTTCTTCAATTCGACGATCTTCAATCTGCATAATATAGTGAGGATAATTATAAATACATGTAATGAAAGAGCTGAGCTATATAGAGAGACTTAATGACAGAAGTAGCACTACTTACAGACAGTAGCAGGTGACCGTTGCTTTATCGAGGGCCAATTGATTGAAAAACTGATAGAACTCCTCAAATGGAATAGGCAACAGTTCAATTCCAACGAGGTCATGCTCCGGTTTAACTCTCACATACAAACTATCCCTCCCCCCAGACTCTCTGCAGATTTTCAAGTACCAATCATGCAATCTTTGCATAATCATTGATAGAGATCTTGCATCTTTGACGAGAGGCTTCCCGTACTCGTATCTTTGTATGTGCACCTCCAAGAAGTCATAATGTACATCGTCGGGCAGGTAATCTTCAAGATTGCTATAACCGGGCACCATCCTCGGATCATTAGCGACGATGTCGCTAGACACCTTGAGCGGGGGGCACGATTGGTCCGCTTGTTCGCCGAGCTGGGCAATTTGTTTCCCAGCTCGTCCTTTTGCTAACCTTTGATCACTTCTATTACTTCCCGACCGCTACGCTTCGTGAAATGACTTTTCAATAATGCGGTCATAGTTGTCTTTCGGCGGACACTTCGCAGGTTTCTTCAGAGCAGCCAGAGTGCGCTTTGCTTTCACCGGGTCTATCTTCTCCTCCGGAGGAGGATGTCTCTGTGCTTTCAACCCTTCAAGCGAGTCCTTCACTTTGCCTTCAGCGATCTTCACGTTTTCCTCGTCGGACCTCTCGTATGGTAACTTTTCTAGAGGCATGAGAGAAGGACCGAATATGTATTGCCTCCCGCCTCTGGCTGTACTGCTAGACGCCGGCAGACCAGACGGAGCGGCTGTCTTCTTTCCTTGCTTATGCGGCGGAGGAGAAGGACTACGACACGCCGGAGCAGCCGGAGCGGCGGCGGGTCTCTTCCGACCTTGCTGACGAGGCGGAGAAGGAGGAGGCTGGCTGCTTGGGCCCGCCGGCGAAGGCGGAGAAGGAGGCGGAGTGCCGCCACGCGCCGGAGAAGGAGCCGAAGTGCCCTGATCGTCACTCGCCGGAGGAGGAGGCGGTGGAGGAGGCGGAGTGCCCTGACTCGCTGGAGGAGGAGGAGGAGGCGGAGGCGTCCAGTTCAGAATGTTGATGAGGTCCTTCCACCATATGCATGGAGTCTTTAGAGAAGAACCCAGCCGAGTCTCCCCTTCACCGGTAGGGTGGTCAAGCTGGAGGCGTCAAATCCCTCCGTTATTTCATCCACCATCACCCTCACATATCCTTCTGGAATAGGCCGGCAGTGAAAAGTTGCACCGGGTCCAGTAGGATAAACAGAGCCAGCAGCCGCCTTGACCTTCATATTAATCGGTTGCGTCATAAGGTGGCCATTTTGAGACTCCATGATAGCATCCACGGGATAGCTGGCAGGAGCCATCAAGACATGTTCCGGCTGAAGCAGCTCGGTGGAAGCCACGCTGCTTCTCCGCTGAGATGGCGGGGTAGCTTCGGGGGAAGCTTCGGCAGTTCTTTTGCTGCGATTTGCTTCTCGTTCCTCTATCGCTTGTACCCTAGCGTGTAGCGCCTGCAGTTCGGTCTGCTGCACTTTCTTCCTCCTCTCGTGGCATTTGAAACCGCCTGTGTCCCGGAAACCCAGCAATCCACGGAGCGGAGCCAGGCGTGCCTCGTGTCCGTCCAGGGTGCTCAGGATTCCCGAGGGCCATTGTGAGCTCGTCGTTCTCTCTGTCAGGAATGAACGTCCCTTGCTGCGCTGCTTTGATATATTGCTGAAGCTTCTTGAGTGGTATTTCCAATTTCTTGTTCGTCCAAATGCACCACCCTGATACAGGGTCCAAGGTTCCGCCAGCCCCGAAGAACCAAGTCTGGCAACGGTCTGGCCAGTTCATTGTCTCTGGTTCGATCCCTTTCTGAATCAGATCATTCTCAGCCTTGGCCCACTTAGGCCAGGCTCTGAGGTAGCCACCTGACCCCGTGCGATGGTGATGCATCTTCTTCGCAGCATTTTGCTTGTTTGTCGCCAACATCTTCTTACTCTTTTCCGATGTCTTATAGGCCACAAATGCGGGCCAGTCATCTCTGATCTTCTCATATATGCCCTTGAATTATGGTGTCTCTTTTTTGCGGACAAACTTATTCAGGTATTTCTTCCACCCCCTGAATAGGTCTGCCATCTTCGTAAGAGCAAAAGACTTGATTAATTCCTCTTTAACTGGCTTCGCCAGATCATCCTCTGGCGGTAGGGTGAAATTTGACTTCAGCTCAGTCCAAAGATCTTGTTTCTGCATATTAGTGACATAAGACACCTGAGGGTCATCTGCAGCCGGCTTTAACCATTGCTGGATGCTGATCAGGATCTTGTCCCTTACCAGAACCCCGCACTGATTAACAAATGCGTTCTTTGTCCGGATGGGTTCAATCGATTGGTCGGTGCGCGCGATTTCTGTGATCTCAAACTTTTCATCCGAGCTCAACTTTTTCTTCGGGCCTCGTCTCCTTACCGAAGATGTGCTCGATCCGGAGGGCTAGAAAAAAGAACAAAGACGAGAGTTAATTAATATGTGTACATACCAAAACAATGAATGCATCAATTAACTAGTCAGCACAGGATTAACTAATATATATACCTGCTGGCCGGACTCGGTTCGGTCACCGGAGCCGTCATCACGGTCTCCTTCTTGCACCGGCATTGGGTCACCGGAGCCGTCCTCACGGTCTACTTCTTGCATGTGCATTGGGTCACCGAAGCCATCATAATCATAGCCTGCTTCTTCATCCTCTCTTTCCAGCAGCTCATCGGTGTCGTTGAGAAACGACAAGACGACATCACGTCCGTTTGCGATTATGTCCAGCAACATCGCTTCTTGTGCTTCGTCTCGGGGGATGTCGTCCATAGTTTCTACAAATATTTACAACATGGCAATTATTATTCAAACATGACGGATGGATATATTAATGGCAGACGTAGAACTAGCTAGCTAATCACATTAAGGAATCATATATATTAATTTGTGGCCTCGACGCTGCTTCTCTAGGGTTTCGGGTGGCCTCGACAACGCTTCAAGGGTTAGGGGTGGCCTCGAGAACGCTTCAAGGAGGGGGTAATATCGACAACGACGAGATACATACACGGGAAAATAATGTTATCGGGGAGGGGGTATATCGACGACGACATACCCCCTCCCATGTGTTGAAGTTATCGGGAGGGGGTATATCGACCCCCCGTGTGTTAAAGTTATCGGGAGGGGGTATATCGACCCCCCGCCCATGTGTTGAAGTTGTCGGGAGTTTATATCGACACGACATACGTACATGGGAAAATAATATTATCGGGGAGGGGGTATATCGACCACCCCCCCTCGTATTGAAGTTATCGGGAGGGGGTATATCGACCACCCCCCTCGTGTTGAAGTTATCCGGAGGGGGTATATCGACGATGACAGACCCGATAAAACATAAGAAAACGAAGAAGAAATAAAAAGAGGAGAAGAAGAAAGGAATAGCAAGAGGAGAAGATCGAAGAAAAATAAATAAAAAAAAGACGAGAAGAAGAAAGGAATAGAGGAGAAGAAGAGAAAATATAATATATTCTATTTTCTCTTCTTGTTCTCTATTCCTTTCTTCTTCTCCTCTTCTTGTTCTTCTTTTTTCTTCTTCTTATTTATCTCTCCTCTTCTTCCTCTCTTTTCTTCTACCCCCCCAACACGAGAACATTTTAACTTAGTGAATTTATCGAGGAGGGGGTATATCGACCCCCCTCAGGTCGAAGTTATCCGGGAGGGGGTATATCGACCCCCCCCCCTCATGTCCCAGTTTCTCGCTTATTTTCCTTCTTCCTCGACGACCCTAACCCTAAACAGTACAACTAACGACAACGAAAAAAATCATATCTATCAACAATAAAAAAACATCATATGATATATTAACAAAAAAAATCAACAAAAAATTCATATGATCATCTATTAAAAAAATCATATATACATCAACATATATGCAAAAAAACATATACATCAATAAATTAACATATATACATCCATACATTAACATATATACATCAACATATATGCAAAAAAACATCATATATATATGCAGGAAAAAAACATGCTTATATGCGGTGGAGCCACGGCGGCCACAACCACGGCGGCGGCGGCCACATCCACGGCGGCGGCGGGGGCAGGGCAGGGGCGCGGGGGCTCACCGGGGGCGGCGGCGAGGAGGGGGTCGGCGCGGGGAGGCGACGGCGAGGAGGGGGCCGGCGTGGGGAGGCGACGGCGTGGGGAGGCACCAACCGGGACCAATGCCACCTTTAGTCCCGGTTGGTGCCACCAACCACGACCAAAGGTCTCTTTTCAGCAGCCCAAAGGGCGGGAAGGAGAGACCTTTGGTCCTTGTTGGTGGCACCAACTGGGACTAAAGGGGGGCATTGGTCCCGGTTGGTGCCATGAACCGGGACCAATCCCCCCTTTAGTCCCTGTTGGTGCCACCAACCGGGACCAAAGGCCCTGTGCTGCCCCACGGCCAAAATCTTTAGTCCTACCTCGCTAGTTGACAGGGGCTCGGAGTTGTTTATAAGTCCCACTGCGGGGGCTTTATTGAACTCCTCTCTATTGCAGGCTTCTGGGCCTAACTTTGCGCGCTTCCCTGTGGGCCTGCTGGGCCTTATAGTCCTGCATGCTAGGACATAGGCCTGGCAGGCTCACTAGGCATCGCCCAATTTTTTTAATGTAGTTTTTTCCTTTTCTGCTTTCTTTATTTCTGAGTTGTTTTTTTTGCTGTATTTAGAGTTTCTTTGTGAATATTATTGCTTTAGGTAAAACCAATTACAAAATTTCTGTTAGTGCCAGTAGTATTCAACTTTGAATAGTTTAAATTTGAAATAATTTGTAAATTGTGTGAATCACTAGCACTAGTAAAGAACGAGCCTATTGTCCCGGTTCGGAAGGGCCTTTTGTCCCGGTTCGTAAGGGCCTTTTGTCCCGGTTCTTGAACCGGGACTAAAGGGTCGGTACTAATGCCCTAGCCCTTTAGTCCCGGTTCAAATTATAAACTTTCTGTTAGTGCCATTAGTTTTCAAATTTGAATAGTTAAAATTTGAATTCTTTGAAATTTGTGTGAATCACAAGTTTGTGGTTAACTTTACTAAAAAAAATGAACATAGATGCACCTCTAGAGAAAATTCGACCTAAATTCATAGTTTTCAAATGAACTCTGAAAAAGTTGGCATAGCATGTGGATGTACAAAACGGACAATGGTATCATACTCGTCTGTTACAAAGTTGGCATGGTATCATCATAATAGTTGCGGAAAAAAGTCTTCACAAGTTTGTGTCATTTGCTTATTGCGCCGTAACCATGGATAATCTTCATCGTTTATCAGGACGCTTGGGTCAGCCTTGACTTTGAAGGGAGGAATTTCATGAAACTTTTCATAATCTTCAGATACGTCTGTCTTGCCCTCCACTCCCAGGATGTCCCTTTTTCCTGAAAGAACTATGTGGTGCTTTGGCTCATCGTATGATGTATTCGCTTCCTTATCTTTTCTTTTTCTCGATCTGGTAGACATGTCCTTCACATAGATAACCCGTGCCACATCATTGGCTAGGACGAATGGTTCGTCAGTGTACCCATGATTTTTTAGATCCACTGTTGTCATTCCGTACTGTGGGTCTACCTGTACCCCGCCTCCTCACAGATTGACCCATTTGCACTTAAACAAAGGGACCTTAAAATCATGTCCATAGTCAAGTTCCTATATGTCCACTATGTAACCAAAATATGTGTCCTTTCCCCTCTCGGTTGTTGCATCAAAGCGGACACCGCTGTTTTGGTTGGTGCTCTTTTGATCTTGGACAATCGTGTAAAATGTATTCCCATTTATCTCGTATCCTTTGTAAATCAATACAGTCAAAGATGGTCCCCTGGACAATAAGTACAGCTCATCACAAACAGTGTTGTCACCGCTGAGACGTGTTTCCAACCAACTGCTGAAAGTCCTGATGTGTTCACATGTAATACAGTCGTTGCACTGCTCCGGGTGTTTGGAGCGCGGACTGTTCTTGTGTTCATCGACATACGGGGTCACCAAGGTAGAGTTCTGTAGAACTGTGTAGTGTGCTTGAGACCAAGCATAACCGTCCCTGCATATTGTTGAGTCCCTTCCAAGCGTGTCTTTTCCAGTCAGTCTCCCCTCATACCGTGATTTAGGGAGACCTATCTTATTAAGGCCAGGAATGAAGTTAACACAAAACCCGATGACATCCTCTGTTTGATGGCCCGTGGAGATGCTTCCGTCTGGCCTAGCGCGGTTATGGACATATTTCTTTAGGACTCCCATGAACCACTCAAAGGGGAACATATTGTGTAGAAATACGGGCCCCAGAATGACAATCTCATCGACTAGATGAACTAGGACGTGCGTCATGATATTGAAGAAGGATGGTGGGAACACCAGCTCGAAACTGACAAGACATTGCGCCACATCACTCCTTAGCCTTGGTACAATTGCTGGATCGATCACCTTCTGAGAGATTGCATTCAGGAATGCACATAGCTTCACAATGGCTAATCGGACGTTTCCCGGTAGAAGCCCCCTCAATGCAACTGGAAGCAGTTGCGTCATAATAACGTGGCAGTCATGAGACTTTAGGTTCTGGAACTTTTTCTCTGGCATATTTATTATTCCCTTTATATTTGACGAGAAGCCAGTCGGGACCTTCATACTGAGCAGGCATTCAAAGAAGATTTATTTCTCTTCTTTCGTAAGAGCGTAGCTGGCAGGACCTTCATACTGCTTCGATGGCATGCCGTCTTTTTCGTGCAAACGTTGCAGGTCCTCCCGTGCGTCAGGTGTTTCTTTTGTCTTTCCATACACGCCCAAGAAGCCTAGAAGGTTCACGCAAAGGTTCTTCGTCACGTGCATCACGTCGATTGAAGAGCAGACCTCTAGGTCTTTCCAGTAGGGTATGTCCCAAAATATAGTTTTCTTCTTCCACATGGGTGCCTGTCCCTCGGCGTCATTCGGAACAGCTAGTGCGTCGGGGCCTTTCCAAAGATTACATGTAAATCATTGACCATAGCAAGTACGTGATCACCGGTACGCATGGTGGGCTTCTTCCGGTGATCTACCTCGCCTTTGAAATGCTTGCCTTTCTTTAGGCATTGATGGTTGGTCGGAAGAAATCGACGATCGCCCAGGTACACATTCTTCCTGCATCTGTCCAGGTATATACTTTCAGTGTCATCCAAACAGTGCGTGCATGCGTGGTATCCTTTGTTTGTCTGTCCTGAAAGGTTACTGAGAGCGGGCCAATCGTTGATGGTCACGAACAGCAACGCCTTTAGGTTAAATTCCTCCTGTCTGTGCTCATCCCACGCACGTACACCGTTTCCATTCCACAGCTGTAAAAGTTCTTCAACTAATGGCCTTAGGTACACATCAATGTCGTTGCCAGGTTTCTTAGGGCCTTGGATGAGAACTGGCATCATAATGAACTTCCGCTTCATGCACATCCAAGGAGGAAGGTTATACATACATAGAGTCACGGGCCAGGTGCTGTGATTGCTGCTCTGCTCCCCGGAAGGATTAATGCCATCCGCGCTTAAAGCAAACCATACGTTCCTTGGGTCCTTTGCAAACTCCTTCCAGTACTTTCTCTCGATTTTTCTCCACTGCGACCTGTCAGCGGGTGCTCTCAACTTCCTGTCTTTCTTACGGTCCTCACTGTGCCATCGCATCAACTTGGCATGCTCTCTGTTTCTAAACAAACGTTTCAACCGTGGTATTATAGGAGCATACCACATCACCTTCGCAGGAACCCTCTTCCTGGCGGGCTCTCCATCAACATCACCAGGGTCATCTCGTCTCATCTTATACCGCAATGCACCGCATACCGGGCATGCATTCAGATCCTTGTATGCACCGCGGTAGAGGATGCAGTCATTAGGGCATGCATGTATCTTCTGCACCTCCAATCCTAGAGGGCATACGACCTTCTTTGCTGCGTATGTACTGTCGGGCAATTCGTTATCCTTCAGAAGCTTCTTCTTCAATATTTTCAGTAGCTTCTCAAATCCTTTGTCAGCCACAGCATTCTCTGCCTTCCACTACAGCAATTCCAGTACGGTACCGAGCTTTGTGTTGCCATCTTCGCAATTGGGGTACAACCCTTTTTTGTGATCCTCTAACATGCGATCGAACTTCAGCTTCTCCTTTTGACTTTCGCATTGTGTCCTTGCATCGACAATGACCCGGCGGAGATCATCATTTGGTTCCTCTTGATCTTCGGCAGCTTCACCCGTTGCAGCATCATTGGGAACATCGTCTAGTTCCTCTTGATCTTCACCAGCTCCCCCCATTGCAGCATCACTGTATTCAGGGGGCACATAGTTGTCATCGTACTCTTCTTCTTCGCCATCTTCCATCATAACCCCTATTTCTCCGTGCCTCGTCCAAACATTATAGTGTGGCATGAAACCCTTGTAAAGCAGGTGGGAGTGAAGGATTTTCCGGTTAGAGTAAGACATCCTATTCCCACATTTAGTGCATGGACAACACATAAAATCATTCTGCATGTTTGCCTCAGCCGCATTGAGAAACTCATGCATGCCCTTAATGTACTCGGAGGTGTGTCTGTCACCGTGCATCCATTGCCGGTTCATCTGCGTGCATTATATATAATTAAGTGTGTCAAAAACCATTACAGAACATCATAAATAGGTATTTAAGTGACCAAATTAATAGAAGTTCATCATCACATTAAAACGAAAGTACATACATAGTTCTCATCTAACAACATATAGCTCTCCAGAGCATCTAATTAATTTTCGCCAAACATTGAAACTATGTAAAACATTTCAATGCGAAAACAAAAGCGATCATAATCGCAACCACGGTAACAATTGATCCAACGGCATAATGATACCAAGACTCGGTATGAATGACATATTTTCTAACCTTTCTAATCTTCAACCGCGTTGCATCCATCTTGATCTTGTGATCATCGACGACATCCGCAACATACAACTCCAATATCATCTTCTCGTCGTCAATTTTTTTTATTTTTTCCTTCAAGAAATTGTTTTCTTCTTCAACTAAATTTAACCTCTCGACAATAGGGTCCATCTTGATCTTGTGATCATCGACGACTTCCGCAACATGCAACTCCAATTCCATCTTCTCCTCCTCCATTTTTCCAATTTTTTCTTCAAGGAAATGTTTTCCTCTTCAACTAAATTTAACCTCTCCACAAGAGGGTCGGTTGGAATTTCCGGTTCAACTACCTCCTAGACATATAAAAACATCTATGCATGTCAGGTTGGTCGGCATAATTTTCATAAACACTAAAACAAATAGTTATAAATTAAAAGATAATATACCACATCCGAATCGTAGACAGGATGAGGGCCCACGTGGGCGGATATCAAAACCATCGCACTATATAATAACAAGCAATAATAAACGTAAGAAAATTAGACAAATATCTATCTAAAGCAATAATAACAAGCAATAATAAAAGTAAGAAAAGCATGGACATAACAAGAGGCTCACCACGGTGGTGCCGGTGACGAGATCGGCGAGGGCGAAGACGGGGACGGGACGTGACGCACTGCTAAACCTAGAAAAATCTCAGAGAAAATGGAGCTTCGAGTTCGAGCTTCGAGAGGAGAAAAGCTTAACTAGTGTGGCTCGGGCATTCCATCTAACACGTTGTGTGCATAGGAGGTGAGCTAGAGCACCACCAAGCCCTCTCCCCCTCGTCCAGAAATAATAGAGCAGTGTGCTCTGCTCTTACGCGAGGGGGTATATATAGGCACCTCATTGGTCCCGGTTGGTGATATGAACCGGGACTAAAGGGGAGCCTTTGGTCCCGGTTCAAGTCTCCAACCGAGACCAATGGTGGTGGGCCAGGAGCAAGACCCATTGGTCCCAGTTCGTCGCACCAACCGGGACCAATGGCCCACGTGGCCCGGCTGGCCCCCTGGGCTCACGAACCGGGTCCAATGCCCCATTGGTCCTGGTTTTGGAATGAACCGAGACTAATGGGCTGGACCATTGCCCCGTTTTCTACTAGTGTATGTTCAATCTCACGCTAAATCGGTTGGCATGGCCTACTTTCGTGAACATATTCTAAATATTGCTACATTTGGATAAAAGGTTCCACGTGCACCATACACGTCAAAGGGGATTTGCCCCCTCTTCTTTCTATATTAGGCACATTAATGGTGTATTGTTCTTTCGATTACTCTCATATTTCCATGACATCATGTTTACCCTTTATGTTTAATTATAGATTTTGTCCTTCTATTTCAACGTCTGTACAGTTCTTTCAATTTGGGCCCATATTTGCATGTTACCATATTTTCTTTAACAATCTTACCATTTTCTGCAGCGCATCCCTTGCTATGCAACAGATTTTGTAGAGCACAGTCATTCCCTTTACATAGATCAAGGCTGCACGGATGTTATACTGCACACAAACAATGGATTTACAATCGTTGCTACTATAGGACTTGATGAACGTGGTGACTCCTATTTTTACACTGGCTTTTGGAATGAAATTTCTAAGTTTTATGTATTGAAAGCTGGCACTAAAATTGCACTACACATAAAAGGGCATGGTCATGAGATATATGCCAACTTCCCCAAAAAAATCATCCGTCCAAACTTTGTTCCAAGTAAGTTTTCTTTTCAACTATCTGCATGTTGACTTACCCAGCTTTGTCAAATGAATTGTATAGTATTTAAGCAACCAATTGTTATTCCCTTTTCTTACTATATCCTACCTAATAACTTCTAGTTACCAATACACTTTTCTATTGCCTTGTTTTAACTAAATATTCCCTATACTCCCATTTCTATCAGAGAGCGCTCCTGACAAGGAGACTCTAGAGATGGAGAACGGGGCTGCCAACAAGCAGAAGCGGGGCGAGCTAGAACCGCAAACGACTCCAGTAGGCCTAGACTTCATCAGCAGCCTCCCCGATGATATGCTGACAGTCATCATCTCCCTCCTCCCAATCAAATATGGGGCGCGGACAACCGTCCTTTCCCAGCGGTGGTGCCCCCTATGGAACTCCAGCCCTCTCGACCCCATTGACACCCACGAGCTCTGCCATGGCTATCGCAAAAGCTTGGATGCATTCTCCAAGATCCTCGGCAGTCACCTTGGCCCAACCAAAGGCCTTACAATGGGAAAGTTCCGTTCCAACAGCAAGGACCGAGCCAAGCTTGATGTCTGGTTCTGATTCCCCGCCGTAGATCAGCTCGAGGAGCTCACTTTTGATGATGGACGTATGTTGTCGCTGCCAACATCCGCACTCCGCCTCGTGCCCACGCTACGCGTCGCCAAGTTCAGGAACTGCCACCCCCCTTAATGACGCGCCCGCTCTTATTCTACCACGACTGAAGCACCTAGAGCTCGTCGTCGCCAGCCTCTCAAACGGTGACATGGAGCGCATGCTCCGTAGCGATACTGCACTCGAGTACCTTGGTCTTCAGGCGATCAATGGGTTGAGTACCTTACACATCACCTCCATGACTCTCCGGACTATTTATGTGTGTTGATGGTGCTGCAGGAAGACATCACAAGATGTGTACCACGGTATGGTCACTCAGGACACACATGCACTTGAGAGATTACTTCTAGTTGATCAAGAAGCTCCAACAAGAATCAAAGTCATTGCTACGCCGAAATTGATAGTGGTGGTCCACTCGTCCAACAAATACTCCAAACTTGTTATTGGATCCACACCCGTTCAGGTACAATAGCCGCGTTCTACCTCTCCTTCTACAACTTAACATTATTTGTAATTTTGAAGATGTTTGTTCGTCTGTCATTCTGAAAATGATTCCGACAAGCTTTACCCCAAAACTGCGCACAATGAAGGTCTTGGCACTAGAATATATCGGCCCCAACCTGGAGCCAGTTGTCAGTTTGCTGATATGCTTTCCGTGCCTGGAGAAGCTATATATCGAGGTGATGTTCCTTTCCTGTTAAATGTTAACCATAAGGGATTTCAATTTGTGACACCTTTTTCCAAGTTCACAATGGCAATGTACTACGATTTCTGAAGGATTTCTTTGGAGGATTTCAGTACATACATGTTCCACCCCCCCCATATTGGTTGCTTGATCCATATGGTCACCATCATTAAGCATTTCTCCTCTGGATTAATCTGCCCACGTTAATCATGTCAGATTGAAGATGGCATGTTAGTGCATTTTACAAATCCTGCAAACCAAGCAAGCACTAACACGTTTTCTTCTTTTGCAGATATGATTAGGCCGAGTGGTGGATAATGTGATAGGATATAGAAATCACGTCGAATGCCTAGATCTACATCTCTCAGAAATTACTTTGAACTCCTACCGAGGGACCTTACCGGAGATTATATTCGACAGGTTCTTTGTTCTCAGAGCAAGGGTGATGAAGGAAATGAGGTTTGCCCTACATTTATTTCGCAAAAATTAATGGTTTGTTGATCAGCGCCGGCGCCTGCGGCAGAATGGAATAGGATCCAAAAATGCTGAATTTCATTTTGGAACTTCAAATGACAGAGTAATCGAAAGTCATCGTGTCAACCCCATACATGACTTCTCAGTGGCTGACCCCTTTGCAAGAATTATGAGGTTTAGAAACCAGACATAGAAGTGGTAATATTAGTTTGAACCACTCTCATATCCATGTTCAGCGGATCAACGCGAGTGTTTGCAGCTCATGGGCTGAATTTCATTTCTAATATCAGTATGAACCTTGTAATCTTAGAATTTGAGCCATATAAATCTCGAATTCGAACCTTGTAATATTTCGAGCTTTTGGGGTACAATCGTTGAAATGGCATCGTATGAGACTCGTATATTGGTAGCACTATTTTGACCTTAATATGCAATGGTCTTAGATTTTATTAACCATTCTCGAATGTGTTTACCTTGTCGATCTCACAACACACGATCTGTATAGCTAACTTGACTGTGATCTTCGACATTATTGCACATAGTTGGTTTCTTCCACTTCTAGCCGATGCATGGCCAAACTAGCCGGGCGGGAACCTTGCGCGGTAAACTGCGTGGTAGCGCGGGAATAGGCTCATCGATGATATATTTGGTGCCTCTTTGAGCCAATGCATGCGGTGCGGTGTTGTCTAGCATGCACTGGAATCCTCCTCTATGAACGTCGTGACAAGACGTGACGATTATAGGCCAAACGGCCGCCATTTATTACAGCGGCCAACCTTTCGATCGCGCCCCACCATTGCAAGAAGCACACCCACCACGAGAAAATCTTAGAGGGTATCCTATGTGGCTCCAATGGCACACCAAGCGGCTGCCGACGACGAGCAGCAGTTCACCATGCGTGCCGTGGTGGACACCCATAGAAGGTTCATGGACCTCTCGGTGGTCTACACCAACGACCCGGTCTGGGTGGAGCACTCCATCCACATGGTGGAGCTGTTGCTTGCCGAGGAGAAGTACAAGGTGGTCAGGTTCGACCTCAAATACACCCGCCCTCGTGCCGGTTCTCGTCCCAAGGTTGCTGTCGCCTAGACGTGTGTGCGCCACCACGTCCTGTTCTACCACTACTGCCTGGCTACAAGGCCTTGCGAGCGTTTCGCCAGGTTTGTCAACAGCCCCACTACATGTTCGCTACGATGGACATAACCAACGATGTAAAGGCCCTCAAGAATTCGGGCATCGCCTGCCAGAATCTTGTCAACATCCAGGACCAATACAAGATCTGTGGCAGCAAGGAGCATGAGAAGGACTCACTGGTTCACCTCGCCAAGGCCATCATCGACCCCTACTACAGAGACATGAAGGATTCGTGCAACAAGGACAAGCGTGCCTGTCACTCGGCCTAGAATGAGAAACTCGATGAAGCTCACATCGTGTACGCGGCCAAGGAGGCGTACACGAGCTACGACATGTACATGCGGATCGTTGACATGAGGAAGTGCCTCCTTCCACAAAACGGCCAGGGATCCAGCCGGAAGCAGAGCAATGGAAGCGTCATCGCAACAATAAGTAGATGATTAGATCCTTGTTTCTTCTACTTTAGTATGCTTGTAATTGCTTACTTTGGTGTGTGGAAATGTTATGTGTGTAGTCACTTGTGTAATTGGATGCTTAATTTGGTTATGCAATGTTGTCTTTGTAAGTATATATGTTGATGCTCGGTAGACAGAGTGTAGATGTTGTGCAGACAAAGAAAATCACATCGCACACGGACTAAACAATGGAACCCATGGATGATGTTTTCATCAATGACTCACAATTGTATACCAACAATCATTTGCTTGCAACACACACGGCTTGTTAGCAGTGATCGTCTGTGTTGTTATAGGTCTTTGCACAAGTTTCCGATTTCAGACCTTTTTGCCGCGTATCACACACATCTTGTTAAGTTGAACAATTTTCTATTCTCATCTCTCAACACAAACAGGTCATCCGAGTGAACCGCATGCCGTATATCGCATACACCTTGATCTGGCTGACCGTTTCTTTTGTTTTGCTTAATCACAAACAATTCATCCAACTGAACCATTTGATGTACATCGCACACGCCTTCATCTGGCAGACTGTTTCTTTTGTTCCTCCTCATCACAAACAGTCAATTGAACTGAACCATATGCCCATCATTGCACACGCAACCAAAATCTGAACCGTGTTTGATGCATCCTCCATTGCAAACGTTTTGCACCTTTTTTGACGTTTTTATACACCCCCGTTAGCGATTATGGCATAGCACACAGTTTCGACGAAGGGGCTCTGATCGTAGTGTCGCGTTAGCAGCATCCTTCATTAGTGTCTCCCATTGCAAGAAAAACCAATCTTGTTGCCCAAACCAAACTGATAGTTCGAAGAGAATTAGAAAGATATCAAATCATGCATACAAGAATTTAGAGAAGATTCAAATAATATTCATAGATAAGCTGATCACAAATTCACAATTCATCGGATCTCGGCAAACACACAGCAAAAAGTATTACATCAAATAGATCTCCAAGAACATCGAGGAGAACATGGTATTGAGAATCAAAGAGAGAGAAGAATCCATGTAGCTACTAGCTATGGACCTGTAGGTGTGTGGTAAACTACTCACGCTTCATCGGAAGGGCAATAGAGTTGATGCAGAAGCCCTCTGTGATCGAATCCCCCTCCGGCAGGGTGCCGGAAAAGATCCCTAGATGGTATCTCATGGGTACAGAAGGTTGCGGTGGTGGAAAAGTGTTTTCATGGATGCCTCTGGTGGTTTGGGGATATTTGGAAATATATAGGCGAAAGAATTTGGTCAGGAGGGTCACGGGGTGCCCCCAAGGGTGTGGGCGCGCACTCCATCATTGTGGCCGCCTCGTGGCTCCTCCTACTCCATCTCAAAGTCTCCTGGTTGTCTTCTGGTCCAGGAAAAATCATCGCGAAGGTTTCAATCCGTTTGGTGTTCCTTTTGTGCAAAACTCAAAAACAAGGAAGAAACAGGAAGTGGCACTGGGCTCTAGGTTAATAGGTTAGTCCCAAAAATAATATAAAATACAATATAAATGCATATAAAACATCCAAAACAGATAATATAATAGCATGGAACAATAAAAAATTATAGATACGTTAGAGATGTATCAGCATCGCGCTTTGCCTGAGCACCCGCCGCCCCCTCGCCCACGCGCGGCCTCGCCCAGCTCGCGCGCGGCCGGCCTCGCCGTGGTGGCCGCCTCCAACTCACTCGGAGCTCCGGCCGACTCCCGTCCACATCCGACCGCATCCGCTCCCGCCTGGCGTGCACACCTCTCTCTAGCGGCCTCCGCGCCACCCGCGCCCAGTGCCTCCCGTGGCCGCGCTCAGCCATGGCCGGCACTTGCCTACGCGCGCGCGAGCTTGCCCACCCTTGGTGGCCGGCTATGGGCCACTGCCACCTGGGCAGGCCCTGTTAATTAGTTATGTTAATTGCCTAATTAGTTTAGCTAATAGACACTAATTAGTTTAGCTAATCGTCTGTATCACCTAGTACTGCGTCAGATCACCCCTAGCACATGATATTGCCATGTCATGCATCTGTGCTGCATATTGTTTGCATCGTAGTTATTGTTTCTTCGCCCTCCTTCTCTCCCGATAGACCTCGAGACTGCAGATGACACTGTTGGGTACGACTACGTCCACGACATCCAGTCCCTTTCAGCAAAGCTTCCAGGCAAGCAAAACCCCCTTGGTCATCCAGATATCACCTACTCTTTTTCCCTTATGCTTGCATTAGAATTGCTTTTGTTGTTACTCCGATAGCTTTTATTCTGATGCATAGCCTGTTTTTGATAACCTCTTGTTGATAATATATCTGATATCATATATGCTTAGTATAGATGAGTAGTGTTCCATCGGTGGCCTTACACCCTTGCCCGTGTTGCCATGCTAGTCTATCTGGCTCGTCCTAGTGGGTGAATTATCGAACTGAGACATGACCCCCCTAAAGGCCCTTACAATTGGTTCAATCTGCCAAGCGGCATCAAGTGTGACCTACCAAGTGTGATTCCTTGTATCTCACTTTCGATGATGACTCTGTTGTGTAGCACACCCGGTGTGATCATATCAAGGGTGATTCCTTGTAACACACTCCCGATGGTGTCTCAGTCGAGCAGTATAACGAGTGTGAACCAATCGAGGGTGATTCCTTTGGTTTCACTATATAGTAGGGACCTGAATCTCAATAGAACTATGATTAAAGACGGGTTGCCCCCAAGGGTACCCGCGAGAGGTATTGTGACAGAACGATAGGGTAGGTGGAGACTGCCCAGGTGAGAGCTGGGCCTGGTCCTTGGTCGTTGGTCCGCGTGTTACTAAGTCGGAGCGACATGGATATTGTTCGTCTATGCGAGTTACTAAAACATGCTTAACGGTTTTAGGTATTTGATCTGAGTTGACCACGTGCCTATACACACTACCACCACGTGGGATAATGGTTTAATGGGGCCCTCTACATCATGCGTTCCTTCCAAAAGTGATTGAGATGTCACAGCTCAGAGATGCAGGCTGATTGCCGGGATGGGCTGGTTACGTCACTTGTGTATACAGTGTCGCGCCCGCGCTAGCCAGTCACGTACTCACACAGCGTGTAGGAGTGCAAAGGGTGATGGCCCAGGACCCCTTCGCACTTATGATTTAGACCGGCATGTTGACCTCTCTGGAAAGCCTATGTTGGTCTACGGTGTGTCGATTACCCGAGGCCGGGCATTACCTAGCAAGTGTGTCCGGCCAGATGTAATCGAGCGTGTTGTGCAATAGTAGTGCACCCCTGCAGGGAAGTAATCTATTCAAAGAGCTGTGTTCACGGTAACAGGACACTCAGAGTTGTATCTTGTTCTACTACAACGACAAATGGATACTATTACAATGTTAAACTGATACTACTACTCTCGGGATCGTTTTCTCACAGGGAGTCGAGGAAGGATGTCAGGGCATTGCTAATATATGATTGCTGATATATATTGCTATGTTTTACTCTCTTCCAATGCTCCAAGATTGCTTAAAGATGCTAGTCTTTGATAGGATAGGATTTTCCCCTCTACTCTCACATTTCTAAAGTTTAGTCCAAAGATATAGCCCCATTCCTTTGATACTGATGCATACTTAGTATAGTTCTGATGTAAGTCTTGCGAGTACTTTGGATGAGTACTCTGAGTTGCTTTGCGACCTCTTTTTCCCTTCATACCCTATTGCTGCAATCAGACGATGGAGTCCAAGAGGAGGAGATCCCCATAGGATCCTACTACAACATAGAGATCCCTAACGACCCGGAGTAGTGTAGGATCGAAGGTAGGTCTAGAGGGGAGTGATTAGACGACTTGACCAAATAAAAATCTAGCCTTTTCATAGTTTCAAGTGTTGGCAGATTTTAGCAATTAGGACAAGTCAAGTAACCAACCTACACATGCAATTCTAAGAGCGTGGCAGCGGAAACTAAAGCATTGCATATCTCTACCTAATAATAAAGAAAATTGGGTTTCTGGTCGTCCATCGCACTGCTTTGCAAAACAGCCCCTGTATTTTCTTGAAATCAACCCGCGGTCCAGACTTAAGTCACCCAAACCCTTATTTTACATTTTTTCGAAAACTCCCCTGACCTTTTAGGTAATTCATCCACGGGTCATATTTAACTCAAACAAATGATTTTCTAAATGATCCATATATTTTGGACTATAACTCCGATTTAAACATGTTATATATGAAATCTGATTAGCAAATTATGTGGAATATGAATATGAGATTATTTTAACCTGTTATGTATTTTTAAATATTATTTTAGAAGATATTAATGTCAAACAAATGGATTTCTAAATTATCCGTATCTTTTAAACCGTAACTTAGATGTTAACATGTTATATATGCAATTTGATTAGAAAAACATGTAAAATCTGAATATGATATTAATTTTACCTGATGATTATATTTTAAATATTATTTTGGAAACAAACTGATAATCTATAGCGCACGATCTATTTTCTTTCGTACCCGCGGCGATTCGGATTGCAAATAAACACCCACTATAACCATATAGGGAAAAGAAAACATCGATAACTACACATACATACGTCTGAAAACATCGCATGGGAAAACAAAAGATTTATCATGGCAAGTGTGAGAGATAGCGAGAGAGAGAGAGAGAGGAGAGAGCGATGCCTTAGGATTAACCACATTCAAACATGTTTTGGTTTGTGTGAACACTGAGTCCACCACCGGCGAGGGTGAGAAGAAGGATAAGCGGCAACACAAATATGATGCCTCACTAAAATAGAGGAGATGGACCTATTTGTGGTCTTGGGTGATGGTTGTTGGGTTAAGAGTGTGTGTTGTGCTTTTTCTCTCGTTGCAATGCACAATCTCTTTTGCTAGTGAAGGTAAAGGGAGAGGTTTGGAGAGTGCAAATGCAATGGAGACACAGAGATTTTTGGCGTCGTTCCAATAGGTGGTGCTATCGTACATCCACGTTGATGGAGACTTCAACCCACAAAGGGTAACGGCTGCACGAGTCCATGGAGGGCTCCACCCATGAAGGGTCCACGAAGAAGCAACCTTGTCTATCCCACCATGGCCAACGTCCACAAAGGACATGGCTCACTCCGGTAGATCTTCACAAAGTAGGCGATCTCCTTGCCCTTACAAACTCCTTGGTTCAACTCCACAATATTGTAGGAGGCTCCCAAGTGACACTTAACCAATCTAGGAGACACCACCCTCCAAAAGGTAATAAATGGTGTGTTGATTATGAACTCGTTATTCTTGTGCTTCAAGTGATAGTCTCCCCAACACTCAACTCTCTCTTGCAGATTTTGATATGGTCGAAAGAT
This sequence comes from Secale cereale, assembly GCA_902687465.1. NCBI lineage: Eukaryota > Viridiplantae > Streptophyta > Magnoliopsida > Poales > Poaceae > Secale > Secale cereale. Next base: position 619,209,750 of record LR738710.1, on the reverse strand, counting down.
GATTTGAGTGGAAAGCAACTTGAGAAAGGCTAGAGATCAATATTATTGTGGTAGGAATGGTATATCTTGGTCTCAACACATGAGCAGGTGGTTCTCTCTCAGAAAGTGTGTGGTGGAAGTGTAGGCACGTTCTGATGGCTCTCTCACAAATGGAGATGGGGGTGGAGGGCTATATATAGCGTCCACACAAAATCCAACCGTTACACACATTTCACTCAACTCGGTCAGACTGAATAGATGAACTCAGCCAGACTGAAGTAGTTCAAAATGTGAATGTTAGGAAACTCGCTGGGACCGACATGATCAACTCGGTGAGACTGATGTGCTAGGGCTAGGGTAAGACCTCATCTCGGTGGCGCCGATTTCATGAACTTGGTGAGACCGATTTCAGCAAATAAAATTACAGAGAAGTGGTCAAGCAAACTTGGTGGGACCGATCGCTCATTTCGGTGAGACTGAAACATTACAAAAGGATCACATAGAGTTTACCATGCAAACTCGGTGGGACCGATCGCTCTTCTCAGTTAGACTAAAAAGTTATGAAAGGATCGCAGAGAGTGTACTTTGCCATCTCGGTGAGACCGAGATCCATATCGGTTAGACCGAATTGTCTAGGGTTAGTGCCAATGGCTATGTCAACTGAACTCGGTGGCGCCGGATAGATCAAATCGGTGGGGCTGAGTTTGACTTTAAGTTTTGGACATATGTCGAATATGAGTAAGTGGTTGAGGGTTTTGGAGCAACCACTAAGCACTTGAGCGACCAGATAATTAAGTAACATCTCATCCCCTTTTGATAGCATTGTCTTTCCTATGGACTCAATGTGATTTTGGATCACTAAAATGGAAATGTACAGTCTTGAGATATTTCTAATCTTTGTCCTTAGCATTTTGAGGGGTCCACATCTCTAGTCCATGCCATGCCAATCACCGAACTTCCTGAAATATTTATCTTGAAATGATATTAGTTCAACAAGCTATATTAAGAACAATAAAAGCGAGCCTAATCCCAGCCCTCTCACGCACTCTGCGTTTTCTGATCTGCACGTGGTTGGCCATCCGATCCTCCACTGGCGCGCTATGTGGGCCAACGTCAGTTGGGGACACTCCTCCCATGACCATTTTCGAGCAATCTGGTTGATTGGGCCCTGTAGACCGTTTGAGGCCCGTTTAGCGCTTCATTGTCTCTACCGAATGGGCTCCCACCCCGGAATCCGTTCCCTTCCCATCCCGATTCCTGACCTATCCCCTCCACGCAAGGAAAGAAGTCGATGCTCTCCTTTGGAAACACAAAGGATTCCACCGCCCTGATACGTCTCCAACGTATTTATAATTTTTTATTGTTCCATGCTATTATATTATCTGTTTTGGATGTTTAATGCCCTTTATTATACACTTTTATATTATTTTTGGGACTAACCTACTAACCCAAGGCCCGGTGCAAATTGTTGTTTTTTGCCTATTTCAGTGTTTCGCAGAAAAGGAATATCAAACAGAGTCCAAACTGAACGAAACCTTTGCGAGGATCGTTTTTGGAACAAACGCAATCCAGAAGACTTGGAGTACACGCCAGGGAAGCCACGAGGTGGCCACGAGGCAGGGGGCGCGCCCAGGGGGTAGGCGCGTCCCCACCCTCGTGGGCCCCTCGTAGCTCCACTGACATACTTCTTCGTCCTATATATACTCATGTACCCTGAAAGCATCCGAGAGCACCACAAAACCCTAATTCCATTACCGCAACCTTCTGTACCCGTGAGATCCCATCTTGGGGCTTGTTCCGGAGCTCCACCGGAGGGGGCGTCGATCACAGAGGACTTCTACATCAACACCATAGCCTCTCCGATGAGTTGTGAGTAATTTACCACAGACCTTCGGGTCCATAGTTATTAGCTAGATGACTTCTTCTCTCTCTTTGGATCTCAATACAAAGTTCTCCTCGATCTTCTTGGAGGTCTATTCGATGTAATTCTTTTTACGGTGTGTTTGTCGAGATCCGATGAATTGTGGGTTTATGATCAAGATTATCTATGAACAATATTTGGTTCTTCTCTGAATTATTATATGCATGATTTAAATATCTTTGCAAGTCTCTTAGAATTATCACTTTGGTTTGGCCTACTAGATTGATATTTCTTGCAATGGGAGAAGTCCTTAGCTTTGGGTTCAATCTTGCGTTGTCCTTTCCCAGTGACAGCAGGGGCAGCAAGGCACATATTGTATTGTTGCCACCGAGGATAAAAAGATGGGGTTTATATCATATTGCATGAGTTTATCCCTCTACATCATGTCATCTTGTTTAAAGCGTTACTCTGTTCTTGTGAACTTAATACTCTAGTTGCATGCTGGATAGCGGTCGATGTCTGGATTAATAGTAGTAGATGCAGAATCATTTCGGTCTACTTGTCACGGACGTGATGCCTATATACAATGATCATGCCTAGATATTCTCATAGCTATGCGCTTTTCTATCAATTGCTCGATAGTAATTTGTTCACCCACCGTAGAATATGCTATCTTGAGAGATGCCACTAGTGAAAACTACGGCCCCTGGGTCTATCTTCCATCATATTAATCTTTCATCAACTATCTTTTATTTTGCAATCTTTACTGTCAATCTATACAACAAAAATACCAAAAATATTTATCTTATTATCTCTATCAAATCTCACTTTTGCAAGTGGCCGAGAAGGGATTGACAACCCCTTTATCGCGTTGGTTGCAAGGTACTTATTTGTTTCTGCAGGTACATCGAACTTGCGTGTAGTCTCCTACTGGATTGATACCTTGGTTCTCAAAAACCGAGGGAAATACTTACTCTACTTCCCTGCATCGCTCTTTTCCTCTTCAAGGGAAAAACAACGCATGCTCAAGAGGTAGCAAGAAGAACTTCGGGAGCCGTTTCCGGGGAGACTTGTGCCAAGTCAAGTCAAGATTTAATCTCCCGTCAACTTGCCAATTTCTGGCGCCGTTGCTGGGGAGATCTACGCACAAGTTATATACCAAGTACCAATCACAAACTCTTATCCCTCGCATTACATTATTTGCCATTTGCCTATCGTTTCCTCTCCCCACAAACAGGACCTGCGTCGATTCCATGCCCGCAATGTCCGAAGCCGGGCATTCCAGGAAGGAGACCTGGTTCTCCGAGTACATCAGAAGCGGCCTCATAAGCTGGCCCCAGCCTGGGAAGGTCCCTTCATCGTCACCAAGGTACTACACAATGGGGCGTAACACATCTACAACGTGGCCAAGAAGAAAGATGAGCCTCGTTCGTGGTACGCGGATCTGCTCCGCCGCTTCTATACTTGAAGCACTCAACCACTCGAGTTGTAATAAGAACCTTCCAGTTTGTTTTTTCAAAGACAAGTTTGGAACAATTACTTAATGATTGCTGATTACAAGGATGCGTGTTCTCGAATCCCCTAGTGGGTGCTTAGCCGCAAATCCGATTTAACTAAGTTACAAAAACCACTCCGAGTGAAGAGCAACCCTCTCACTCGGGAGCTTAGCTGCGACCCCGTAATCGCCTAAGTTTTGAAAACACTTTGAGTGGAGAGCAACCCTCTCACTCAAGGGCTTAGCTGCGACACCGTAATCACCTAAGTTACAAAAACCACTCCGAGTGAAGAGCAACCCTCTCACTCGGGGGCTTAGTTGTGACCCCATAATCGCCTAAGTTACAAAAACCACTACGAGTGAAGAGCAACCCTCTCACTCGAGGGCTTAGCTACGACCCCGTAATCGCCTAAGTTTCAAAAAC
>LR738710.1:619119234-619205849 GCA_902687465.1 Secale cereale | reverse complement strand
AGTTCTAAAAACACTCCGAGTAAAGAGCAACCCTCTCACTCGGGGGCTTAGCTGCGACCCCGTAATCACCTAAGTTAGAAAAAACACTCTGAGTGAAGAGCAACCCTCTCACTCGGGGGCTTAGATGCGACCCCGTAATCGCCTAAGTTTCAAAAACCACTCCTAGTGAAGAGCAACCCTCTCACTCGGGGGCTTAGTTGCGACCCCGTAATCGCCTAAGTTAGAATGTGGTCCGGTCCTCCGAGCTACGCCATAAGTACAACATGGCTCAGTCCTCCGAACAGCGCCACGAGTACAATGTGGCTATGTCCTCTGAGCTACACTACAAGTACAATGTGGCTCTGTCCTCCGAGCTACACCACAAGTATGAAGTGGCTCTGTCCTCCGAGCTACACCACAAGTATGAAGTGACTCGACCCTCCGAGCCACGCCACAAGTACAACGTGGCTCTGTCCTCCGAGCTATGCCATAAGTACAACATGGCTCTGTCCTTCGAGCTATGCCACAAATATTACGTGGCTCGACCCTCCGAGCTACGCCACAAATATTACGTGGCTCGACCCTCCGAGCTACGCCACAAACACGACACCGACTCGAAACTCAAAAATTATCAAAGGGAATCAGAAGCAAAGCAAACACGTCCTCAAAAAGAATCAAGTGCAGATAAAGCCTCGCAAGATTCGGGCAGAAGTACTCGGGCATCAAGCCCGCGAGAATTTAAACTGTTACAAAATCACTCGGCATACCGAGGCAAATGGAATCAAAGTATCAAAGTTTGTTCACACCTCAGGGGGAGGGGGACTTGCAGGCGCGACGTACTCGTCCAAGTCAATCCCGTCGACAATACGGGTAGCGGCTTCCAGGAAAGTCTCCATGAACAACTATAATTGAAGCTTCTTCGTGTTGGCAACCTTGAGCACGGCTAGCCTCTCCTCCTTCACTTCCTTGCAGTGCACGCGGACCAGAGAGAGTGCAATGTCAGCACCACAACGGGCAGAAGATTTCTTCCACTCCTACACTCGACTGGGGACCATATTGAGTCGAGCCATCAGAGACTCGAGGTCATTCTCTTGCACCGTCCCCCTCCAGAGTGCAGCGTTGATCCGAGACATCACTGCCTTCAATCGAGAAAGATAGCCTGTGGCACTGGTGAGGCGGGGCTCCAGTCGCAAGACATTCATCGCCACTTCATCCTTGACAAAAGAGTTGGCGGGGTCTAGACCCGGCTCGACCCGCCCAGTCTCCTCCTCGAAGTTACGACATAATTCTACATAGGCGAAAACACGATGAGTTAGCGAGCGGGATATGAGTCGACCTCTTTGATTCAGTCGGACAAAAGGAACATACCTTCAAGCATGAGGTACCACTTCTTCGTGAGGTTACCCAGATAAGCTTCCAACCCATTCTTCTTCTGGAAAAGGGCCCCTACCCAGAGCGATATTGGCCCTCTTCAGTCGAGTCACTTCCTTGTTGGCTGCACCAAGAGAGTCCTTCAGTCTGGTGATCTCTTCTCCTGCGCCCTCTGCGGCCCTGTTGCCAGGTTGAGGTCCTTCTGCTCCAGAGCTGCCTTCATTTGATCTACAAGGGACATTACCAGACAGATGAACATAAGGATGCACACGGCGCACTCACTAGAATTCAGTCGACCATTTATACACTTTTATTACCAGACGCTTCGTCCTGGGATTTCTTCAAATGTTCCCTAGCCAGCTCCAGGTCAAGATTGAGTTGGACCTGCTTCTTCTCAAGATCCGCGAATTTGGCTCCAAACTCGCAAGATTTCTGCGGCCAGCAAAAGAAGACAAAATTATGTGACTACGACCCAGCCAAATACTCAACAGTAGTCTCGGGGACTACACCCAATGGGTGCACTAAGCGTGCCCCCACTGGTCCTCACTCGGCCGGATCAGTCCTGCCCGAGCTCAAAAAAAGAGGCAGATGCATTTCGTTCTTAGACCATGGCCGACTACCAGCAGTTGACCACGGTCTCGGGGACTACACCCAGTGGGTGCACTAAGCGTTCCCCCACTGGTTCTTACTCGGTCGGATCAGTTCTGCACCAGTGAGAAGAGGTCAAAACAAATAAACAAGACAATTTATAAGACCACGGCCGACTGACTTCAGTCGACCGTGGCCTCGGGGACTACACCCAATGGGTGCACTCAGGGTGCCCCCATCGGTCCAATCGACACAAGACCGATTGGATTACAAGAGCTAAAGCTACAATAAAATCAGGAACACCCAGTGGGTGTAACATCATCTTACGAACAAAGCAGTAACATCATCTTATGAACAAAGCGGCAATTTTCAGAACGAAGACCCCGACAACACAGCAAGTTAGTCGGAAAGGACAAACCTGGAAATTGGTTCGAAGAGCCGAACTGGCATTGTAGGTAGCCATGCTAGCCTCATAAGCCGCCTTCGTACGCTCCATCATCAACCCCGCCTGTCGAACGGCCTCCTTGGCCCCACTCACGTGGTCCTCCGGGACATGATGGGTAGCGAAAAGCACGGACGGTGGAGCAGTCGGAGCAGTCACAGGGTTAGTAGCTGGAACAGTCGAGGCGGAGGGATGGTCAGTCGACACGGGAACAACAAAAGAGACCATGGTCTGAGCCATGTCCCCCTGTTACTGGGCCTCAGCGCCAGAGGGTGTCTTCCGACCCCTCCTTCCCGTGCCTCTTCGAGGCACCTCCACATGGTCCTCCTCATCATCGTCGTCATCAAGAAGTTCGATGACATTGTGCGGCCCTTCAGAGAACAATTTAGAAGAAATTCAGTCGACTAACAATCCAAATAGCAAAAGCCAAAGCATAGCCAAGAAGCCGTACCCGTGTGGGACGTGGCCGCGTTTGAGGTCTCCTCCTCGTCTCGACCCTTGTCAACATCCATCGAGGTCCCAGAAGCGGCAACGCTGAAGATTTCACGGAAAGTGAGTCGACAAAGGCAAATCTGGTTTCCAAGATGAAAGAAGAATGAAGCAGAGCAACACTTACATGGAGGCAATCGGGACGTCCACTTTGATCTTCGGCAGGGCCTTCTGACGTTTGGAGGCAGCGACCTTGGGCTGTTTTGGCGCTTTCTCAGTCGGATCTGGAGTAGACGTTCGAGTGCGCTTCTGCACCTGGGAGCTGGAAGGACCCGTCCTGGCATGCGTGTCCTCTGGGTCGTGCTTCTCCTTGGAACGCTTCTCGGCGCGGGGAGGTGACTCGACTTCCTCGCCGTTGCTGGAGTCCTCACTCTCCACCACCGTCTCCTTGCCAGAATTCCAGTCGGAAGCTTCGCCTACGCCCTCCTCCCCCTCTTGGACCTGCTCACCATTGGGCACCGAGTACATTTCGGTAAAGATCTGCGGGAAGGAAAAACAATCATACACAAACAAGGAACAGAAAATTCACTTGGAAACTAAGGCTGAACCTTGTCTGGTTGGTGGTCTGCATCGAACGGGCGAACCCTCCCAGTCCCCCGAGGATTGTCCTTGTTCCCCGTCATGCACTTTAGGCACAGTTCCACCATCTTCGCGGCGGATTCCTCTGGGTGCACCCGACAAATGTCGTCGACGCCCGAGTACATCCACATCGGATGGTCCCGGGCATGGAGAGGCTGGATCCTCCTCTTGAGGAATACCTCGAGCAGATCCATCCCAGTGACCCCGTCACAGACCAGCTGAACCACCCGCTCCACCAACCTGTCCACCTCTACCTTCTCAGCCTGACTCACAAGCAGCGTCGGTGGCTGACCGACCCAATCTAAAGAAAATAGAGTGAGTCCGGTCGATTAACCAGGAGTCGGGCCGTGTTTGCAACAAAACCAAGTGGACTGCCAGCCCCGGACCGACTCAGGAAAGACTATGGCAGGGAAAGTGCCCCTACCCCTAGTCTGGATACCCAAACCACCGCACATCTGGATGATGTGCGTCTTCTCGTCACTCGGGTTCGCTTTCTTGACAGATTGGGAGCGACAGGTGAAGATATGCTTAAACAGGCCCTAGTGCGGTCGGCACCCAAGGAAGTTCTCACACATCGAAACAAAGGTCGCCAAGTACGTGATGGTGTTGGGAGTGAAGTGGTGCAACTGGGCGCCGTAGAAAGCTAGGAAACCGCGGAAGAAAGGGTGCAGGGGCAAAGAAAAACCTGGTCGACAAGGGTCGTAAGGAGAACGCACTTGCCCTCCTGTGGCTAGGGCTCGAGCTCAGCCTCCGGCAGCCACTAGGAGTCGCGGACGATCAGGCCCTCCTCCACCAGCTCCTCCATGTCCTCCGACGTCATCATGGACCTGATCCAGTCCCCCTGGATCCAGCTAGGCGGGAGCCCAGACCTCGATGACGACCCCCGATTGGATCTCTTCCCCTTCCCCGTCGCCACCACTTTCTTTGAGCACTCCAGAGCCGCCGTCTTGTCCTTGCCCACGGGGGGCAAGCCGGCGCGAGCTGAGCGGTGGAGAGCGGAGAGCAGAGGCGGGGCGGAGGAGCGGAGGAAGAAGAGGCAGAGATAGGGCGCCCAGTGCTTTGACCTCGGATGCGGTGCTTATTTATAACACGGTGGTCGAGTTACTGACTGGTGGCCCCAAGCTATCCTGTCAAATCCCACAACAGGCGCACGCTCAATACGTGGAGAAAAAGGTGGTGCAGAGATCGAGGCGCCCCAAGGTATCCGATCCGATTACTACAGCACGCCCCACCCCGCGCGCTTCCCCAAATTTCGAAATCCCGCGAAATCCGGAGACCAGAGAACGACCAATCGGCCGAAAGTTGCGCGCCTCGCTGACGCTCGGAACCGTGCGCAGAAGTTCACTCGACGGTCTACACACGTGGATACACTCGGTAGTTCTTGAACCGATTAAGGCGATAAAGTCAAGGTTGAAGGGTCAGCCTGGCCCACAGATTCAAGGAAGATTCCCCAGGGACATCAAACTTTGTTCAAGGCAAATTTCAACACTCTCCTCCACTCAGACCTCAATCCATTCGGGGGCTACTGATGATGCTACAGACCTAGGGTGGGGTCACGAGCCTGACTCAGATACCCCTCCCAAGGTCACTACCCCAGAAGCTCAAGAGACAACTCGAAGACAACAGAAACAGGCGACTGACACGGCCCAAGAGGACATTTCACTCGACTGCTTACCTCCACTCAGACGACTCAACTCCACTCGGAAGGATGAGTACACACGACCGTACAAAGACACTCGACCCCCGAAGGTCAAAGGTCCCGTTAGGCCAGCAACGGTCTGATACGTCCAAAACGTATCTATAATTTCTGCTTGCTCCATGCCTCTTTTGGGTGATATTGCTATGATATTTATACACTTCCATACACTTTTGATCATATTTGGACTAACCTATTAACTCAGTGCACCCCAGTGCCAGTTTCTGTTTTCGGCTGTTTTTGTATTTCAGGTTTTCACATTACGAGAACTGCCAGGAAAAATCCAGAAAAATTATATAAAAATCAGCGTTCCAGAAACTACCGTGCGCCCGAAGGACAGCCGGGGGGGCCACCAGGGCTCCAGGCGCCCTGGCGGCGCCCCCCACCCCCCTGGGCCCCCCGAGGCTCCTCCGATGCCCCCCTTTGGCATATATTTAAAGCGTCTCCCGAAACCCTCGAAACAGGAACTCTTTTTCACGATCTCATCTCTGTTCTACAGCCGCCGCCGCTTCCAAGATCGGAAGCACCAGGAGAACCCTTCCCGGCACCCTGCCGGAGGGGAGGATCACCACCCGGAGCTTCTCCACCACCATGGATGCCTCCCGGATGAGTTGTGAGTAGTCTCCCTTGGACCATGAGTCCATGACCAGTAGCTATGTGATGTTCTCCTCCCGTTCTTGTGCTTCACTAATTAGTCCTCGTGAGCTGCCCTACATGATCGAGGCACATATGTAATCCTTATGCTGTTGCTATGATGAGTTTGCTGGGATCCGATGGATTATGAGATTATGTTCAGATTGTATTTGAGTAATATAATTGATCTACCTCTTTTATATTTATGTTCGTAAGTAATTCTTGCATGTTCTCCGTTGTTATTTATTGCTTTGGCCAAGTAGTAGGTAGTGACTCCAAGAGGGAACGTTATGCTTGATTGTGGGTTCATGCCCCTCGATGACTAGCTTGAGTGACAGAAACATGAGTCTAGGGGATGTGCTGTTGCCACAAGGGGGAAAACAACGGTGCTTGTGCCCGCGGGTGCAAGGATTGTTTACTTTACGCAAACTTCTTTTAATGCAGTTGTCTGTTGCTTTGAGTTTACACTATGGGTGGGGCTCGCAACTTAATACCAGCGAGATGTTCTGGATAGATATCTCAAGGTGGATGATTAGTAGTAGATATTGATGGATTTCGGTCTACTTACTTTGGCGTACCGCCCATGCTTTGAACCTCTACCTTTCTTGCAATGTAGTCAGCATTGGTTTGTGCACATGGTCCTGTCAATTGCCCAGCTGTAATTCGTTTACCTCACATAGCTGTTTTATCGTCTTTTGGGAGAGAGACATCACTAGTGAACATCATGAGACTCCGGTCCATATTACCATCATTGATCACATCCGCTATTTACTTTTCCGCTTTTACTTACTATTGCAATTATATCTATCACTATTATCACTTGCGTTTGATCCTTTGTAAACTACAAGGCCGGAGGGATTGACAACCTCTCTGTACTCGTTGGGAGCAAAGTTATTTGTATCTGTGTGCAGGTCCACGTTGATTGCTAATATCTGGCACGTTAGCAGTTGACACCTTCTTGTTGATACTGGGAGTCTCTGGGAAATCGATCCTTGGTATTACCAAGGGAAAACTTCTGCTACACTGCATCTCAAACCTTCCACTTGGGGTAACCAACGAGGGGTGAGAAGCCACCTAGCACGGTCATGCATTCATTCTGCAGTAATGAATACCTTTATTGCTCTTTATTGTAGGTGTTATCAGTAACGTCCTGCCTTTATGTACATTGAACCCTTTGTAACGTGGGGATGGCTGGGGTCCTGGTGCACTCTATATAAGCCACCCCCTCCTCCAGTACAAGGGTTCGCACCCCCTGTAACTTACACACACATATACATTCCAGTCGACCGCCTCCGGGCACTGAGACGTAGGGCTTTTACTTCCTCCGAGAAGGGCCTGAACTCATAAACATCTAGTGTACAATCTCACCGTAGCTAGGACATTGCCTCCTCCTACATACCACCTACCCGTACTGTCAGACTTAGAACCACGACACCATGCGATTGAAGAGATTAGTGTTTTGAGTGGAGAGATGGATGAACTTATGAAATTATTTGCTAATAAAAGTGTTTCTTTTGATTCTAATGATATGCCTTTATCCACGTTGATTGAGAATAATAATGAATCTATGGATGTGAATTTTGTTGGTAGAAACAATTTTGGTAACAACACTTATAGAGGAAACTTTAATTCTAGACCTTTCCCTATAATTCCTCTAATAATTATGGTAATTCCTACAATAACTCTTATGGAAATTTTAATAAGATGCCCTCTGATATTTTGACTAGTGTTAAGGATTTATGAATTCGCTAAAGAATTTCAATGCTTTGCTTGAAGAAAAATTGCTTAAGATTGATGAGTTGGCTAGGAACGTGGATAGAATTTCTCTTGATGTTGATTCCTTGAAACTTAGATCTATTCCACCTAAGCATGATATCAATGAGTCTCTCAAGGCCATGAGAATTTCCATTGATGAGTGCAAAGAAACAACCACTAGGATGCATGCTAAAAGAGATTGCTTTGCGAAAGCGTGTTCTTCTAGTTTTCATGATAATAAAGATGAAGATCTAAAAGTAATTGATGTGTCTCCTATTAAATCCTTGTTTTCTAATATGAATCTTGATAAAGATGGGACTGGAGATGAGTAAACTTTAGTTAAAAGGCGTCCCAATGATTCAGAGTTTTTAGATCTTGATGCTAAAACTGTTAAAAGTAGGGTTGAAGAGGTCAAAATTTCACATAGCAATGAACCCACTATTTTGGATTTCAAGGGTTTTAATTATGATAATCCCTCTTCGATAGATTGCATTTCCTTGTTGCAATCCGTGCTAAATTCTCCTCATGCTTATAGTCAAAATAAAGCTTTTACCAAACACATCGTTTATGCTTTAATGCAATCCGATGAAGAAAAACTTGAACTAGAAGTTTCTATCCCTAGAAAACTTTGTGATGAGTGGGAACCTACTATTAAAATTTACATTAGAGATCATGAATGCTATGCCTTGTGTGATTTGGGTGCTAGTGTTTTCACAATTCAAAAAACTTTGTGTGATATGTTAGGTTTCCATGAACTTGATGCTTGTTCTTTAAATTTGCATCTTGCGGTTTCTACCATAAGAAACCTATGGGAAGGATTAAAGATGTTGTTATTGTTCCAAATAGGAAATATGTGCCCGTACATTTCATCGTTCTTGATATAGATTGTAATCCTAAATGTCCTATTATTCTTGGTAGGCCTTTCCTTAGAACAATTTTTCGGTGTATTGGGAACGACACCTACGGGATCACAAGAATCCCTACTACGGTTAGCGAGGCGCGGGATTGAGAGAAGAGCGGATCAAACAGATAGCACACGGTTCGTTTATCCAGGTTCAGTCCGCAAGGATGCGTAAAACCCTACTCATGCTTTGGTGGATTGTACATTTGTGTTCATTAGCTAGCTATGGGGCGTGAGGAGCTCCAAAAAGCCGAATCCTCCTCCTGGTCGCCTCGGGCCTCCTTTTATTGAAAAAGGGGTTGCCACAGTGGCACACAGGAGGTGGAAAGGGTACAGTGATGCGACTTTATCCCTCGCATTACATGACAAGGCGCATTTAATGCGTCTTGCTTAGGTGTCCTTGCTTTATCGGGGACGGGGGAGAGATCTGCCTTGTCTATCGCCGCTCCTTCTTGTGTCGACATGCGCCCTGGCCAGCGATGCATGAGATGCCAAATAGGTAGGCAGGCAGCTGAGGTGGCGCAATGGTGGGTCTTCACGAAGATCTGCATGCCGCCACGTAGGTGCCTGCCCAGCTGGTTGGGTCGGCAGCTGCATAAGGCGGTGGAAGTTTAGTCGGCGTGGGCCTGATGGTGGCCCTACGGATGTCCTCGGCAAGGGCCTTGCCGGGACCCCGGCAAGGGTCTTGCCGCGGCGCCTGCTACCATCCCCGGCAAGGTGCTTGCCTGAGGTCTTGTGGTCTTCCTTGGCTAGGATCCTGCCAAGGGTCGTTGTCTTCTTAGTGCGTATCTGATCTTGAATGTCTTCACAAAGATCTGTATGCCACCACGGGGATGTCTCCCAAATCCTTGCCCCGTGGGGGTAGTGGACTCAAGGTTGATTTGCTTCATAGGTGTGTGGCGAGTTGCCGCGGCAAGGGCCTTGTCGGGGCTGCTAAAACTGGCTCCCGGCAAGGATCTTGCCGGGGGAACCCGCTTCACCCCTTTGCTCTTTGTGGTCTTGTTCTTGGTGTCGTTCTAGTTCCATCGAGCTTTGGTCTCACCCTGGCTCACCTCCCTTGTCTTGCTTGGTGCGGTGGTGCCCGCGGCTCAGACTGCCCGTGCACAGTTATAGGGGTACAAAAAGTGTACCCCCCTTTTTGTACATCGACAGGAGCCCCCGGGCCTGGGCCACACATAAGCGCGACGCATTTTTGGGCTAGGCGGGACGGTTTTTACCGTGGTAAGACTTTTCACGCGCTGCGTCTCCCATGATCCGCGCGCGTGGCACGGTGTGGAGGGGTGCGCATGACGTGGGCGGCATGCATGGGGTTGGTTCCCGCAGTTAAGGGGCGGTTCGAACCTTCCCCATAAACGGAGGGAGGCGTGGAGGCGCGGCCCATTTCCTGATTGGGGGCGAGGCGCGGTCATCAATGCGTCCACTCCCCACGATCACGGGGTGGGGAGAGGTCGCCTCACCCGTCCCCTCGGTTCTACACGTCTGCCACGTGTCTCCCATGCGCTTGGGGTGGCAAACGGTGGAGGCGGGAAACCGAGCCGTCGCTGGTTGGGGCGGCGGGTTGGTCCTGGCTCTCTGCGCCTTCCATGTCTTGATTGGCCGAGCGGGGCGGTCGAGCCCCAACCCCGTCTCTTTATAAAGAGCGGGAGGGGAGGGATGGCGTCCTGCATTATTCCATCTTCTTCCTCCTTCAGCTTCTGCTCCTCTCTTCCATTCGTCATGGAGAGAGGAAATCCCGGCCCTTCAATGGTGGCGGCGAGGGTTGCCGCTTGACAACGCGTAACTCCTTCTCCTGCGCCTAAGGTGGCAGAGCCGGCCGCGGTGGGAAGGGTGAGGGGGCGAGGCCGGGGCGCTCGGGGAAGAGGAGGACGGTGTGGCCCGCCGGCCTCGCCCCCGCCAGCAGCTCCTCCTCCAATGGAGGGCCATGTTGGAGATGACCCTTGTGAGTTCTTCGTCAAGTTGTGCCGGCCGCTGTGCCGTCGCCTTCGTCTCCCGACTCCATTTGCGCGGGAGATGGAGCTGGATCCGCCGGAGTCATAGCGGCTGCACATGAGGGGATGTGGGATTAGTGGCACGCGGGTCCACGTCGACTTCTCTGCTCCTCATGTGATGTATCTCCGTCGGGGATGGAAGACATTTGCTCGTATCCACAGCTTGACGGATGGGCTCACTCTACATTTTAAGTTTATGGAAGGTGGCCTTCTTTCCGTCAAGGTCTTCGGGCACTTCGGGACTCGTGCAAGGTGCTGCGTGGAGAGCTCTTCTGATGACGAAGATTCCTCCTTGAGCGAGAGTGACGAGGACGACAGTGACATCGACGACGTGGGTGGTAGGCGGCAGGATGACGGGTCTGACTAGGTGTCGGGCGCCGTTCCATGCAGCACCGGTGACCCCATCATCCATGTCGCCGGCTCCTTGAACTTCTCGGTGCCGTCCCCTTGGGCAGCTGGCATTGGGGGGGGGGCTGCGGAAGAGGAAGAGGGCGGGCGGCAAGGCCGTCAAGTTGGAGTACGCGGGCACCGACTCCTTCGACGCGTACTGACGTCATGCCACCTCGTCTTCGAGCTCTTCTTCGGGCGCCGCCATCACCATCCAGCCCTTGGGCGGCCTCCAAGATGTTCTCTCGGTGTCTTCTGCCACCTGTAGCTCGCCTAGGCGCTCCTTTTTCCCTTCTCGCCTCCTTGACCTGCCTCATGAGGAGAGGGACAAGAAAAGGATTACGGGCATCTTATCTCTTTGTAGTTTGTAAGCCTTCGGGCGTCTGTTAAATTTAAAACTTGTAATGCCCTTGTTCATGTTTTTCATTCCCTATGGACTGTACTTGAGAGGAATGTTTTTAATTAAAAAGGGATGTTTGCCGGGTCAATTGTTTGTGGGTGAAACCCACGACAAGGAATAAATCCTTGATATCTTTAAGATAAACACTTTCTCGCCCGGCAACTGGCCTTGCCGTATCCCCACTTCGCTCTACCTTTCTCACACCTTTGGCGGAGGCATGGATGAGGTGGGTTCAGGCTCCTTGTTTCATCCTTTCACTGCCGTGACTACGACAAACTTGGTCCCAGGAACTAGCCCTAGGGCCTAGAGTTATGGGAGCACGGTAGTTTAAGGAAAAAACGAGGTTTCACATACCTCAGTCCATAATGGAATGCATGATAAGGGATGAAGAACTTATCTGAAGCTGCGGCCCCCGGCAAACCTGGTTTGCCATGGGTGAATCTTTGCTCTTGCATCCCCCGGCAATACTGGCTTGCCGGGGCCTAGATGCTGGTCTGTTCCTTTTTCTTCTCCCCAAGTGGTTTCGGCACGGATATCTGTGTGTCCTGTGAACCAAAGAAGATCAAAGAAAGACAATGGGATGCAAACTCGACCTCTAAGCTAGGGGTTAGCCACCGCTAAGCACTATCAACCCTAACCAAGGACGAGACTCGACCTAGCATGCATGCTATAACTTAGGGCGCCAGCGCTTCATTTATTTATGCTCAGGGTCTGCGCCTGGCTTTGTACAAAGGGTTACATGCTTTGTCGGCAAGGCTTGTACAAAAGGTGGCTTGCCAGGGGGCCCGGCAAGCCACGCCTCACGGGTAAAACTTGCGAAGATGCTCAATGTTCCAGGAGTTGCTCACCGGAACAACATTTTCGGTCTCCAGGCGGACTACGCCAGGCCTGGTGACTCGTATTGCCCGATAAGGGCCTTCCCACTTCGGCGTCAACTTGTTGGTATTCTTGGCCGATTGAACGCGCCGAAGAACAAGGTCGCCTTCCTCAAAGCTTTGGGCATGGACCTTGCAGCTATGGTAGCGGCGCAAGGCTTGCTGGTAGCATGCTCCTCTCACAGCCGCCCGAAGACGATCTTCCTCAAGGAGCGTTGCGTCATCTTGTCGCAGTTGCTCTTGCTCAAGCTCATCATAAGCGAGCACTCGAGGTGACCTGTATATGAGTTCAGTGGGGAGAACTGCTTCTGCCCCGTATACTAGGGCAAAGGGTGTCTGGCCGGTGGCTCGATTTGGCGTCGTTCTGATCAACCAAAGAACCGTCGGCAACTCATCAATCCAGCGCCTTCCACTCTTCCGCAGCCTGTCAAAGGTCTTTGTCCTTAAGCCTTGCAGCACTTCAGCATTTGCTCTCTCAGCTTGACAATTGCTTCGTGGGTGAGCAAAGGAAGCGAAACAGACTTTGCTGCCGAGGTCTTGGGTATATTGCATGAAGGTGCGGCTTGTGAACTGTGTGCCGTTGTCGGTGATGACCCTGTTGGGTACACCAAAACGGCACACTAGTCCCTTAAAGAATTTGACGGCTGACAAAGTTGTGACCTTCCTCACTGCCTCCACCTCTGGCCACTTTGTGAACTTGTCGATTGCGACGTACAAGTACTCAAAGCCCCCGACAGCACGGGGGAAAGGGCCCAGTATGTCGAGCCCCCAGACCGGGAAGGGCTAGGAGAGAGGAATGGTTTGAAGGGCTTGAGCGGGTTGATGAAGTTTCTTTGAATGGAACTGACACGCTTCACACCCGGTGACCAGTGTCGTCGCATCCTGGAGGGCAGTGGGCTAGAAGAAGCCTTGCCGAAATTCCTTGCCGGCAAGGGCTCTTGACCCTATGTGGGATCCACATATGCCTCCATGTATCTCAGCCAACAGCCCCGGTCCTTCCTCTCGAGGGATACACATCAATTTCACGCCGTTCGATCCTTTCTGTAGAGGACGTCATCGACGAACTGGTACATAGCAGATCGACGGGCTACTTTTTCCGCTTCTTCCTGCTCCTTAGGAAGTTCCCCAGTTTGGAGGAATCAGACGGTATGCTGTGCCCACGCTGGAGCCTGGGGCTCGACGGCGAGGACTAAAGGAATTTCCTCCGCTATAGGAGCGGTTGTCTCGACGGCAAGAGCTAGACGCTTCGCCGGAGCTAGCCATCCCGTGGCGGGCTCAGTGTCCCAGGCAACATCCTTGCCGGCGGCTCCGAGGAATCGGCGATGTTGTTCTCTGCTCGGGGAACATGCTCCACATGTATACCATCAAAACGCTCTTCCAGCTTTCTCCCTTCATCGACATATGCCTTCATCAACGAGCTCTGGTAATCTCTGTTGACTTGTTTGACGACAAGCTGCGAATTGCCCCTGACAATGAGTTTCTTGATTCTGAGGTCTGCCGCGATCCTAAGACCAGCAAGCAGCCCCTCGTATTCGGCGGCATTGTTCGTTGATACCTCCCTGGGGAAGTGCATCTGGACCACGTACTTCAGGTGCTCTCCGGTGGGCGCGACAAGCAGTACGCCAGCCCCGGCGCCCTGTAAGGAGAAAGCTCCATCAAAGTACATGATCCAGTCAAAACTCGCCTCTTTGCCGGGGAGAGGAGTTTCCTGGGCTTCTTCATCAGGCGTCGCGGTCCATTCTGCAACGAACTCCGCCAGGACTCGGCTTTGAATCATCGAGGTACTTTCAAACTTGAGGCTAAAGCTGGACAGCTCCAGTGCCCACTCTATAATTCTTCCCGTTGCATCTGGATTGTGCAATTTTTGTTGCAGAGGGAGGCGAGTGACGATAGTGATCTCGTGTGCCTGAAAGTAGTGACGCAGCTTCCTCGAGGCCATAAGAAGGCCGAAGAGCAAGAGCTAGACGCTTCGCCGGAGCTAGCCATCCCGTGGCGGGCTCAGTGTCCCAGGCAACATCCTTGCCGGCGGCTCCGAGGAATCGGCGATGTTGTTCTCTGCTCGGGGAACATGCTCCACATGTATACCATCAAAACGCTCTTCCAGCTTTCTCCCTTCATCGACATATGCCTTCATCAACGAGCTCTGGTAATCTCTGTTGACTTGTTTGACGACAAGCTGCGAATTGCCCCTGACAATGAGTTTCTTGATTCTGAGGTCTGCCGCGATCCTAAGACCAGCAAGCAGCCCCTCGTATTCGGCGGCATTGTTCGTTGATACCTCCCTGGGGAAGTGCATCTGGACCACGTACTTCAGGTGCTCTCCGGTGGGCGCGACAAGCAGTACGCCAGCCCCGGCGCCCTGTAAGGAGAAAGCTCCATCAAAGTACATGATCCAGTCAAAACTCGCCTCTTTGCCGGGGAGAGGAGTTTCCTGGGCTTCTTCATCAGGCGTCGCGGTCCATTCTGCAACGAACTCCGCCAGGACTCGGCTTTGAATCATCGAGGTACTTTCAAACTTGAGGCTAAAGCTGGACAGCTCCAGTGCCCACTCTATAATTCTTCCCGTTGCATCTGGATTGTGCAATTTTTGTTGCAGAGGGAGGCGAGTGACGATAGTGATCTCGTGTGCCTGAAAGTAGTGACGCAGCTTCCTCGAGGCCATAAGAAGGCCGAAGAGCAATTTCTGCACACCGGAGTACCTTGATCTAGCCCCCTGCAAGAGGGAGCTAACAAAGTAGACCGGGTGCAGCATAATTTTCTTCCTTGGCGGCACTCCAACCAGTCGTGTCGTCTCTGCACCAACGGCATCCGGCTCTGTCGCTGCTATCACCTCGTCATCAATTTCTCTCTGTGCCACTAGTGCGGCGCTGACCACCTGGTTCGTTGCCGCCAGGTATAACAGCAACGGTTCTTGTGGCCTAGGCGCAACTAGTACTGGCGTGGAGGAAAGATACCTCTTCAAATCTTGCAATGCTGCTTCGGCTTCTCGCGTCCACTCTATTGGGCCTGCCTTTTTCAAAATCTTGAAAAAGGGGAGCGCACACTCGGCAGACTTGGAAATGAATCTGCTCATGGCGGCAACGCAGCCAGCAAGCCGACGTACATCCTTGACCCGTTTGGGTGCTTCAATCTGGTCTATAGCTTTGATCTTGTCCGGATTGGCCTATATCCCACGCTGTGACACAAAGAACCCATGAAGCTTGCCGTACGGGACGCCGAAGACGCACTTCTCAGGGTTCAGCTTGAGATTGATCTTGCGTAGGTTTGTAAATGTTTCTTGTAAATCCGGTATAAGGGTTGCCCTGTTCTTGGTTTTGATCACTATATCATCCATATAAGCCTCCATATTTCTATGGAGCTGGGGTTCAAAACCAATCTGGACTGCCCTTGCAAATGTTGAGCCAGCACTCTTCAACCCGACAGGCATTCGTACGAAACAATACATACCACATGGGGTGATGAATACTGTCTTCTCTTCGTCTTCTCTTGTCATGAAGATCTGATGGTAGCCGGAGTAGGCATCAAGGAATGACAACAGGTCACACCCAGCCGTGGAGTCAACAATCTGGTCGATGCGTGGCAACGGGAAGGGGTCTTTGGGACAAGCCTTATTGATATATGTGTAATCAATACACA
This sequence comes from Secale cereale, assembly GCA_902687465.1. Classification (NCBI taxonomy): domain Eukaryota; kingdom Viridiplantae; phylum Streptophyta; class Magnoliopsida; order Poales; family Poaceae; genus Secale; species Secale cereale. Next base: position 619,190,130 of record LR738710.1, on the reverse strand, counting down.
GCCTCCACTTCCCATTCGCCTTGCGCACTACCACTAGATTGGCCAAGCACGTTGGATGGAGCACTCCTCATACCAAACACGCTGCTTCCAGTTTCCGGATCTCCTCTGTGATGAACTCTTGTCGTTCCAAAGCTGGCTTCCCGACCTTCTACTTGACGGGCCGCGCATGAGGACAAACAGCAAGGTGGTGCTCAATCACCTCCCTGGGAACGCCGGGGATGTTGGATGCTTGTCATGCAAACACCTCGACATTTGCCCGCAGGAAGGTGACGAGCGCGTCTTCCTATTTGTCGTCAAGGGTGGAGCTTATGGTGAAAGCCCCTCCTGTGTCGTCCTCCTTGACAGAAACCTTCTTGGTTCCCGGCGGTGTTGCCCTGGACTTCTTGTTTCTGCCGGTGGAGCTCTCTGGTACGTCCTCGATGGGAGCACTACACTCCGAAGAGGTGCGCTTGCCGGACTGGGTGTCCGAAGTCTCATCGGTCTTCTTCTTCTTCTCCCCCCCGGGGGCTCGAGTGGCAGGAGCAAGTGCCCTAGTGGCGGCAGCTGCTGCAACTGCTTGTTGGTATAGTTGGTCAGCGCAAATCAGCGCATCTTTCTTGTCGGAGGGGATGGTGATGATCGTCATGGGCCCTGGCATCTTCAGGGTGTTATAGGCGTAGTGTGACACCGCCATGAGCTTGGCCAGTGCTGGGCGGCCAAGGATCCTGTTATAGGGCAAGGGGATATTGGCGACATAAAACACGATCCTTTCTGTCGTGTAGTTCAGGTCATTTCCAAAAGTCACGGGAAGCGTGACCTTCCCCTTTGGTTGACTTCTTCCCAGGTTAACCCCCTGAAACGTGCCCGTTTCCTCGAGGTCTTCGTCAGGAATCTGCAGCTTCTCGATCACGGTAGGTGAGATTAAGTTCAGACCAGCTCCGCCATCGACTAGCATATTTGTCACCTTGAGGTTGCGTATTGTTGGTGAAACTAACAATGGCAAGCACCCGACCGCAGTAGTGTGGTCGGGGTGATCCTCAGTGTCAAAAATGATAGGCGTGCTGGACCACTTCAGCGGCTTTTCAGCACCAGATGACGACTCCTCCACTGTAATCTCACGCGTCCACTGTTTAAGCTGGCGGTGAGAAGTATGCAGCGAGGCGCCACCATCGACGCACATGGCCTCCGTGGCTTTCTGAAACTCTTCGTCACCGGAAACATCGTCCTCTTCGTGATCGCCGTCTTCTGGCTTTCTATCACAGCCCCGGGCGGGCCTCTCCTGCTGTTTATCCTTGCTGCGACGGCCTGCTTGGTCATCACGCTTCTTGCCGGACCACTCAGCACCGCCCTGGCCCTTCTCCTTGTCCCGCTTCTCATATTCTGCCCTCTGCTCCTCAGCAAGGAGCTCAACCTGTCGGCAGTTCTGGAGATCATGGCCCTTGGTGCGATGGATCTTGAAGTATTGCTTGTCGGAGTTTCCTGGCTTCTCGGCAGCCGCCAAGGCCCGGCAGGCGACACACCCGGTAATTTCCTTGCCGGGGTCATCCGCCTTGATTTTCTTGGCGGAGCCGGCGTCATCAGATCTCTCGATGGCAAGAACGGCTTTACCTTTGCGCTTCCTGTTGCGGCGCCGGCCTTTCTTCGTCGGGGCGGCAGTATCCTCATCTGAAGAGTCGGTTTCCACGCCGGGATCTTCGCCGGGGTACTTCCTTCCCTCTTCAGCCCGGGCACATCTGTCAGCAAGAACATAGAGTTCCGCCACATCTTTCACCTTAGTCATTGCCAGTTCTTCACGCATCTTGCGGTTACGCACGTTCTGATGGAACACGCTGATGATGGCGGCAGGGTGAACATCAGGGATATTGTACTGTACCCGGCTGAACCTCTGTATATACTTGCGCAGACTCTCGCCTCCCTTATGGGGAATGACGTGCAGGTCACTTGCTTGGCCATGGGGTTGGTGACCTCTAGTAAAGGCACCAACAAACTCATGGCACAAATCCGACCAGTAGGAAATAGAGTCTACCGGCAAGTGCATCAACCACGACATGGCGTTGGGTTTAAGAGCTAATGGAAAGTAATTCACAAGCACCTTATCATCGCGGGCTCCGGCAGCTTGCATCGCGATGGTGTAGATGCTGAGGAACTCCGACGGGTGGGTCTTGCCGTTGTACTTCTCACCAACGTCAGGCTTGAAGGTGCGGTGAGTGGGCCACGGGAACTGCCACAGCTCACGGGTAAAAGCCGGATAGCCTACCTCGTAAGGTAGACCTCCAGTGCTCTCCGGTGCTGGGAGGTTCACAACAGGCCCTGCCCGCCTATCTGACTGGTGGCGCGCTCTGCGCCGGCGCTCGAAAGTGGTTCGAGCGTCTTCATGAGCTCGCTCCTGAAGAACATGACGCTGGTCACCATGGGTCCGTGGGTCGGACGACGCTATAGAGATGTCGTCACCCACAACGTCTCGACGAGGCGACACACGCGGTACCGGACGAGGAGGAGGCGAATGCAACGTGGCCGCGGTGCTGCCGGTCCTCCCACCACCGGTGCATGGGACCCCATCGGAGCATCAACCCGGGGGCCTCGCTGGACTTGGTTCATCCTTGTTGGCGACCGCGACAAGGCTTCGGATGGTGGCTCTCCATTTGTCGAGTTTCCCCGTAACGGGAGAAAGGTCGAGGAGCAACTGCGCACGCACCAGGGCTTCTGCTGGGGTTAGCGGTAGCGAAACCTGCACGGACCGCGAAGCGCTTCGACCCCCGACCATGTCAGGAGGAGCTCCATCACGATCTCGTGGTCGCATGCCGTTTCCACCAGCGCTTCGGCAGGTGGGCAGGTCTTCTACGTCTCGGGAGTGGCGCTCGGGACTCTTCCCGCAGCGACGCCCGGGGTCTTCGGCATGATGACGCCGTTCGTCGCGCGCTGCTTGGGAGGAGCGCATTGTTGGCGCCGGCGTGGGAGTCCTGGAGGTCCTTGCGTCGCCTTCGGGTGATGCGGCAGTGATCCTGGAGGGCCCGCGCCACCCGCGGAGGGCCTGGCTCCTTCTTTGGATTTGGCGGTGTGTGGCCCGTTACGAGGCGCACAAACATCGCCACCTCCCAAACTCCGGCTGCTGGGACGGTGTTGGTGTTTGCGAGCAGCGCTCCGGGTCCTTTCCGCGACTGGTCCGCTGCTCGCCCGCGTCGGGACGGGCTGTCCGGCTTCCGACTGGCCAACCGCCACCGTCGTCTTCTTTTTGGGTGCCATGATGATGAAGAAGCGTCGAACTAACTGCTAAAGTCGATTCTCACAACTGCGCACCCCTATCTGGCGCGTCAAAGATGTCGGTGTATAGGGAACGACACCTATGGGATCACAAGAATCCCTACTACGTTTAGCGGGGCCAGGGGTTGAGAGAAGAGCGGGTCAAACAGATAGCACACGGTTCGTTTATCCAGATTCGGGCCGCGAGGATGCGTAAAACCCTACTCCTGCTTTGGTGGATTGTATATCTGTGTTCTTTAGCTAGCTTTGATGCGGGAGGAGCTCCAAAAAGCCAAATCCTCCCCCTGGTCGCCTCGGGCCTCCTTTTATAGAAAAAGGGGTTGCCACGGTGGCACACAGGAGGTGGAAAGGGTACAGTGATGCGAGTTTATCCCTCGCATTACTTGACAAGGCGCATTTAATGCGTCTTGCTTAGGTGTCCTTGCTTTATCAGGGACGGGGGAGAGATATGTCTTGTCCATCGCCGCTCCTTCTTGTGTCGACACGCGCCCTGGCCAGTGATGCCTGAGATGCCATGTAGGTAGGCAGGCAGCTGAGGTGGCGCAATGGTGGGTCTTCACGAAGATCTGCATGCCGCCACGCAGGTGCCTGCCCAGTTGGTTGGGTCGTCAGCTGCATAAGGCGGTTGAAGTTTTGTCGGCGTGGGCCTGATGGTGGCCCTGTGGATGTCCTCGGCAAGGGCCTTGCCGGGGCCCCGGCAAGGGTCTTGCCGCAGCGCCTGCTGCCATCCCCAGCAAGGTGCTTGCCGGATATCTTGTGGTCATCCTTGGCTAGGATCCTGCAAAGGGTCGTCATCTTCTTAGTGTGTATCTGATCTTGAATGTCTTCACAAAGATCTGCATGCCACCACGGGGATGTCTCCCGAATCCTTGCCCCATGGGGGCAGTGGACTCAAGGGTGATTTGCTCCGTAGGCGTGGGGCGAGTTGCCGCGGCAAGGGCCTTGCCGTGGCTGCTAAAGCCGGCACCGGCAAGGATCTTGCCTGGGGAACCCGCTTCGCCCCTTTGCTCTTTGTGGTCTTGTTCTTGGTGTTGTTCTAGTTCCATTGAGCTTCGGTCTCACCCTGGCTCACCTCCCTTGCCTTGCTTGGTGCGGTGGTGCCCGTGGCTCAGACTGCCCGTGCACAGTTATAGGGGTACAAAAAGTGTACCCCCCTTTTTGTACACCGACACGGTTGGTGCAATTATTGATATGAAAGAAGGACATATTATATTCCAATTTCCGTTAAGGAAAGTTATGGAACACTTTCCAAGAAAGAAAATCAAATTACCTTATGAATCTTTTATGAGAACCACTTATGGATTGCCTACCAAAGATGGCAATACCTAGATCTATTCTTGTATCATGCCTAGCTAGGGGTGTTAAACGATAGCGCTTGTTGGGAGGCAACCCAATTTTATTTTCTTTGATTTTACTTCTGTTTAGTAATAAATAATTCATCTAGTCTCTGGTTATATGTGGTTTTGTGTTTTAATTAGTGTTTGTGTCAAGCAGAACCTTTGTGAATACTTGGGTGAAGTCTTTGTGATCTTGCAGTAAAAAACAGAAACTTTTGCGCTCACGAGATTTGCTGCCATTTTTTTACTGGAGAGTTCTTTTAAGTTGATCCTTTTTGCAGATGATTAATAGACAAATTCCTCACGTCCACCAATTTATTTCATAATTTTTATAGTTACAGAAGTATTCGAAAAATACAGATTGCTACAGACTGTTCTACTTTTGACAAATTCTGTTTTTCGTGTGTTGTTTGCTTATTTTGATGAATCTATGAGTAGTATCGGGGGGTATGAATCATAGAGAAGTTGGAATACAGTAGGTTTAACACCAATATAAATAAATAATGAGTTCAATACAGTACCTTAAAGTGGTGGTTTGTTTTCTTATACTAACGGAGCTCACGAGATTTTCTGTTAAGTTTTGTGTTGTGAAGTTTTCAAGTTTTTGGGTAAGGATTTGATGGACTACAGAACAAAGAGTGGCAAGAGCCTATGCTTGGGTATGCCCAAGGCACCCCATGGTAAAATTCAAGGACAATCAAAATCCTAAGCTTCGGGATGCCCTGGGAAGGCATCCCCTCTTTCATCTTCGTCTATCGGTAACTTTACTTGAGACTATATTTTTATTCACCACATGATATGTGTTTCACTTGGAGCGTCTTGTATGATTTGAGTATTTGCATTTTAGTTTACCACAATCATCCTTGCTGTACACACCTTTTGGGAGAGGCACACATGAATCGTAATTTATTAGAATACTCTATGTGCTTCACTTATATCTTTTGAGCTAGATAGTTTTGCTCTAGTGCTTCACTTATATCTTTTTAGAGCTCGGTGGCAGTTTTTTTTATAGAAATTATTGATCTCTCATGCTTCACTTATATTATTTTGAGAACCCTTTCGAACAGCATGGTAATTTGCTTTGGTTAACGAAAATTAGTCCTAATATGATAGGCATCCAAGATGGGTATAATAAAACTTTCATATAAAGTGCATTGAATATTATGAGAAGTTTGATACTTGATGATTGTTTTGAGATATGAGTATGGTGATATTAGCGTTAGGCTAGTGGAGTAATTGTGAATTTGAGAAACACTTCTGTTGAAGTTTGTGATTCCCTTGGCATGCACATATGGTGAACCGTTATGTGATGAAGTTGGAGCATGATTTATTTATTGATTGTCATCCTTTGTGTGGAGGTCGGGATCGCGCGATGGTTAACTCCTACCAACCCTTCCCCTAGGAGCATGCGTTTAGTACTTTGTTTTGATGACTTGTAGATTTTTGCAATAAGTATGTGAGTTCTTTATGACTAATGTTGAGTCCATGGATTATACGCACTCTTATACACCCACCATATACCTTCCTCAAAACAGCCACCATACCTACCTATCATGGCATTTCCATAGCTATCCCGAGATCTATTGCCATGCAACTTTCCATCGTTCCGTTTATTACGACACGCTTCATCATTGTCATATTGCCATGCATGATGATGTAGTTGACATCGTATATGTGGCAAGGCCACTATGCATAATTTTTCATACATGTCACTCTTGATTCATTGCACATCCCGGTACACCGCCGGAGGCATTCACATAGTTATATTTTGTTCTAGTTTCGAGTAGTAATCTTTGAGTTTTAAGTAAATAATGGTGTGATGATCTTCATTATTAGAGCATTGTCCGAGTGAGGAAAGGATGATGGAGACTATGATTCCCCCACAAGTCGGGATGAGACTCCGGACGTAAAAAAAAGAGGCCATAAAAAAAGAGACGAGAAAAGGCCCAAATAAAAAAATTAAAGAAAGGGAAGAAAAAAATGAGAAAAAGAGAGAAGGGGCAATGCTACTATCATTTTTCCACACTTGTGCTTCAAAGTAGCACCATGATCTTCATGATAGAGAGTCTTTTGTTTTGTCATTTTCATATACTAGTTGGATTTTTCATTATAGAACTTGGCTTGTATATTCCACTAATGGGCTTCCTCAAAATGCCCTAGGACTTCATGAGCAAGCGAGTTGGATGCACACCCACTTAGTTTCTTTACTTGAGCTTTCATACACTTGTAGCTCTAGCGCATCCGTTGCATGGCAATCCCTACTCACTTAACATTGATATCTATTGACGGGCATCTCCATAGCCCATTGATATGCCTAGTTGATGTGAGACTATCTTCCTTCTTTTCTCTTCCCCACAACCACCACTCTATTCCACCTATAGTGTTATATCCATGGCTCACGCTCATGTATTGCGTCAAAGTTGAAAAGTTTGAAAAAATTGAAGTATGAAACAATTGCTTCGCTGAAACCGGGGTTGTGCATGATTTAAATATTTTGTGTGATGAAGATAGAGCATAGCGAGACTATATGATTTTGTAGGGATAGCTTTCTTTGGCCATGTTATTTTGAGAAGACATAATTGCTTTGTTAGTATGCTTAAAGTATTATTATTCTTATGTCAATATTAAACTTTTGTCTTGAATATTTCGGATCTGAACACTCATGCCACAATAAAGAAAATTACATTGAGAATTATGTTAGGTAGCATTCGACATCAAAAATTCTGTTTATCATTTACCTACTCGAGGACGAGCAGGAATTAAGCTAGGGGCAGCTTGATACGTCTCCAACGTATCTATAATTTTTGATTGTTCCATGCTAATATATTATCTGTTTTGGATGTTTAATGGGTTTTATTATACACTTTTATATTATTTTTGGGACTAACCTAAAAACCCAAGGCCCAGTGCAAATTGCTGTTTTTTTTGCCTATTTTAGTGTTTCGCCAAAAAGGAATATCAAACGGAGTCCAAACGGAATGAAACCTCCGCGAGGATCATTTTTGGAACAAACGCAATCCAGAAGACATGGAGTACACTCGAGGGAGGCCATGAGGTGGCCACGAGGCAGGGGGCGCTGTCAGGACCCCGATCCTAAGTCACACCGATCTAGCTGTAACACGTCATATCACTTTGCGGCCTCACGCACGGTAACCCCACGGGTGCCACCTTACCTGGCCCGGGACCGTTTGCGCATTTTGGCTCACGTATATGACAGTGTCGCTAGCATCCATATGACAGAGAACCCGGGCCGACATGGTTAGTTATAAACCAAAAGTGGCACTAAATTACAGAGACAGGCATCCATGACCCAGCAACGAACGTGTCGGTCATCAACGTATGAACCCAAGTCGTAGCAAGCTACATGGACTTAAAGGAACAACGCGTGACATTTCCCCTAAGGGACAGACACAGGAACGAAGAAGGACACATGCCGGACAGCCTACGTGTTCCGAGCAGTAGCAAGCTACCAAGGCTCATTGGAGACACTAGGAGGCATTTCCCTGTAAGATAGGCTACCAAGGGAAAACAACTAGGTGTCGTATCCCACACATACCAAGCATTTCAATCATACACGCAATATGCTCAATATGTGCAAATACAACATTGCATCACAACAGAACTCTATGACTCAAAGTACTTTATTTAAAAGGCTCCAAGAGCCATACATAACATATCCATACAGGTAGGGGTCACATGACCCAACACTCAAGTCATACAGTCATACAAGCACAAGCGGAAGCTACATGTCTGAGTACAGACAACTTAGAAAATAAAACAGGCTTGGTGTAGCCTGACTATCTACAAGGCCCTTCACAAGCTCCAGATCTCCGTCTGGGTGTCAAGCTACTCGCCGACGTCAACGTCTATGTAGAACCCATCAGCAGGGGCAGGGTTCTCCTCTGCAACAGTTATTAAGCAAACATGAGTACAAAGGTACTCAGCAAGTCTTACCACATAACCTATCATACATGCAACATTATCAAGGGGGGGTAGTGAAGTTCATAGCAGAATGCCGGCTTTGACCTTGGCTATCCTATACTACAACTCTCAACAGATTGCAAGATGTTATTAGGAACACGAGTCCTCTACTCACCACATCAATACACTATCGAGGATCCTCTTCTGTCATCCTACGGAAGGGCCATCCACGGCACTCACACTTATCTTGAGGCTTTTAGTAGTATCCATCAACTTGTCTATGAACTGTAAGAGCAACCAAGTAGTTCCTACCGCGAACAACGGCTATTCGAATAGTTTGATAACCCTGCAGGGGTGTACCTCTTCACACACGCTTTCACCACTTATCGCCGTTTACTCGGCGTGTACTCAACAACCTTCAAGCGGAAGCCCAGCGAGGGTGTCGGCCACGACCTGACTAACTACTCAAGTCTCTCGTCCAGGTTTATCGCCTATTTGGGTTCCATCCGTGGCGAGATCCGGCCGGGGTGTCGCTCACGGCCCCAAACGATGTGTACAGGGTTCCCGAGTTACCAAACGGGCAACCGGTACACCGTGCCACGTACCTGTCGCATCACAACTCACCCCGAGGGTCAGCGTTGTGCACGACCTCCAGTAATCTATAAACACCATAAATTAGTTGCAACTCCTGGACAGAGATCAAGGGTAATTAATAAGCCGAGAGGGTCAATTAAGGATCCCAATGTGTGGTAGTAGCTGTAACTTGAACCACACATACAGATCTCGGGTCCTATGGACGATTCCAATGAAACAACCCACCATGTACTCCTACATGGCCTTTCATCGATACCTTTAGCAAGCGTATTCCACACTTCCTTCTCTTTATCGGTGTGATCATTTCACTCTGATCCATCACCCAGATGAACCAGACCAGACACAACTCTAAGCATAGCAGGCAACAAAAACAAATAGCATGGTGGATCACACATCACATGGCTCAATCAACTCCTACACATGCTAGTGGGTTTCAACTATTTACTGTGGCAATAACAGGTCATGCAAGGGAATAGGGTTCAACTACCGCAGCAAGTAGCAGTTCACACGTTGTTGCCTTAATGCAGTAAAAGAGAGCAGAAGCGGGTAGATTGGGTCTGTATCGGAATGATCAATGATTGCTTGCCTGACAAAGTAGTTGTCGGGTACTGCTCTTCAACTGGATACGCAGCAGTATCCTCGGGAGCAGGACCTAACACAGAGAATACCGGGGATACAATCATTAACAAACAAATGCAGCAATATGATGCATGCTCATGACATGGCAAGATGCATGTGTGTTGGCTAATGCAACTAAAACCAGAAGGGTTTGAACCTATTTGAATCAAGATTCAAATTGAAGTTCAAACTATTACTTAAATAAGTGCATTATCATGTTTTTGATGTATACAGCAAGTTATCTTGTTCAAACATGCATGAAACCAGTGCCATTGGAAAGATTGGATTTTTCTGATCATTTTTCATATATAAATCTTTTCCATCTGAGCTATGGTTGATTTTATATGATTTTTAGAAGTTTTGGGTATTTTCTGGAATTTCCTGAATTATTTTTAATCTAAAAATCCCAGAAAAACCTTTACTGCGTCAGCATGACATCATGCTGACGTCAGGCAGTCAACAGGAGCTAGTCCAAGTCAAACATGACATGTGGGCCCTGCATGTCAGTGTCACAGCTAATTAACTAAGTTAATTAGAGTTAAACTAAAACTAATTAGCTGTCAGTGGGGCCTGGGCCCACGGGTCAGTGACTAAACTAATTAACTAATTAAATTAACAGAAACTTAACTAAACTAACTAATTAGCCAAAAGTGGCCAACACGTCAGTGACCCAGGGGTAGTCAACCCCCTGGTCAAACAGGTCAAACCCGCCGGCGACGTGACGCCGGCGAGGCCAAGCGCGGCGGCATGCTTCGGAAATCATCTACGGGGCACGGCTTGAGCTGTGGCTAGGCGCGTTGGAGAGCTCTTGCTCTTGCGCGTCGGATGGTGGTGGTCGCCGGACCTGGGGTGGTCGGAGACGACGGCAAGAAGCTCGACGGCGGCGACCGGCGTCGGGCGTGTGTGGAGACGCGTCTGCAGGGGCCTAGGTGATGCGTGCGTAACACCTATCGCATCTACGCACTGCGGTGAGTGTGATGGACGTGTGCCAGTGACCAAATGGTCACCGGAGCATCACCGGCGGCGAGCAAGGCGGCGGTGAGTTACGGTGATCAACGGGGCGACGGCTACAAGGTGCAAACGAGGCGGAGAAGAGAGGGGAACGGCGTAGGAGCTCACTGCGGTGCTAACGAGCTCGATGGAGGGGTCGGGGATGCGCTGTAGCATCGTAACGGCGGCGAGGTGCTCCGGTGATCCGAGGAAGGGGACGGCGGCGTGAGGACGTTGCAGGGCTTCCGGCGGCTCGTGGCTCAGCGAGGAGGAAGAGGAGGACGCGGCGGATCTTCTGGACACACTCACGGGGCGAGGGGGTGGCTCTAAGTGCGGCTACGGCGAGCGGCGGCGACGGCGGCTCGGTGATGGAGGAGGAGAGAGCCAGGGGAGGGCGATGGAGACGAGGGGGAGAAGTGAGAGCGGTCGGGGCAGCTGCGTGTCGATTCATGGAATCATCCAGGCCATCGGGGAGGCAGGCTAGCGGGGAGGAGGTGGCCGGACGCGTGCCGGCGCGCGGCGGCCACGCGCGCGTCCTTCTGGCGCGAGGAGGAAGACGACAGAGGAGGGCTAGTGGGCTGGGCCGGCCTGCTACAGGGCTGGGCCCGAGGTAAGTGCTTCTTCCTATTTTCCTTTTCCTATTTTCTTTTCTGTTTAATTTGTTTTGCATCTTTGTTTAAATAATAAAAATGCTAGAGCATTTTTATAACTCATGAAACTTGTCATACCCACTATATATAATATGAACAGTAGGAAACATTATAGTTCATGATTATTTGAGCATTTAAAATATTTAAAAGTATTTAAATGCCCAAATACAAATACCATATGATTTAATCCAAAGCCCTAGAGTGTCCTAGAAAAATGTGCACCATTTTTGGCAGAGGTTTAAGACCAAGGGAGAAATGATGAACATTTTTGAAGGGCATTTTGGGTACATTGGAAAATATTTTAACAAACCCTAGTTGTTAGGAGAGGGGTGCTGGGGTTTCTGTTAATCCCATTTGAAGTTTCTTTGAAAGTAAACATGATGCACACTCTAGCTAGGTCCTATTGCAAGTGCTAACTAGGGATGTGACAACTCACCCCCACTTAAAAGAATCGCGTCCCGAGATTTGGGTTCCTCCAGAAAGAGGGTGGGGTACTCAAGTCGAAGACGATCCTCCCTTTCCCAAGTAGCTTCACTCTCGAAATGATGTGACCATTGAACCTTGAGAAACTTGATATTGTGGCGTCGAGTGGTGCGCTCGTTTTGATCAAGAATATGAACGGGGTATTCTCGATATGTGAGATTGTCGTGGAGATCAAGCGTTTCGTGGTTCACTCCGCAGATAGGATCCGAGAAGCAACGCCTGAGTTGAGAAACGTGGAACACGTCATGAACTCTGGAGAGGTGCGGAGGTAGTTCCAATTGGTAGGCAACTTCTCCTCGTTTGGCAAGAATGCGAAAAGGACCGATATTACGAGGGGCCAATTTGCCTTTGATACCGAAGCGATGGGTTCCCTTAAGAGGAGTAACCCGAAGGTAAGCCTTATCGCCGACTTCAAAAGTCACAGCCTTATGATGACTATCATATTGGCTCTTTTGGCGAGACTGGGCTGTTTTCAATCTCTCATGAACGATGCGAACTTGCTCTTCTGCTTCCTCAATCATATCCGGGCCAAAGAATTGTCTTTCCCCGGTCTCCGACCAGTTAAGAGGTGTTCGACACCTTCGTCCGTATAAAACTTCGAAGGGAGCTTTGCCTAAGCTGGCTTGATAACTATTGTTATAAGCGAATTCGGCAAATGGAAGACATTTTTCCCATTCCATACCGAAAGAGATGATAGAGGCTCGAAGCATGTCTTCCAGAATTTGATTGACTCGCTCGACTTGACCACTTGACTGCGGATGGAAGGCAGTACTGAAAGAGAGATGAGTTCCCATAGCATTCTGGAAACTTTCCCAAAATCGTGAAGTAAAAATACTTCCACGGTCCGAGTTAATCTCCAACGGCACACCATGAAGTGATACTATTCGAGAGAAATATAAGTCTGCTAGCTGCCTAGCGGTAATACTCTCTCGAACAGGCAGGAAATGAGCTACTTTAGAGAGACGGTCGATAACGACGAAGATAGCATTATTACCTTTCCTGGACCTGGGAAACCCGGTAATGAAGTCCATACCGACTTTGTCCCATTTCCATTCAGGAATAGCTAAAGGTTGAAGGGTGCCAGCAGGCCGTTGATGCTCTGCTTTGACTCGACGACAAACGTCGCAGTTAGCAATGAATTGAGCGATTTCTCTCTTCATCCTAGTCCACCAGAATCTCTGACGTAGGTCCTGATACATTTTGGTACTACCGGGATGAATCGTGAGAGGAGATTCATGAGCCTCCTTAAGAATCATCTGTCGTAGTTGTGATTTCTTGGGTACCACCAAGCGGTTCTCGAAGTACACTACACCTCAATCATCCATAGAGAAACTTCTAGCAACTCCGCTAGCAATCTTCTCCTTGATCCGAGATATGCCTTTATCATACCGCTGAGCAACTATGATTTGATCCATAAGGGTAGGTTTCGCCACCAAGGTGGAAAGGAATCCTCGAGGAACAATGTGAAGGTTAAGCTTACGGAATTCCTCGTGGAGAAGTGGTTGACTTTGTTGTAACATTAAATATTTACAATATGACTTACGACTTAGTGCATCAGCCATGACATTGGCTTTTCCAGGAGTGTAGGTGATTCCTAAGTCGTAGTCTGTGAGCAACTCAACCCAATGTCTTTGCCTGAGATTCAAATCCGGTTGGGTGAAGATATACTTCAAACTTTGGTGATCAGTGAAGATTTCACAGTGATTACCAAGGAGGTAATGTCGCCATGTTTTGAGTGCATGGATTACAGCTGCAAGCTCTAAATCATGAGTAGGATAGTTATCCTCGTGTGGACGCAACTGTCGATATGCGTATGCAATCACTTGACGATCTTGCATGAGAATGCAACCTAGTCCATGTCGCGAGGCATCGCAATAGATTATAAAATCCTTGGAAAAGTCTGGTGGTACCAGTACAGGTGCAGATGTCAGACGTCTTTTCAGTTCCTGAAAACTGGACTTGAACTGTGGGGTCCACTCAAACTTTTTATCTTTCTTGAGGAGTTCGGTTAGAGGTTTAGCAACCTTGGAGAAATTCTCGACGAAACGTCGGTAATAGCTCGCTAAGCCAAGAAAACTCCTAACTTGCTTGACCGATCCAGGGGGAGTCCAATCAAGGACGGCTTGAACTCGCTCGGGATTGACAGCAATACCCTTGCCAGAGATCACATGACCTAGATAGGTTACTTCTGGCAACCAATATTCACATTTAGAGAATTTGGCATAAAGGAGGTGCTCTCGAAGTTTCGTCAATACCAGCCTTAAATGCTCGGCATGATCTTCCTTGTTCTTGGAATAGATGAGTATATCATCGAGGTATACCACAACGAATTTATCCAAATACTCCATGAATATAGAATTCATTAACCGAGAAAATGTAGCTGGGGCTTGGTTAACCCAAAGGACATAACGGTGTACTCATATTGGCCATAACGAGTAACGAAAGCCGTTTTAGGAATGTCCCCGTTCTTGATTTTGATTTGATGGTAGCCCAACCTCAAATCCATCTTAGAGAAGACTGCGGATCCAGCGAGCTGATCATACAGATCGTTGATCCTGGGGAGCAGATACTTATTCTTTATGGTGACCAGATTGACAGGTCGGTAATCTACAACCATCCGCTCCGTTCCATCCTTCTTCTTAACGATGAGGACGGGGCAAGCCCAAGGGGAAGAACTAGGACGGATGAAACCTTTCTGCAAGGACTCATCGAGTTGTTTCTTTAGCTCAGCTAATTCTAGTGGTGCCATCTTATAGGGTCTCCTAGAGATTGGGACAGTTCCAGGGATAAGATCTATCACGAACTCGACATCTCTGTCAGGTGGAATTCCTGGCAGTTCTTCTGGAAAAACATCCGGGAAGTCACGGACTACCGGGATATCTTCGAGTTCTGGTAGAGGGCTGGCATTAAGTGAGTAGAGCTGACGCTCAGCCATTCGGGTCAAGACATGGACTATCTTGCCGGATGGATGTGTAAGTTGAACGGTCCTAGTAAAGCAATCAATCTTGGCGTAATGAGTTGTCATCCAGTCCATACCCAAGATGATGTTTATGTCCAAGGACTTGAGAGCGATTAAAGATGCAAGGAAAACAAGTCTATCGACAAGGATTTCATTTCCATGGCTTACCCTAGAGGTTTGCCACTTTGAACCAGGAGTTTGAATAACCATGGAAGTAGGCATGTCACAAAAAGTCATGTTGTGCAATCGAGCATAGCTCTCAGATATGAACGAATGGGATGCTCCAGTATCGAAAAGAACAGATGCCGGATGGCAGTTGACGAGAAGCGTACCAAGGACGACGTTAGGATCCTCATAAGCTTCCTCGGGAGAGACATAGTTGACAATGACCACGTGCAGTGGGGATTGGCTTGACATAATTCACCTTGCCGGTTGGCTTACCACGGCCAACGGTTTTTCCTGGCTGGTTCTGGGGACAATCACGCAAGTAGTGTCCCGGTTCTCCACACTTGAAACATGTCACAGTGGTGGTGCGTGGAGCAAAGTTGGAAGGTGGTCCTCCATAGGTCTTAGCAGGTGCAAATTGTTGAGTTGGGCGAGGCGCCTCATAGGATGGCCTCGGTGTGTACTTGGGTGGCAGAGAAGTGTTAGGAACCCACACACGGCGCTTGTGAGAGCCAGAGCCGGATGAGGAACCAAAGTCTCGATTATGCTTGCGGGTGGCCTCGAAGTCGGTCTGGCCTGTTTCAGCACTGATAGCCTTGTTTACCAACTTCTGGAAGGAAGTGCACTCGTGCAGACGTAGATCTCGGCGGAGTTCAAGGCTGAGTCCCTTGCGGAACCTCGCCTGCTTCTTGGCATCGGTGGATACTTCTTCAGGTGCATAGCATGCCAGGTTACCAAACTCGCGGCTATAGCCATCCACAGTTAAACGGCCCTGGGTGAAATTGAAGAATTCCTCCCGCTTGCGATCCACGAGACCTTCCGGAATGTGGTGTTCACGGAATGCCTCACTGAACTTAACCCAGGTAGTGACTTGGCCAGCAGGACGCATAGCTTCAAAGTTTTCCCACCAAAGACTGGCAGGGCCCTCAAGATGGTAGGCGGCGTAGATAACCTTGTCAGCTTCGGCCACACGGGCGGAGTGTAGCTTGTGGGTGATACTACGTAGCCAGTCATCAGCATCCAGAGGTTCAATGGAGTGATGGAACTTCGGTGGACACATCTTGATAAAGTCATTGATTGACACCACGTCATTCCTCTGGCGGAACCCAGTGTTCTGCTCTATGCGTTCCAGTAGACGGTTGGTCTCTCTCATGTTCCGTTCTGCTTCAAGCATAACTTCCTCCAAGGAGGGTGGCTGGGGCAGATTCCCATCTCTAGCCCCACTAGCCTCACCCTGCTCCTGAGCAGCAGGAGTGCTGCGAGTGTTGACCATCCTAGGAAAACAAAACAACAGTTTAGACAAGGATGGCAAGAATTTGACATGGAAGTGCAGAATGTAATGGATGACACGGAATGCAAAGATGTTCATCCGTACGACATGGTAATATAGAAACTGCTATATATACACCAGTGGTCATACACACCATACAAAGTTTAGTACAAGCCAAGGCTAAAGTACAACTGCGGTGAAAGACGATACATCCCATCAGAGGCATTCCAAGCTCCTACACATTATTTAACTACACCTCCGGAACTCAGTACACACTAAGTCATATTCCACAAGACGCGCAGGACTATGGAAATACAACTACTACAATACTACTACAACCACGGTCTAGCTCAGAAATACGCGTAGTAATCCTCGTAAAGATTACCACCGTAGCCTGGAAGTGGAACAGATGGATCTTGGAACTCGCGAGCACTCGAAGGCTGTGGACCATAGGGGCATGGGTGGGGTCTCGGTCCCGATGCTGGTGGTAATCGACGCCCACGTGGAGGTGTAATACCCCCAACGTCACGCCAATCCATGCGATCAGGCAGACGAGTGCGCACGGGGTACAAATCCCGTATGTCCAGATATCCGGCGTGCACAGCAGGTGCAAGTTGTGTCAAAGTAGTCCAATGAGCGGCTCGAGTGTTATACAGCTCCATTCGGAGGGCACGGACCTCACGGTACCTATCCTCCAACATCTGAATAGTAGTCTGAAGCAGTGGCTCTTCATGAGCAGCATCAGTATACAGACCAGTGTAGTAGCCTTCCTCTCCAGGAAGTGAGGCTGGCATGTAACAGAACTCAGTGTTCAGCAACAGGGCATGCCTAGCACGGAGAATGGTCATCATCGAATAAGCGGCATCCTGCACTGCCATCTCGATGGTAACCCCGAGTCCATAATACCAATGGATGGGGTCATTAGCTCCAGGATATGAGGGGTATATCCGGACTGTGCAGAAATACTGACTCTGATTAAAATCCCGGTACTGTTCCTCCACAGTGTATTCAGGATACCAGCGATAACCGGTCTCAGTCAGCACACGGACTAGCATGGCCGTGTGACCGGGCACATTAATGCACCGAGTCAATCGAACCACTTGGTGAGGGATGCGGCCAGACATCTGAAACACGAAGTAATGCAAAGGCATTAGTGTTTCTGGAAGAAATCGGGCAGCATAACAACTGTAAATGCTCAATCAAAGATTTGAGACATCACACAAATGATAGCATAGCCACTCAACAATTCCATACCAAGGTTCCGGGTCCAACAATCATCATACTAAAAGGATAGAAACTGAACTGAGGCTTGAAACCAACAATCCTAAGTGTCTACGGATCAGTAACACGTGAACCTAGTAAGGATAAGAGGCCTAGTCCTAAACCCCCGTAGAGAGAATAGACTGACTCAGATCAGAAGGGCATAAGGTAAAGGAGTAAAAAGAGCCTTACGTTCCCTTCCACAATCAATTCCCCTACATATAACTAAGAATTTTTCTAGACTCAACATCGACCAGTTTGGCTTGAGAAACCTACAGGCAGTCCAGCTCTGATGCCAACGCTGTCAGGACCCCGATCCTAAGTCACACCGATCTAGCTGTAACACATCATATCACTTTGCGGCCTCACGCACGGTAACCCCACGGGTGCCACCTTACCTGGCCCGGGACCGTTTGCGCATTTTGGCTCACGTATATGACAGTGTCGCTAGCATCCATATGATAGAGAACCCGGGCCGACATGGCTAGTTATAAACCAAAAGTGGCACTAAATTACAGAGACAGGCATCCATGACCCAGCAACGAACGTGTCGGTCATCAATGTATGAACCCAAGTCGTAGCAAGCTACATGGACTTAAAGGAACAACGCGTGACATTTCCCCTAAGGGACAGACAAAGGAACGAAGAAGGACACATGCCGGCCAGCCTACGTGTTCCGAGCAGTAGCAAGCTACCAAGGCTCATTGGAGACACTAGGAGGCATTTCCCTGTAAGATAGGCTACCAAAGGAAAACAACTAGGTGTCGGATCCCACACATACCAAGCATTTCAATCATACACGCAATATGCTCAATATGTGCAAATACAACATTGCATCACAACAGAACTCTATGACTCAAAGTACTTTATTTAAAAGGCTCCAAGAGCCATACATAACATATCCATATAGGTAGGGGTCACATGACCCAACACTCAAGTCATACAGTCATACAAGCACTAGCGGAAGCTACATGTCTGAGTACAGACAACTTAGAAAATAAAACAGGCTTGGTGTAGCCTGACTATCTACAAGGCCCTTCACAAGCTCCAGATCTCCGTCTGGGTGTCAAGCTACTCGTCGACGTCAACGTCTATGTAGAACCCATCAGCAGGGGCAGGGTTCTCCTCTACAATAGTTATTAAGCAAACATGAGTACAAAGGTACTCAGCAAGTCTTACCACAGAACCTATCATACATGCAACATTATCAAGGGGGGGGGGTAGTGGAGTTCATAGCAGAATGCCGGCTTTGACCTTGGCTATCCTATACTACAACTCTCAACATATTGCAAGATGTTATTACGAACACGAGTCCTCTACTCACCACATCAATACACTACCGAGGATCCTCTTCCGTCATCCTAAGGAAGGGCCATCAACGGCAATCACACTTATCTTGAGTCTTTTAGTAGTATCCATCAACTTGTCTATGAACTGTAAGAGCAACCAAGTAGTTCGTACCGCGAACAACGGCTATTCGAATAGTTTGATAACCCTGCAGGGGTGTACCTCTTCACACACGCTTTCACCACTTATCGTCGTTTACTCGGCATTTACTCGGCAACCTTCAAGCAGAAGCCCAGCGAGGGTGTCGGCCACGACCTGACTAACTACACAAGTCTCTCGTCCAAGTTTATCGCCTATTTGTGTTCCATCCGTTGGGAGATCCGGCCGGGGTGTCGCTCACGGCCCCAAACGATGTGTACAGGGTTCCCGAGTTACCAAATGGGCAACCGGTACACCATGCCACGTACCTGTCGCATCACAACCCACCCCGAGGGTCAGCGTTGTGCACGACCTCCAGTAATCTATAAACACCAGAAAGTAGTTGCAACTCCTGGACAGAGATCAATGGTAATTAATAAGCCGAGAGGGTCAATTAAGGATCCCAATGTGTGGTAGTAGCTGTAACTTGAACCACACATACAGATCTCGGGTCCTATGGATGATTCCAATGAAACAACCCACCATGTACTCCTACATGGCCTTTCATCGATACCTTTACCAAGCGTATTCCACACTTCCTTCTCTTTATCGGTGTGATCATTTCACTCTGATCCATCACCCAGATGAACCAGACCAGACACAACTCTAAGCATAGCAGGCAACATAAACAAATAGCATGGTGGATCACACATCACATGGCTCAATCAACTCCTACACATGGTAGTGGGTTTCAACTATTTACTGTGGCAATGATAGGTCATGCAAGGGAATAGGGTTCAACTACCGCAGCAAGTAGCAGTTCACACGCTGTTGCCTTAATGCAGTAAAAGAGAGCAGAAGCGAGAAGATTGGGTCTATATAGGAATGATCAATGATTGCTTGCCTGACAAAGTAGTTGTCGGGTACTGCTCTTCAACTGGATAGGCAGCAGTATCCTCGGGAGCAGGACCTCACAAAGAGAATACCGGCGATACAATCATTAACAAACAAATGCAGCAATATGATGCATGCTCATGACATGGCAAGATGCATGTGTGTTGGCTAATGCAACTAAAACCAGAAGGGTTTGAACCTATTTGAATCAAGATTCAAATTGAAGTTCAAACTATTACCTAAATAATTGCATTATCATGTTTTTGATGTATACAGCAAGTTAACTTGTTCAAACATGCATGAAACCAGTGCCATTGGAAAGATTGGATTTTTCTGATCATTTTTCATATATAAATCTCTTCCATCTGAGCTATGGTTGATTTTATATGATTTTTAGAAGTTTTGGGTATTTTCTGGAATTTTCTGAATTATTTTTAATCTAAAAATCCCAGAAAAACCTTTACTGCGTCAGCATGACATCATGCTGACGTCAGGCAGTCAACAGGAGCTAGTCCAAGTCAAACATGACATGTGGGCCCTGCATGTCAGTGTCACAGCTAATTAACTAAGTTAATTAGAGTTAAACTAAAACTAATTAGCTGTCAGTGGGGCCTGGGCCCACAGGTCAGTGACTAAACTAATTAACTAATTAAATTAACAGAAACTTAACTAAACTAACTAATTAGCCAAAAGTGGCCCACACGTCAGTGACCAGGGGTAGTCAACCCCCTGGTCAAACAGGTCAAACCCGCCGGCGACGTGACGCCGGCGAGGCCAAGCGCGGCGGCGTGCTTCGAAAATCGTCTACGGGGCACGGCTCGAGCTGTGGCTAGGCGCGTTGGAGAGCTCTTGCTCTTGCGCATCGGATGGTGGTGGTCGCCGGACCTGGGGTGGCCGGAGACGACGGCAAGAAGCTCGACGGCGGCGACCGGCGTCGGGCGTGTGTGGAGACGCGGCTGCAGGGGCCTAGGCGATGCGTGCGTAGCACCTATCGCATCTACGCACTGCGGTGAGTGTGATAGACGTGTGCCAGTGACCAAATGGTCACCGGAGCATCACCGGCGGCGAGCACGGCGGCGGTGAGTTACGGTGATCAACGGGGCGACGGCTACAAGGTGCAAACGAGGCGGAGAAGAGAGGGGAACGGCGTAGGAGCTCACTGCGGTGCTAACGAGCTCGATGGAGGGGTCGGGGATGCGCTGTAGCTTCGTAATGGCGGCGAGGTGCTCCGGCGATCCGAGGAAGGGGACGGCGGCGTGAGGACATTGCAGGGCTTCCGGCAGCTCGTGGCTCAGCGAGGAGGAAGAGGACGACGCGGCGGATCTTCTGGACACACTCACGGGGCGAGGGGGTGGCTCTAAGTGCGGCTACGGCGACCGGCGGCGACGGCGGCTCGGTGATGGAGGAGGAGAGAGCCAGGGGAGGGCGATGGAGACGAGGGGGAGAAGTGAGAGCGGTCGGGGCAGCTGCGTGTCGATTCATGGAATCATCCAGGCCATCGGGGAGGCAGGCTAGCAAGGAGGAGGTGGCCGGACGCGTGCCGGCGCGCGGCGGCCACGCGCGCGTCCTTCTGGCGCGAGGAGGAAGACGACAGAGGAGGGCTGGTGGGATGGGCCGGCCTGCTACAGGGCTGGGCCCGAGGTAAGTGCTTCTTCCTATTTTCCTTTTCCTATTTTCTTTTCTGTTTCATTTGTTTTGCATCTTTGTTTAATTAATAAAAATGCTAGAGCATTTTTATAACTCATGAAACTTGTCATACCCACTGTATTTGAACAGTAGGAAACATTATAGTTCATGATTATTTGAGCATTTAAAATATTTAAAAGTATTTAAATGCCCAAATACAAATACCATATGATTTAATCCAAAGCCCTAGAGTGTCCTAGAAAAATGTGCACCATTTTTGGCAGAGGTTTAAGACCAAGGCAGAAATGATGAACATTTTTGAAAGGCATTTTGGGTACATTGGAAAATATTTTAACAAACCCTAGTTGTTAGGAGAGGGGTGCTGGGGTTTCTGTTAATCCCATTTCAAGTTTCTTTGAAAGTAAACATGATGCACACTCTAGCTAGGTCCTATTGCAAGTGCTATCTAGGGATGTGACAGGCGCGCCCAGTGATGAGGTTATGGACCTAGGGTAGGGTCACAGGCCTGACCAAGGTACCCCACCCAAGGTCACTACCCCAGAAGATCAAAAGACAAAACCGATGGTAACAAGGACAGTCGACTGAGACAGCCCAAGAGGACATCCCACTTGACTGTACACCACGTACCAGACGGCTCAACTTTTCTCGACCCATCCAAGGCACTCGACCCCCGAAGGTCAAACGTCCCTTAGGACATCAACGGTCTGGTATTCACTCCGCTGCAGTGAATGCCTTTATTACTCTTTACTATAGACGTTATCAGTAACACCCTCCTTTATCTATATTGAACCCTTAGTAACGTGCAGCATGGCTGGGGTCCTGGCGCACTATATAAGCCACCCCCTCCTCCAGTACAAGGGTTCGCACCCCCTGTAACACACACACATATACATATTTCAGTCGACCGCCTCCAGGCACCGAGACGTAGGGCTGTTACTTCCTCGGAGAAGGGCCCGAACTCATAAACACCTTTTGTACAACTTCACCATAGCTAGAGCCTTGCCCCCTCCTACGTACCCCCTACTCGTACTGTCAGACTTAGAACCACGACAGTTGGCGCCCACCGTGGGGCAAGGCGTCTTAGCGACTTTTGTTGAGGTTGCAAACTTTTCTCAAACCTCCTTCGTCATGGTTCCCGGCGGTGCTCTAGCATTGGACCGCAGATCCGACTCGGTGCGCTCATCTTCATCGCCAACGACTCCGCTTGGCTCCAGGAGGCTCCTCTCGACGTTGAGGCACTCCCTGTCCGCGGGGCTGTGCACTTCCGCGCCAGCGCCTGTGGCGTCCTTCTTCGGCAGCCGTCGACTCACCACATGCCGATTCCTACATCATCCATCATCCCCGCCGGACGCCGTCGCAAGCGATCCGGTTGCTCGCGGCTCCAGCGGTGGGTGAAACACGTAGTGGCCCGCGAGGCAGCCATGCCTCAAGTCACGGCCATCGAGCCCAACGATTACCTCTACAGGCCAGTTGATCCTTCGGTCGAGCTCGTGGATTCAGTTTCCCAGTGCGGGAGCAGCGATCCCGCGGCGGAAGTCCTCATGGTCGACTCGCGCCGCAGCGCGCCAGGTTTCCCTCTCGGTGGCGACGGCGGCAGTGGTGGCGGTCATTCGTTCGACCATGACGGGTACATTCCCCAACCCCTCACTGCCGAGCAGAGGGACGAGCTATGCCGCCGCAATGAAGATGCGCTCTTTACCCCCATCGTGGGGGATACTCCGGAGGCTCGGGGCCTGGAGGCCATGCGCTTGGCAACCGTGGCTAAGCGCGCGCGCTTGGAGAATATCCAGTGCGCACTCGATGAACGGGCCCGTCGACTGATCCCCGAATCCAGTCGACGACCGTGGCAATCGCACCCGTGCGAGACTCATGTGTTCCGTACGCCTGTCCAGAACCTCGAAGCTGTGGCTCGCATCGCGGAGTCTATTCAACCATCGCAGTCAGAGGCTGGGAGAGGCCTTCAGCAGATCCGGGCGTTGCTCCGAACGGCTGAAGAGTAGAATGCGGCTGATTCTCAGTCGCGCAACAGGATTCACAGCAGATCGGTGGCTGCAGACACCGTTTGGTCAGCCCACACTCCAAGATCGCCCCCGAGGCGTGATGATCGCGGCCCACGGCAAGACCGGCATCTGGGTCGGAATGACAAGCGGTATGAACGTCGACCCGGCCATCACGACTGCCGCCGAGTGCCCATGCCTCCCCCGGGAAGCGGATCGTTCTCTCCTAGGCGACACGAGGGCAGGCGCTTACGCGACGACGAGCGGAGGATTCCCCCAGATCCTCGGAGGCCTGGCTTCGATGCAAGGTTCATCCTTGTGCAGGGGCTGGTCGACCGGAACAGGGCGTTCAGAGAAGAGCAAGGCAGAGATCGTCCGAGTGGAAGCCGAGCATCCGTCTCTGGGCCCGAGTGTTTTAGAAGTGCCATCAGGGCCGCTGAGATTCCCCCGAACTTCAGGTTGGCGGCGGGGGTAAATAAGTTCACCGGCGAGTCAAAACCAGACACCTGGCTCGAAGATTACCGAGTGGCTATGCAGATTGGAGGTGGCAATTACGACGTAGCCATGAAACACCTTCCTCTGATGCTGGGCGGTTAAGCTCATGCGTGGCTTAATCAGTTGGCCCCTGGGAGCATTTATAGTTGGGAAGAGCTGGCCCGAGTGTTTATTCTGACTTTCGAAGGCACCTGCAAACGGCCCGCAGGTCTCGCGGAGCTGCAGCATTGCGTGTAGAAGCTGAATGAAACCTTGAGGGATTACATACAGTGATGGACCACCTTACATCACACGGTGGAGAATGTGTCTGAGCACCAAGCAGTCTGCGCTTTCAAGGAGGGCGTGCGATACCGAGAGCTGAATTTGAAGTTTGGTCAAACAGGTGATATGTCCCTGTCCCGAATGATGGAGATAGCCAGTCGGTACGCCAACGGCGAAGCGGCCGATCGACTCCGCAGTGGCAAGAAACCAGTCAGTCAAGATGATCAGAACTCCAATCGGAAACCCAAGCGCAAGGCCGAGCCAGCCGCTCAGGGCGAAGCTGCACTGGTCAACCAAGGGAAAGGCAAAGGATATCCAAAGGGGCCCTGGGTCCCTAAAAAGGTAAAGGATCAAGCTGGGAATGATGTACTCGACCAGCCCACTCGATAGTGCCGGCTCCTGATCCAGAACTTCCAGAAGGATCAGTCGACTGAGAAGGAAAAGGAATCAGAGGAGACCGAGGACAAAGAAGGGGATGGAGGTTACCCCAGATAAACTCCACTTTGGTGATCTTCGCAGACGTCGAAAGAAAAATTCAACTGAAAGTGATCAACAGAGAAGTCAACTAAAAGTGATCAACAGAGAAGTCAACATGGTTGTCCCGGCAACAACCACGTATCTGAAGTGGTCCAAGACCCCCATCACATTCGACCAGTCCGATCACCCTGCACACATTGCTACCCCTGGGCGGCAGGCACAGGTGGTCGAACCAGTGGTCAAGGGCACGCGCCTGACCAGGGTCCTGATGGACGGAGGAAGTGGCTTGAATATTCTTTATGCAGCAACCCTCCGGGATATGGGCATCCCGATGTCCAAGCTGAGTGAAAGCAACATGAGGTTCCACGGGGTCATCCCCGGGAAGAAGGCCGACTCACTTGGCCTAATCGCACTCGATGTAGTCTTTGGTGACTCGAAGAATTTTCGCAAAGAGAAGCTAACGTTTGAGGTGGTGGACTTCAACAGCGCTTATCATGCCATTCTGGGTAGGCCCGCCAACGCCAGATTCATGGCTCGACCGTGTTATGTGTACCTCAAGCTGAAGATGCCGGGACCCAACGGCATTATAACCGTCACGGGGAACCGTTAGAAAGCGGAAGAATGCTTCCAGAAAGGCTCGAAGATCGCTGACGAGCATATGGCAGCAGTTGAGATGGAGGACTACCAGAAAAACGTGGATCCGAGTGACTTGTTGTGGGCCAAGAAGCCGGCTTCTGAGTCAGCTTTCCAGTCGGCTGGGGAGACGAAGCCTGTACACATCCACCCCACCGACCCCAATGCGGCACCGACCCACATTTCCACTACACTCGACAGCAAATAGGAAGAAGCACTCATCCAGTTCCTCCGTGAGAACTAGGACATCTTCGCATGGAAACCTTTTGACATGCCAGGTGTACCCAGGGGACTGGCTGAGCACCATTTGCGAGTCGACCAAAAAGTGAAGCCTGTGAAGGAACATCTTCGTCGGTCCGCCGCAAAGAAGAGAAAGGCGATTGGCGAGGAAGTGGCTTGGCTTCTGGCAGCTGAGTTCACCTGCGAAATGTACCACTTCGAGTGGCTCGCCAATGTAGTCATGGTCCCCAAGAAGGAGAAGTGTGAGGCCCAATATGCTATTCTATCCCGATCACGTGACACTTACGTGATTGGGGCACAACCGCATTTCGGGCGCTTAGCAAGATGGATATCATTACATCGTACCATTACATACATACATGGGGGATACAACAATACATACAAGTCACATGAATACAACATCAATACAAGACATCCGACTACGGATGCAAACATGAAAAGCACAATGACATCCATCTGTTATCCCTGGCTGCCGACCCGGAACCTAACCCAGGACTGAAGAAGAACTCCAACAAAAGAACAACGCTCTCACGTCGAGTTATTGGAAACCTGCGCCTGCAACTGTTGTTGTAGTATCTGTGAGCCACGAGGACTCAGCAATCCCATAACCATGGGTAACAAGACTAGCAAGGCTTAATGGGTAGGAAGAGGTAAAATGGTGAGGTTGCAGCAGCGGCTAAGCAATATATGGTGGCTAACTTACGAGTACAAGAATAAGATGAGCATCTACGCAAGCGGTCGCAAACTAGTAGTGATCGCTAAAGATCCTGAACTACCTACGAGTCAAACATAACCCCACCATGTTCTCTTCTCAAAGTGAAAAGAGATAGTCATGGTTACTCACACAGTTGTGTGTTTTATCTCGGATCCTCTGTCAAGTTTTCTACAACCGGACATTAACAAATTCCAATCTGCCACATAACCGTGGGCACGGCTTTCGAAATATCATAACCCTACAGGGGTGTCCCAACTTAGCCCATCACAAGCTCTCACGATCAGCTGAAGTAATAATAATTATTACCCCTTATCTTAGGGAAATCCGATCAGGCTCGGTATCCCGGTGCACAAGACATTTCGACAATGGTAAAACAAGTCCAGCAAGACCTCCCGGCGTGCCGACACCCTGATAGTAGCCGCGCGCATCTCGTCTCAGGCCACGTCCGGATGAGCACTATGTACAGCAACCGAAGACCCCAGATACTGGGTGGCACCGCAAGTGGCTCTAGTTTGGGACCAACACCATCAGCACTAGCACCCCTACTATGTAGAAAAGAATCTCGAGGGAGCGTCCCCCCTATGCAATTTTAATTAATTAATTAAGTTGTTATTATGAGGCAAATTAAAATCAATGTTGGGCCTTTGCTAGAGGAGTTTTGTTCAAAGACGAAGTGTCAAGGGGTCCCCATATACCCAACCGTGTAAGGAACGCAAAATCAAGGAACATAATGCCGGTTTATCGGCGCCTAAGGTGGCATGAGTGGAACAAAACACCGAGCAAAAGGCCAAGCCTTCCACCCATGCCCAGTATATAGGTGTGTTAATAATAATAATAGATATTGTGATATTCCCAAAGCATCAAGATCCGACATGGATCGAACTTCATCTTCACCTGCAACTAACAACGCTATAAGAGGGGCTCAGCAAGCGGGTAACATAGCCAAACAGTGGTTTTGCTAGGAAGGTGTCAAGGATAGAGGTTTCATGGCAACAATGAGAGGGGCTGACAATAATGATGGGTAGCGCGACATATAACGATAGCATCAAGACAACTAAGCATGTCAATGTTAGTAAGGTATCCAAGGTGATGGTCATCTTGTCTGAGATCCCGCAAGGAAGAAGAACGGGTCCATGAAGAAGATGAAGAAGAAGCCTTGAAGAAGAACCACGGTAGACGAATGAATCCTCACGATCGCAACGGAACAAGCACTAACGAGAAGAAGCAACCAATACGGTAAACACACAACACAAGAACATGACAATATGCTCAAGCAAGTATGATGCAAGACAAGTCTATATATGATGCAATACATGGCAAGGTAGGAAGCACAGAAAAACAACACAAGAACATCACAATATGCTCAAGCAAGTATGATGCAAGACAAGTCTATACATGATGCAATACATGGAAATGTAGGAAGCACAGAAAAACAACACAAGAACTTGACAACATGCTCAAGCAAGTATGATGCAAGACAAGTCTATATATGATGCAATACATGGCAAGGTAGGAAGCACATAAAAACAACACAAGAACATGACAACATGATCAAGCAAGTATGATGCAAGACAAGTCTATATATGATGCAATACATGGAAAGTTAGGAAGCACAGAAAAACAACACAAGTCAACAACTTTAAATGAGGACGGAAACTACATATAACAAATCCAGTAAGTCCTCATATGCATAGTTTGAAATTAGTCCAGATCTGAACAGACCTTAAGTTAAAGTTGTTAAACAGTAGGTTAACATGCACCATGATGATCTACATGATATTCTAGTCAAGTTTCATATAAAGTTTGTTTAATTCGGAGCTACGGCCTAGAAGATATGAGCAAAACAAGACAAGCGTGGCAACGGTGCAAGATGCACCCAAACATCAAGCAAACACCCACTGAACATGTAAACAACATGATATTATGATTCTACATGCAAAATCACACAAGTTTCATATAAGGCACGCCCAAAACAGAGCAATGGGCTACAAGATACACATGAAACAAGATATAACAACAAGCTGAAGTTAACAGCCACATAGCAACTTTGGAGCAAGGTAAATATATGCTAAAGCACTCAAACATGGCCACAAGAAGCATGTATGTGAAGTAGACATGATACTTAACAAGCTTAAACTTAGAACACACCCAAAAGCTTACTAGAACACATTTAAACAAGCATGGCAAGTTGCAATAAAATATTCCAGGCTTAGCCAAAATCAAGGAAGGCAAAAACATCATCACGATGCTATCTTCGGAGGCACAAAACAACATGCATATCAACTCTAACAAGAACATAAAAAGCATGGACATGTAGTAGACATATCCTACAGCAAACAACTCCATTGGAGCAACTCCATAGGAGGCATGGATCAATAACAACAAGCTCCACCAAATTGAACATGCTGTTAAAATCCTGACAGGCATAATTTACAGCAACTTGAGAGCAAGAAATAAATAAGCTACAACAGGTCATATGAGCAAGTAAGGGCATGAATGGATAGACAAAAACATGGACAACAAGGCATGATCATTGGCCACTCCAAAACAAGCATGGATTTGACTAGGGAATCAAGCAAACATAGCATCAGGATATGACAGATTCCAGACTTAGCAGAAATTACACTAAGTATAAAACAGTAATAACAACATGGCATATTTACAAGCATGTTTAAGTCAACAAAAGGCATATCATGGAAAGTTAAATGCACCACATCAAAGACCATATTATTGTGCTTCTAAAACATCTAGCCATGTGGCATGAGGACAAACACATCAATAATAAAGAGCAATTGAAATCAGCATCTCATAACAAGTTTCAGCTCTTAACAGCCGAATGCACTTTTGCAACAGAGATTAACATGGCAATATGGAATCAAACAAGCATGCTATAGCAACCATCATGTAGTACATTTCATAATGAACATTTTGACATATCATATGCATCATTTGGATAAACATGCACCAAGTTATCATATCTCAAACATGGCAACAAAATAACAAGTAGCAGCAGTTTATAACAAGTAGCACTCTTGCAGCAGAGATTAGGGCATCTAGATGAAGTCAAACAAGCATGGCACAATGGAACAAAGTGTAGAGCATATCACCACAATCATTTTGACATATTATTCACTCAATTTGGATCACCACACAAAAAGTTATCACTATGCAAACTATGCAACATATTAAGCAAAATTTGGGACTTAGAAGATTTTTGACTTAGAAAAAAAACAGAAGCGAGCGCACAATAGTAAAAGTCACACGGGCGGAACTTAGCGGGTTCTCACCTAACGGGCCTGGCCCATGCCGAGAGGAGGCATGGGGCGCTGGAGAGGCCTAGAGCTGGGGACGGGCCAGAGGCGGCTGCGGCCCATGAGGCTTGGACCAACGAGAGGATGCAGATGGGCCGCGGGGACTGGGTCGGTCGACGCGGGAGTGTCCCGACGGCGGAAGAAGCCGGCCCAGGAAGGCAGGGCACTGGCGGCGGTTCAACGCGGTCGTCGAAGTGCTCCCACTCGACGAAGGAGGCAGGGGCGGCGGGATCCTCGCCGGCGGTGGGCTTCAGGCGGCGGGGCGCAGCTGCAACGGCGGGGATCCGCCGGATCTGGGGCGGCGGGTTGGATCCGGGCGGATCCGACGAGGAGGGCGCGGTCGACCCAGTGGGAGGAGCTGGCGGCGAGCTTCCACTGCGGCGGGGAGGAGGCGAGCTCCGGCGAGCAGCGCAGGTCCGGCGGAGGAGCTCCGGCGGGAGTGCTCAGCTCCGGCAAGGCCTAGGCGGCGGCGGAGGTGACCAGAGGCACGGAGGCACGCGAGGATCCGCGGGCGGCGGCGGCGCAGATCCGGGCCCGAGCGGGCCCGTGATGGGTTTCCCCGGGCCGCGGCGGCTGGAGGCGGGCGTCTGGACAGGTGGTGGCGGCGGAGTCCTGCTCCGGCAACTCTCCGGCGGCCGGAGCGAGGAGACGCGGGGCGCGGGCTGCGGTGCATCGATCTCAGGGTGTCACAACAAGTTTCTCCGCATGTGCATCGATTTCAAGCATATCAATCGGGCCTGCCCGAAGGATCATTTTCCTCTCCCCCGCATCGATCAGATAGTCGACTCGACTACGGGATGCAAGCGTTTGTCCTTTCTGGACGCGTATTCCGGGTACCATCAGATCCTACTATTTGGACCCGATGAAATCAAGACAACTTTCATCACCCCGTTCGGGTGTTTCTGTTATGTCACCATGCCTTTCGGTCTCAAGAATGCCAGCGCTACCTTCATGCGCATGATCCAGAAGTGGCTGCTGAAGCAAATCAGTCGGAACATCAAAGCATACATGGATGACATCGTGGTCAAGTCGCGGAAAGTTTCCGACCTATTGACTAACCTCGCTGAGACATTCAAAAATTTGAGAAGCTATGATATTAAGCTCAATCCATCGAATTGTAAGTTTGGAGTTCCGGGCGGCAAGTTACTCGGTTTTCTCATTTCCGAACGAGGAATCGACGCCAACCCAGAAAAGGTCGGCACCATCCTCCGAATGAAACGCCCCGAGCGTGTACACGACATCCAGAAGCTTACTGGTTGCTTGGCCGCATTGAGTCGATTCATTTCTCATCTCGGTGAGAAGGCATTACCTCTCTACCGACTGATGAAGAAATCAGAAAAGTTCGAGTGGAACTCTGAAGCCGAAGCAGCGTTTGAAGAGCTGAAAGCCCTGCTGTCCACCCAGCCGGTGCTTGCTACCCCAGTCAGCAAAGAGCCTCTCTTACTATACATTGCAGCCACCGGACAAGTTGTCAGCACTATACTCACGGTCGAGCGGGAAGAAGAAGGCAAGGCCTACAAAGTTCAACGCCCAATCTATTACATATCCGAAGTCTTGACTCCCTCCAAGCAAAGGTACCCGCATTACCAGAAGCTTGTGTACGGGATTTATTTGACCGCAAAGAAGGTTGGCCACTACTTCTCGGACCATACAATCTCAATCGTCAGCGACGCCCCATTATCAGAAATCCTGAACAACCGAGACGCAACCGGTCGAGTGGCAAAATGGGCGATTGAACTCCTTCTGTTAGATATCAAGTTTGAAGCGAAGAAAGCCATCAAGTCTCAGTCAATAGCAGATTTTGTGGCCGAGTGGATCGAACAAGAGCTGCAGACTTAGGTTCAGTCGGACCATTGGACTATGTTCTTTGATGGATCCAAGATGTTGAACGGATCCGGCGCAGGCATGGTCCTGGTATCTCCCAGGGGCGACAAGCTCAGTTACGTCCTTCAAATCCACTATGACTCATCGAACAACGAAGCTGAGTACGAAGCACTATTGTACGGATTGCGTATGGCCATCTCACTCGGCGTCCGTCGCTTGATGGTCTACGGCGATTCAGAGTTAGTGGTGAACCAGGTGATGAAGGAATGGGACGTCAGAAGCCCGGCAATGACCTATTATTGCAGTGCCGTATAGAAGCTTGAAAATAATTTTGAAGGTTTAGAGCTCCATCACGTGCCCAGAGCCAAGAATCAGCTTGCTGATGATCTCGCGAAAATTGGGTTGACTCGGAAGCCTATACACAAGAATGTATTTCTGGAACATCTGCACACCCCCTTTGTCAAAGAAGACCCCTTCACGAAGGAACCCCCATAGCCAGTCAGTGTGTCAGATCCGACTGAAGTCGAAGTACCTGCAGTGGTCGACCTGATCATGGAGATTTTAGTGATTATGCCCGACTGGACTGTGCCATACATAGCATATCTGCTCAGGCAAGAACTCTCGGAAGATGAAGAGGACACACAACAGATCATTCGTTGATCCAAGGCTTTTACCGTCATTCAGGGTCAACTCTACAGAGAGAGTGTCACTGGAGTCGCTCAGCGCTACATCACCCCAGAGGAGGGTCGACTGATTCTGAATGAAATTCACTCGGGGACTTGTGGCCACCACGCTTCCTCTCGGACTATAGTGGCCAAGGAGTACCGAGCTGGGTTTTATTGGCCCCGAGCCAACGAGATGGCTAAAGATATCGTGGAAAAGTGTGAAGGCTGCCAGTTCTATTCCAACATGTCCCATAAGCCAGCGTCTGCTCTAAAGACCATTCCAGTAGTTTGGCCCTTCGCCGTTTGGGGCTTAGACATGGTCGGCCCCTTCAGAACTGGCAGAAGCGGATTCGCTCACCTGCTCGTGGCAGTCGACAAGTTCACCAAATGAATTGAGGCCAAGCCCATCAAGAAGATCGAGTCAAGCACCGCCATCAGCTTCATCAGGGAATTAATATTCAGATATGGAGTCCTCCACAGCATCATCACGGACAACGGTTCCAACTTTGACTCGGATGAATTCAGAGCTTTCTGTTCCTCTCAAGGAACACGAGTCGACTATGCCTCTGTTGCGCATCCGCAGTCGAACGGACAAGCAGAAAGAGTGAACGGTTTGATTCTCCAAGGCTTGAAGCCACGGCTCATGCGTGACCTCAAGCATGTCGTCGGAGCTTGGGTGACCGAACTGCCGTCTGTCTTGTGGGGTCTGAGGACAACTCCAAACCGGTCGACTGGACGTACCCCTTTCTTCATGGTCTATGGAGCTGAAGCCGTGCTGCCGAGTGACTTGTTGCATAATGCCCACCGAGTGGAACTCTTCTCCGAGGCCAAAGCGGAGCAAGCTCGTCAGGATGCAATCGACCGCCTAGACGAGGAACATGAGATGGCTTTGATCCGGTCGACCATCTATCAACAGGACCTGCGTCGATTCCATGCTCGTAACGTTCGAAGCCGAGCATTTAAGGAAGGAGACCTTGTTCTTCGAGTGCATCAGAAACGACCACACAAGCTCACCCCAGCTTTGGAAGGCCCCTTCATCGTCACGAAGGTGTTGCACAATGGAATGTATCACCTGCTCCGCCTCTTCTACACTTGAAACACTCGAACAGTTGAGTTGTAATAAAGATTTTCCAATTTGTTTCAAAGACAAGTTTGCAATGATTCCTTGATGATTGTTGGTTTCTAAGATGCTGGTCTTCAAAATCCCCTAGTGGGTGATTAGTCACGAACCCGATTCGCCTAAGTTACAAAAACTACTCCGAGTGAAGAGCAACCCTTCCACTCGGGGGCTTAGCCGCGAACCCAATTCACCTAAGTTACAAAAACTACTCCGAGTGAAGAGCAACCCTCTCATTCGGGGGCTTAGCTGTGGTCCTCTGAGCTATGTCATAAGTACAACGTGGCTCTATCCTCTGAGCTCCGCCACAAGTACAACGTTGCTCGTAATCGCCTAAGTTACCAAATCGACTCCGAGTGAAGAGCAACTGTCACAGCCCTAGCTTCCCCTGTTGTCTTTGCTTGATCTTCATGGCATCATGTTTATTTTCAAAGGAAACCTGAAATGGGGATGATAAAACCCTAGCAGCAAATCAAAAGCAATTAGGTTTATTCTAAAAATATTTTCAATAAACCCAAAAATGCCTTCATTAATGTTTGATAATTTTGGCAAGGGTTTAGGTCCAAACCAAAAATATTTAACATTTTTA
Source organism: Secale cereale (assembly GCA_902687465.1). Lineage (NCBI taxonomy): Eukaryota > Viridiplantae > Streptophyta > Magnoliopsida > Poales > Poaceae > Secale > Secale cereale. The sequence continues at coordinate 619,156,353 of LR738710.1, read as the reverse complement.
GGGAATTATTTGGGCTTTGAATTAAATCATAAGTATTTGAATTGGGGCCATTTAAATGTTATATATTTTTAAATTGCTCCAATAATTCTGGAAAATTGTGAGGGGCTTTGGAATAATTCTTTTAGTCCCTACAAATTTATCAGAAGAAAATAAATTGATTTAGTATTTTTTTACTAAATCACAAACAAATTATAGAAATAGAAAAGAGAACAAAACAGAAAGAAAAAAAGAGAGAGAGCGCGCTTACCTGCAATGCCCAGCTAGATGGCCCAGCCCACCACCGCAGCCCCCCCTGTCTGTCGTCTTCCCCGCGCCTAATGGCACTGTGCGTGGCGCGCGCACAGCCGAGCCGCGGCCACCTCCTGCTTCCTCCCCGCCCTCGTTCGAGCGCCTGGAGACGCCCAGAGCACCTGGTTCCTCCTTCCTCACTCACTGCTCTCTCCCTCGCCCTCTAGCCCCCTCCCCGAGCTCACCCGAGAGCGTTCCGTCGTCGCTGTGCTTCACCCGAGTGGCCATCGCCTCCCTTTCGCCACGCCGCCGTGTCTGGCATCTCCACCGTCGAGCACCACGCCTCCACTCCGAAGGAAACAAGCCGGAGAGCTCCACTCCGCCGCCTTCTGGTCATCTTCAACCTCGGCACCCGCCGGACGCCGCTCGTCGATTTGCCGCCTCTGACGTGTCCCCGAGCCCACTGACCCTCCCAGTAGACTCGCGGTGAGCCCCCGGGTCGTTTCCCCCTTCTTCCCTGGTCGCGTTCGACCTTTAGGCCATAGCTCCGTCGCGGCCAAACTTCGGTCGCCGCTGAACTTGTCGCCGCCGTGGCCACAGCCTCCTCTGCCTGTTTTTGAGCGCATCACCGTGCTCAGCACATCACCAGGAGGCCGTAGCACCTAGCCGTTCGCCCCGCCGTGCCCCACAGCACCATTTCCAACCTCGCCCGAACTGCGGCCGCCGCGGGAATGGACGCCGCCGTTGTTCCAGGCCACCTCCGGCGAAACCGATGGCACTAGTCGATGCGGCCGAGCCTCCTCGTTACGTAGATGGCCTCCGCCGTTGATTTGGTCGCCGGAGGTGCAATCCCGCAGCTCTCCGCCGTGTTTGACCCCACTGCCCGGTTTGACTCCCCCCCTCTCTCTCACTGACTTGCGGGCCTGCCCGACTAATTGCTCTAGTTAACATTAATTAACTAGTTAGGTTAGTCTAATGAGTCGCTGACAGGTGGGCACAGAGCCCTGCTAATTCTAGGTTAGTGCTTTTGGCAATTAGTTAACCCTTTGACTCACTAACATGCGGGCCCGCCCAGCTAACTAAACTAGGTTAGTGTTAGTTAAGTTAGTTTAGTTAGTTGTGTCACTGACAAGTGGGACCCACTGGTCAGGTTTGACCCGAACAGCCCCTATTGACCTACTGACGTCAGCATGTGGTCATGCTGACGCAGTAAAGTATTTCTGGAATTTAAAATAAATCTTAAATGATTTATGAATTTCAGAAATTACTCAAAACTACTAAAAATCATATAAAATCAACCGTAGCTCAGATGAAAATAATTTATATATGAAAAATGATCAGAAAAATTCAAGGAATCTGTTTATGGCATTATCATGCATGTTTGAGAAACTTATGCCTGCTGATCAGGTCAAATCAATTAAATGACATTTAAATAACCACATGTGGAGTTTGAATTTCAATCTTGGATTCAAACCAACTTCATTTAAATTGTTTCTAGTTGCATTAGCTCAAACCACAGCATATTGCCATGTCATGATCATGCATCATATTGTTGTATTGCATTGATTGTGTTCCTTCTCTGTTGCCGGTATTTGTCCCCTCTCAGTAGACGACGTTCCGACGATGAGTTCGATGACACCGATGAAGAACTATTACTATCTTCGGAAGTGCCAGGCAAGCAGAACCCCCTTGTTCATTCCAATACAATCCCACTCTCTCGCTCCTGCACTCTTTTACTGCATTAGGACAACAACGTTTCAACTGTTACATGCTGCCGTACTTGAACCCCTTTCCTCTGCATGACCTATCATCGCCACAGTAAATAGTTGAAACCCACTAGCATGAGTAGGAGTTGTTTGAGCCATGTTGTGCCTACTCATTCATGCTTTCTGGTTATGCCTGCTATTGCATAGAATTTTGGCAGGTCTGATTCATCGGGGATGAATTGGAATGTGGTGAACATGTCCTACTGTGTGTGAGCTTAGTGTGTGAACACGATTTGGTAAAGGTAGCGGTGAGAGGCCATGTAGGAGTACATGGTGGGTTGTCTCACTGGGACCGTCCTTAAGAACTAAGTTCTGTGTAAGTTGTCTAATGACTAGCTACTGCCACACATTGGGTTCTGGTAACTCGACCCCTCTCGACTTATTAATCAACTAGATCTCTGTCCAGGAGTTGCAACTAGTTTCTGGTGTTTGTAGGTAGTGCTAGTAGTCTACCAAGTGGCACACGATACATGTGGGCTTGGGACTGACTAGGCACCGTGGCACGGTGTACCAAGCGTAGATCCATCCGTTGAGGTGGGCTTGGGAACCCTGCGCACATCATTTGGGGCCGTGAGCGACACCCCGGCCGGATCTCCTTATGGATGGAACCCGAATAGGCGATAAACCTAGACTAGAGTCTTGTGTGGTTAGTCAGGTCGTGGCCGACACCCTCGCCAGGCTTCCGCTTGAAGGTTGCTGAGATACACCATGTGTAGATGGCGGTAAGTGGCGAGAGCGTGTGTGAAGAAGTACACCCCTGCAAGGTTAACATGATCTATTCGAATAGCCGGGTCTGTGGTTATGGACTTCTTGGATGCTTACGTGGTACATAGACAAGTGAAAGTGGATACTCTAAAATACTCAAGACAAGTGTGAGTGCTATGGATGGCCTTCTCGTAGGGAGACGGGAGCGGATCCATAGTGGTGTATTGATTGGTGAATTTGTGGACTCGTGTGCGCCACCTCAACAGAGTTACTTGCAGTCATAGTTCAGAATAGCCACCGAGTCAAAGCTGGCTTGCTGCAGTCAAACTCCACCACCCCTTTGTTGATACTGATGCATATGTAGTTAGTTCTGATGTAAGTCTTGCTGAGTACCTTTGTACTCACGTTTGCTTAATTTATGTTTTTGCAGAGAGACTTCAGTCTCGCTAGTGGTTCCGCGTGGACTTCGACGTTTAGCTTGTTACCTCAGCTACGATCTTGTGCCCTTGGGAGGGTCTTCTAGATAGTCAGGCTTCTCAGCCTTTTTCATTTGTAGTTGTCTGTACTCAGACATGTTATGCTTCCGTTGCCTGTATGCTCTGTATGTTGGGTCATGTGACCTCTGTTTGTAATAAATGCTATGATGGCTCTTCTGGGCCTTTATTTATATGAGTTGTTGAGTTATGTTGTGATGCCATGTTGTACAGCACATACTTGTATGTTATGCGTACGTGTAATGTGTATTGCTATGTGTGGGATCCGACACCTAGGTTGTTTACCCTTGGTAGCCTATATTATAGGGAAATGTCTCCTAGTGCTTCCACTGAGCCTTGGTAGCTTGCTACTGCTCCGGAACACTTAGGCTGGCCAGCATGTGTCCTTCTTCGTTCCTGTGTCTATCAAATGTCACGCGTAGTTGATACGTCTAAAATGTATCTATAATTTCTGCTTGCTCCATGCCTCTTTTGTGTGATATTGCTATGATATTTATACACTTCCATACACTTTTGATCATATTTGGACTAACCTATTAACTCAGTGCACCCCAGTGCCAGTTTCTGTTTTCTGCTGTTTTTGTATTTCAGGTTTTCCCATCACGTAAACTGCCAGAAAAATCCCGGAAAAATTATATAAAAAATCAGCGTTCCGGAAGCTTCCACACGGCCGAAGTAGGGCCAGAGGGGGGCCACCAGGGCTCCAGGCGCCCTGGTGGCGCGGCCCCCCTCCTGGCCGCGCCGGGGGCGCGCCTGGGCCCCCCAGGCCTCCGCTGATGCCCCCCTTTGGCATATATTTAACACGCATCCCGAAACCCTCGAGGACGGAACCCTTTTTCACGATCTCATCTCTGTTCCACCGCCGCCGCGCTTCCAAGATCGGGAGCACCAGGAGAACTCTTCCCGGCACCCTGCCGGAGGGGAGGATCACCACCGGGAGCCTCTCCACCACCATGGACGCCTCCCGGATGAGTTGTGAGTAGTCTCCCTTGGACCATGGGTCCATGACTAGTAGCTATGTGATGTTCTCCTCCCCTTCTTGTGCTTCACTAATTAGACCTCGTGAGCTGCCCTACATGATCGAGCCACATATGTAATCCTTATGCTGTTGCTATGTTGAGTTTGCTGGGATCCGATGGATTGTGAGATTATGTTCAGATTGTGCTTGAGTAATATATTTGATTCACCTCTTTTATATTTATGTTCGTAAGTAATTCTTGCATGTTCTCCGTTGTTATTTATTGCTTTGGCCAAGTAGTAGGTAGTGACTCCAAGAGGGAACGTTATGCTTGATTGTGGGTTCATGCCCCTCGATGACTAGCTTGAGTGACAGAAACATGAGTCTAGGGGATGTGCTATTGACACAAGGGGGAAAACAACGGCGCTTGTGCCCGCGGGTGCAAGGATTGTTTACTTTACGCAAAGTTCTTTTAATGCAGTTGTCTGTTTGTCAGGACCCCGATCCTAAGTCACACCGATCTAGATGTAACACGTCATATCATTTTGCGGCCTCACGCACGGTAACCCCACGGGTGCCACCTTACCTGGCCTGGGACCGTTTGCCCATTTTGGCACACGTATATGACAGTGTCGCTAGCATCCATATGACAGAGAACCCGGGCCAACATGGCTAGTTATAAACCAAAAGTGGCACTAGATTACAGAGACAGGCATCCATGACCCAGCAACGAACGTGTCGGTCATCAACGTATGAACCCAAGTCGTAGCAAGCTACATGGACTTAAAGGAACAACGCGTGACATTTCCCCTAAGGGACAGACACAGGAACGAAGAAGGACACATGCCGGCCAGCCTACGTGTTCCGAGCAGTAGCAAGCTACCAAGGCTCATTGGAATCACTAGGAGGCATTTCCCTGTAAGGTAGGCTACCAAAGGAAAACAACTAGGTGTCGGATCCCACACATACCAAGCATTTCAAACATACACGCAATATGCTCAATATGTGCAAATACAACATTGCATCACAACAGAACTCTATGACTCAAAGTACTTTATTTAAGAGGCTCCAGGAGCCATACATAACATATCCATACAGATAGGGGTCACATGACCCAACACTCAAGTCATACAGTCATACAAGCACAAGCGGAAGCTACATGTCTGAGTATAGACAACTTAGAAAATAAAACAGGCTTGGTGTAGCCTGACTATCTACAAGGCCCTTCACAAGCTCCAGATCTCCGTCTGGGTGTCAAGCTACTCATCGACGTCAACGTCTATGTAGAACCTATCAGCAGGGGCAGGGTTCTCCACTGCAACAGTTATTAAGCAAACATGAGTACAAAGGTACTCAGCAAGTCTTACCACAGAACCTATCATACATGCAACATTATCAAGGGGGTAGTGGAGTTCATAGCAGAATGCCAGCTTTGACCTTGGCTAACCTATACTACAACTCTCAACAGATTGCAAGATGTTATTACGAACACGAGTCCTCTAGTCACCACATCAATACACTACCGAGGATCCTCTTCCATCATCCTACGGAAGGGCCATCCACGGCACTCACACTTATCTTGAGGCCTTTAGTAGTATCCATCAACTTGTCTATGAACTGTAAGAGTAACCAAGTAGTCCGTACCGCGAACAACGGCTATTCGAATAGTTTGATAACCCTGCAGGGGTGTACCTCTTCACACACGCTTTCACCACTTATCGCCGTTTACTCGGCGTGTACTCGGCAACCTTCAAGCGGAAGCCCAGCGGGGGTGTCGGCCACGACCTGACTAACTACTCAAGTCTCTCGTCCAGGTTTATCGCCTATTTGGGTTCCATCCGTGGGGAGATCCGGCCGGGGTGTCGCTCACGGCCCCAAACGATGTGTACAGGGTTCCCGAGTCACCAAACGGGCAACCGGTACACCGTGCCACGTACCTGTCGCATCACAACCCACCCCGAGGGTCAGCATTGTGCACGACCTCCAGTAAGCTATTAACACCAGAAACTAGTTGCAACTCCTGGACAGAGATCAAGGGTAATTAATAAGCCGAGAGGGTCAATTAAGGATCCCAATGCGTGGTAGTAGCTGTAACTTGAACCACACATACAGATCTCAGGTCCTATGGACGATTCCAATGAAACAACCCACCATGTACTCCTACATGGCCTTTCATCGATACCTTTACCAAGCGTATTCTACACTTCCTTCTCTTTATCGATATGATCATTTCACTCTGATCCATCACCCAGATGAACCAGACCAGACACAACTCTAAGCATAGCAGGCAACATAAACAAATAGCATGGTGGATCACACATCACATGGCTCAATCAACTCCTACACATGCTAGTGGGTTTCAACTATTTACTGTGGCAATGACAGGTCATGCAAGGGAATAGGGTTCATCTACCGCAACAAGTAGCAGTTCACACGCTGTTGCCTTAATGCAGTAAATAAGAGCAGGAGCGAGAAGATTGGGTTTGCATCAGAATGATCAATGATTGCTTGCCTGACAAAGTAGTTGTCGGGTACTGCTCTTCAACTGGATACGCAGCAGTATCTTCGGGAGCAGGACCTAACACAGGGAATACCGGCGATACAATTATTAACAAACAAATGCAACAATATGATGCATGCTCATGACATGGCAAGATGCATGTGTGTTGGCTAATGCAACTAAAACCAGAAGGGTTTGAACCTATTTGAATCAAAGATTCAAATTGGAGTTCAAGCTATTATTTAAATAAGTGCATTATCATGTTTTTGAGTATACAGCAAGGTTAACTTGCTCAAACATGCATGAAGCCAGTGCCATTGGAAAGATTGGATTTTTCTGATCATTTTTCATATATAAATCTTTTCCATCTGAGCTATGGTTGATTTTATATGATTTTTAGAAGTTTTGGGTATTTTCTGGAATTTCCTGAATTATTTTTAATCTAAAAATCCCAGAAAAACCTTTACTGCGTCAGCATGACATCATGCTGATGTCAGGCAGTGAACAGGGCCGGTCCAAGTCAAACCTGACCGGTGGGTCCCTCATGTCAGTGTCTCAGGAGCTAATTCCGGTCATAACCAGGGTTGACTGGGTTTGACTAAACAAAGGGGGCCTACTGCCAGTGACTGTGGTGGTTAATCTAATTACTGTTAGCTCCTAAACAGCAGGCCACGTCAGCCCGCCGGAGTTTGGCCGGCGGCGACCATTTCGCACGGCGGCGACTCGTCGGAATCCTTGTTCCGGCAACCATTTGCCGCGCGGATGGGCTCTGTGTGCTCCTGGTGATGCACCGCATCCAACGGTGCCACTGGTTGGTCGAAAGGTCGCCAGAGTTGACGGCGACGAGCTCGTCCGCGGCGGTGCTCACACGGAGTTGGCCGGGATGGTGTTGTGGTGCATGGTAGGAGGAGTTAAAGCTGGCACTAGCTTGCTGGTGATCTACTGATCCTAATGGCGTGCTCAACCACGAGGCACGGTGCCTATGGCCACGGTGGCGAGTTGGCCGGCGGCGGTGATCTTCGGTCAGCAAGGGGGCGGCGGCTACAAGGCATAATCGAGCCCGTGGAGAGAGGGGTTCGAAGCGTGAGCTCACAGCGGTCGCAGAGGGCGTCGAAGCGAGCTCGGGGAAGGTCGGACGACGGCGTACAGGCGGCTGCGATCTCCGGTGCCGAAGGTTGAAGACGACGGCGGGGAGGGCGTTGCGGGGCTTCTGGCGTCGTGTGCGTCGGTGGGGAGCTTCTGGGCGATGCGGCGGAGCTAGTGGTGCGTCGGGAAGGCGAGGGAGTGCCGTAGGGCGCGGTGGCAGCGATCGACGGCGACGAGCTCGCTCGGGGGAGCTCGGCGGAGGGGAGAGAGGAGGGGGAAAGACACGGGGGAGAGGGGAAACGGTCGAGGGGTTTGCGTGGCGTCGTCCTAGTCCATCCAGAGGGTCGAGGGGCCAGCCAGGCAGGCAGGAGGTGGCCGGCGCGTCGGCGGCGCTCGCCACCGAGCTGCTTCGTGCGCTGGCGCGGCGAAGAAGACGGGGATGCCCCTGGTGGGCTGGGCCGACTGGGCCAGCAGGTAAGTGGGCTCAGGTAAAACTGCTTCTTCCTATTTTTTTTTCCTATTTACTTTTCTGTTTCATTTCTTACAGCTTTGTTCAATTAATAAAAATGCCAAAACATTTTTATAACTCATGAAACTTGTCATGCCCACTGTATATAATATGAACAGTAGGAAACATTATAGTTCATGATTATTTGAGCATTTTAAAATATTTTTAAGTATTTAAATGCCCAAATACAAATACCATATGATTTAATCCAAAGCCCTAGGGTGTCCTAGAAAATTGTGCACCATTTTTGGCAGAGGTTTAAGACCAAGGCAGAAATGATGAACATTTTTGAAGGGCATTTTGGGTACATTGGAAAATATTTTATCAAACCCTAGTTGTTAGGAGAGGGGTGCTGGGGTTTCTGTTAATCCCATTTCCAGTTTCTTTGAAAAGTAAACATGATGCACACTCTAGCTAGGTCCTAATGCAAATGCTAACTAGGGATGTGACAACTCACCCCCACTTAAAAGAATCGCGTCCCGAGATTCGGGTTCCTCCGGAAAGAGGGTGGGGTACTCAAGTCGAAGACGATCCTCCCTTTCCCAAGTAGCTTCACTCTCGGAATGATGTGACCATTGAACCTTGAGAAACTTGATATTGTGGCGTCGAGTGGTGCGCTCGGTTTGATCAAGAATACGAACGGGGTATTCTCGATATGTGAGATTGTCCTGGAGATCAAGCGTTTCGTGGTCCACTCCGCGGATAGGATCTGAGAAGCAACGCCTGAGTTGAGAAACGTGGAAACAATCATGAACTCTAGAGAGGTGCGGAGGTAGTTCCAATTGATAGGCAACTTCTCCTCGTTTGGCAAGAATGCGAAAAGGACCGATATAACGAGGGGCCAATTTGCCTTTGATACTGAAGCGATGGGTACCCTTAAGAGGAGTAACCCGAAGATAAGACTTATCGCCGACTTCAAAAGTCACAGCCTTATGATGACTATCATATTGGCTCTTCTGGCGAGACTGGGCTGTTTTCAATCTCTCACGAACGATGCAAACTTGCTCTTCTGCTTCCTGAATCATATCTGGGCCAAAGAATTGTCTTTCCCCGGTCTCTGACCTGTTAAGAGGTGTTCGACACCTTCGTCCATATAGAACTTCGAAGGGAGCTTTGCCCAAGCTGGCTTGATAACTATTGTTATAAGCGAATTCGGCAAAGGGAAGACACTTTTCCCATTCCATACCGAAAGAAATGACGGAGGCTCGAAGCATGTCTTCCAGAATTTGATTGACTCGTTCTACTTGACCACTTGACTGGGGATGGAAGGCGGTACTGAAGAAGAGATGAGTTCCCATAGCACTCCGGAAACTTTCCCAAAATCGTGCAGTAAAAAGACTTCCACGGTCTGAGTTAATCTCCAACGGCACACCATGAAGTGATACTATCCAAGAGACATACAAATCTGCTAGCTGGCTAGCGGTAATACTCTCTCGAACAGGCAGGAAATGAGCTACTTTAGAGAGGCGGTCGATAACGACGAAGATAGCATTATTCCCTTTCCTGGTCCTGGGAAATCCGGTAATGAAGTCCATACCGACTTTGCCCCATTTCCATTCAGGAATAGCTAAAGGTTGAAGGGTGCCAGCAGGCCGTTGATCCTCTGCTTTGACTCGACGACAAATGTCGCAGTTAGCAATGAATTGAGCGATTTCTCTCTTCATCCTAGTCCACCATAATCTCTGACGTAGATCCTGATACATTTCAGTACTACCGGGATGAATCGTGAGAGGAGAATCATGAGCCTCCTTAAGAATCATTTGTCGTAGTTGTGGTTTCTTGGGTACCACCAAGCGGTTCTCGAAGTACACTACACCTCGATCATCCATAGAGAAACTTTTAGCAACTCCACTAGCAATGTTCTCCTTGATCCGAGATATGCCTTTATCATACCGCTGGGCAACTATGATTTGATCCATAAGGGTAGGTTTCGCCACCAAGGTGGAAAGGAATCCTCGAGGAACAATGTGAAGGTTAAGCTTACGAAATTCCTCGTGGAGAAGTGGTTGACTTTGTTGTAACATTAAGTTGTTACAATATGACTTACGACTTAGTGCATCAGCCATGACATTGGCCTTTCCAGGAGTGTAAGTGATTCCTAAGTCGTAGTCTGTGAGCAACTCAACCCAACGTCTTTGCCTGAGATTTAGATCCGGTTGGGTGAAGATATACTTCAAACTTTGGTGATCAGTGAAGATTTCACAGCGATTACCAAGGAGGTAATGTCGCCATGTTTTGAGTGCATGGACTACAGCTGCAAGCTCTAGATCGTGAGTAGGATAGTTATCCTCGTGTGGACGCAACTGTCGAGATGCGTATGCAATCACTTGACGATCTTGCATGAGAATGCAACCTAGTCCTTGTCGCGAGGCGTCGCAGTAAATTATAAAATCCTTGGGAAAATCTGGTGGTACCAGTACAGGTGCAGATGTCAGGCGTCTTTTCAGTTCCTGAAAACTGGACTCGCACTGTGGGGTCCACTCAAACTTTTTATCTTTCTTGAGGAGTTCGGTTAGAGGTTTAGCAACCTTGGAGAAATTCTCGACGAAACGTCGGCAATAGCTCGCTAAGCCAAGAAAACTCCTAACTTGCTTGACCGATTCAGCGGGAGTCCAATCAAGTACGGCTTGAACTCGCTCGGGATTGACAGCAATACCCTTGCCAGAGATCACATGACCTAGATAGGTTACTTCTGGCAACCAAAATTCACATTTAGAGAATGTGGCTTAAAGGCGGTGCTCTCGAAGTTTCATCAATACCAGCCTTAAATGCTCGGCATGATATTCCTTGTTCTTGGAATAGATGAGTATATCATCGAGGTATACCACGACGAATTTATCCAAATACTCCATGAATATAGAATTCATTAACTGAGAAAAGGTAGCTGGGGCATTGGTTAATCCGAAGGACATAACAGTGTACTCATATTGGCCATAACGAGTAACAAAAGCCGTTTTAGGAATGTCCCCGTTCTTGATTTTGATTTGATGGTAACCCAACCTCAAATCCATCTTAGAGAAGACTGAGGATCCAGCAAGCTGATCATACAGGTCGTTGATCCTGGGAAGCGGATACTTATTCTTTATGGTGACCAGATTGATAGGTCGGTAATCTACAACCATCCGCTCCGTTCCATCCTTCTTCTTAACGAAGAGGACGGGGCAAGCCCAAGGGGAAGAACTAGGACGGATGAAACCCTTTTGCAAGGACTCATCGAGTTGTTTCTTTAGCTTAGCTAATTCTAGTGGTGGCATCTTATAAGGTCTCCTAGAGATTGCGACAGTTCCAGGGATAAGATCTATCACGAACTCGACATCTCTGTCAGGTGGAATTCCTGGCAGTTCTTCTGGAAAAACATCCGGGAAGTCACGGACTACCGGGATATCTTCGAGTTCTGGTAGAGGGCTGGCATTAAGAGAGTAGAGCTGACGCTCAGCCATTCGGGTCAAGACATTGACTATCTTGCCAGATGGGTGTGTAAGTTGAACGGTACTAGTATAGCAATCAATTTTGGCGTAATGAGTTGTCATCCAATCCATACCCAAAATGATGTTTATGTCCGAGGACTTGAGAGCGATTAAAGATGCTAGGAAAACAAGTCTATCGACAAGGATTTCATTTCCATGGCTTACCCTAGAGGTTTGCCACTTTGAACCAGGAATTTGAATAACCATGGAAGTAGGCATGTCACAAAAAGTCATGTTGTGCAATCGAGCATAGCTCTTAGATATGAATGAATGGGATGCTCCAGTATCGAAAAGAACAGATGTCGGATGGCAGTTGACGAGAAGCGTACCAAGGACGACGTTAGGATCCTCATGAGCTTCCTCGGCAGAGACATAGTTGACATGACCACGTGCAGTGGGGATTGGCTTGACATAATTCACCTTGCCGGTTGGCTTACCACGGCCAACGGGTTTTCCTGGTTGGTTCTGAGGACAATCACGCATGTAGTGTCCCGGTTCTCCACACTTGAAACATGTCACAGTGGTGGTGCGTGGAGCAAAGTTGGAAGCTGGTCCTCCATAGGTCTTAGCAGGGGCAAACTGTTGAGTTGGGCGAGGCGCCTCATAGGATGGCCTCGGTGTGTACTTGGGTGGCAGAGCAGTGTTAGGAACCCACACACGGCGCTTGTGAGAGCCAGAGCCGGATGAGGAACCAAAATCTCAAGTATGCTTGCGGGTGGCCTCGAAGTCGGTCTGGCCTGTTTCAGCACTGATAGCCTTGTTAACCAACTTCTGAAAGGAAGTGCACTCGTGCAGACGTATATCTCGGCGGAGTTCAGGGCTGAGTCCCTTGCGGAACCTCGCCTGCTTCTTGGCATCGGTGGATACTTCTCCAGGTGCATAGCGTGCCAGGTTACCAAACTCGCGACTATAGCCATCCACAGTTAAACGGCCCTGTGTGAAATTGCAGAATTCCTCCCGCTTGCGATCCATGAGACCTTTCGGAATGTGGTGTTCACGGAATGCCTCACTGAACTCAACCCAGGTAGTGACTTGGCCAGCAGGACGCATAGCTTCAAAGTTTTCCCACCAAAGACTGGCAGGGCCCTCAAGATGGTAGGCGGCGTAGATAACCTTGTCAGCTTCGGCCACACGAGCAGAGTGTAGCTTGTGGGTGATACTACGTAGCCAGTCATCAGCATCCAGAGGTTCAGTGGAGTGATGGAACTTCGGTGGACACATCTTGATAAAGTCATTGATTGACACCACGTCATTCCTCTGGCGGAACCCAGTGTTCTGCTGTATGCGTTCCAGCAGACAGTTAGTCTCTCTCTTGTTCCGTTATGCTTCGAGCATAACTTCCGCCAAGGAGGGTGGCTGGGGCAGATTCCCATCTCTAGCCCCACTAGCCTCACCCTGCTCCTGAGCAGCAGGAGTGCTGCGAGTGTTGACCATCCTAGGAAAACAAAACAACGGTTTAGACAAGGATGGCAAAAATTTGACATAGAAGTGCAGAATGTAATGGATGACACGGAATGCAAAGATGTTCATCCGTACGACATGGTAATATAGGAACTGCTATATATACACCAGTGGTCATACACACCATACAAAGTTTAGTACAAGCCAAGGCTAAAGTCCAACTGCGGTGAAAGACGATACATCCCATCAGAGGCATTCCAAGCTCCTATACATTATTTAACTACACCTCCGGAACTCAGTACACACTATGTTATATTCCACAAGACGCGCAGGACTGTGGAAATACAACTACTACGATACTACTACAACCACGGTCTAGCTCAGACATTCGCGTAGTAATCCTCGTAAAGATTACCACCGTAGCCTGGAAGTGGAACAGATGGATCTTGGAACTCGAGAGCACTCGAAGGCTGTGGACCATAAGGTCATGGGTGTGGCCTCGGTCCCGATGCTGGTGGTAACCAACGCCCACGTGGAGGTGTAATAGCCCCAACGTCACGCCAATCCTTGCGATCAGGCAGACGAGTCCGCACGGGGTACAAATCCCGCATGTCTAGATATTCGCCGTGCACAGCAGGTGCAAGCCATGTCAAAGTAGTCCAATGAGCGGCTCGAGTGTTATACAGCTCCATTCGGAGGTCACGGACCTCACGGTCCCTATCCTCCAACATCTGAACAGTAGTCTGAAGCAGTGGCTCTTCATGAGCAGCATCAGTATACATACCAGTGTAGTAGCCTTCCTCTCCGGGAAGTGAGGCTGGCATGTAACAGAACTCAGTGTTCAGCAACAGGGCATGCCTAGCACGGAGAATGGTCATCATCGAATAAGCGGCATCCTGCACTGCCATCTCGATGGTAACCCCGAGTCCATAAGACCAATGGATGGGGACTGTGCAGAAATACTGACTCTGATTGAAATCCCGGTACTGTTCCTCCACGGTGTATTCAGGATACCAGCGATAACCGGTCTCGGTCAGCACATGGACTAGCATGGCCGTGTGACTGGGCATATTAATGCACCGAGTCAAACGAACCACTTGGTGAGGGATGCGGCCAGACATCTGAAACACGGAATAATGCAAAGGCATTAGTGTTTCTGGAAGAAATCGGGCAGCATAACAACTGTAAATGCTCAAACAAAGATTTGAGACATCATACAAATGATAGCATAGCCACTCAACAGTCCATATCAAGGTTCCGGTCCAACAATCATCATACCTAAAGGATAGAAACTGAACTGAGGCTTGAAACCAACAATCCTAAGAGTCTACGGATTAGTAACACGTGAACCTAGAAAGGATAAGAGGCCTAGTCCTAATTCCCTGTAGAAAGAATAGACTGACTCAGATCAGAAGGGCATAAGGTAAAGGAGTAAAAAGAGCCTTATGTTCCCTTCCACAATCAATTCCCCTACATATAGCTAAGAATTTTTCTAGACTCAACGTCGACCAGTTTGGCTTGAGAAACCTACAGGCAGTCCAGCTCTGATGCCAACGCTGTCAGGACCAAGATCCTAAGTCACACCGATCTAGCTGTAACACGTCATATCACTTTGCGGCCTCACGCACGGTAACCCCACGGGTGCCACCTTACCTGGCCCGGGACCGTTTGCGCATTTTGGCACACGTATATGACAGTGTCGCTAGCATCCATATGACAGAGAACCCGGGCCGACATGGCTAGTTATAAACCAAAAGTGGCACTAGATTACAGAGACATGCATCCATGACCCAGCAACGAACGTGTCGGTCATCAACGTATGAACCCAAGTCGTAGCAAGCTACATGGACTTAAAGGAACAACGCGTGACATTTCCCGTAAGGGACAGACACAGGAACGAAGAAGGACACATGCCGGCCAGCCTACGTGTTCCGAGCAGTAGCAAGCTACCAAGGCTCATTGGAATCACTAGGAGGCATTTCCCTGTAAGGTAGGCTACCAAAGGAAAACAACTAGGTGTCGGATCCCACACATACCAAGCATTTCAAACATACACGCAATATGCTCAATATGTGCAAATACAACATGGCATCACAACAGAACTCTATGACTCAAAGTACTTTATTTAAGAGGCTCCAAGAGCCATACATAACATATCCATACAGATAGGGGTCACATGACCCAACACTCAAGTCATACAGTCATACAAGCACAAGCGGAAGCTACATGTCTGAGTACAGACAACTTAGAAAAATAAAATAGGCTTGGTTTAGCCTGACTATCTACAAGGCCCTTCACAAGCTCCAGATCTCCGTCTGGGTGTCAAGCTACTCGTCGACGTCAACGTCTATGTAGAACCCATCAGCAGGGGCAGGGTTCTCCACTGCAACAGTTATTAAGCAAACATGAGTACAAAGGTACTCAGCAAGTCTTACCACAGAACCTATCATACATGCAACATTATCAAGGGGGTAGTGGAGTTCATAACAGAATGCCAGCTTTGACCTTGGCTAACCTATAATACAACTCTCAACAGATTGCAAGATGTTATTACGAACACGAGTCCTCTACTCACCACATCAATACACTACCGAGGATCCTCTTCCGTCATCCTACGGAAGGGCCATCCACGGCACTCACACTTATCTTGAGGCTTTTAGTAGTATCCATCAACTTGTCTATGAACTGTAAGAGTAACCAAGTAGTCCGTACCGCGAACAACGGCTATTCGAATAGTTTGATAACCCTGCAGGGGTGTACCTCTTCACACACGCTTTCACCACTTATCGCCGTTTACTCGGCGTGTACTCGACAACCTTCAAGCGGAAGCCCAGCGGGGGTGTCGTCCACGACCTGACTAACTACTCAAGTCTCTCGTCCAGGTTTATCGCCTATTTGGGTTGCATCCGTGGGGAGATCCGGCCGGGGTGTCGCTCACGGCCCCAAACGATGTGTACAGGGTTCCCGAGTCACCAAACGGGCAACCGGTACACCGTGCCACGTACCTGTCGCATCACAACCCACCCCGAGGGTCAGCGTTGTGCACGACCTCCAGTAAGCTATAAACACCAGAAACTAGTTGCAACTCCTGGACAGAGATCAAGGGTAATTAATAAGCCGAGAGGGTTAATTAAGGATCCCAATGCGTGGTAGTAGCTGTAACTTGAACCACACATACAGATCTCAGGTCCTATGGACGATTCCAATGAAACAACCCACCATGTACTCCTACATGGCCTTTCATCGATACCTTTACCAAGCGTATTCTACACTTCCTTCTCTTTATCGGTATGATCATTTCACCCTGATCCATCACCCAGATGAACTAGACCAGTCACAACTCTAAGCATAGCAGGCAACATAAACAAATAGCATGGTGGATCACACATCACATGGCTCAATCAACTCCTACACATGCCAGTGGGTTTCAACTATTTACTGTGGCAATGACAGGTCATGCAAGGGAATAGGGTTCATCTACCGCAACAAGTAGCAGTTCACACGCTGTTGCCTTAATGCAGTAAAAGAGAGCAGGAGCGAGAATATTGGGTTTGTATCGGAATGATCAATGATTGCTTGCCTAACAAAGTAGTTGTCGGGTACTGCTCGTGAACTGGATACGCAGCAGTATCCTCGGGAGCAGGACCTAACACAGGGAATACCGGCGATACAATTATTAATGAACAAATGCAACAATATGATGCATGCTTATGACATGGCAAGATGCATGTGTGTTGGCTAATGCAACTAAAACCAGAAGGGTTTGAACCTATTTGAATCAAAGTTTCAAATTGGAGTTCAAGCTATTATTTAAATAAGTGCATTATCATGTTTATGGGTATACAGCAAGGTTAACTTGCTCAAACATGCATGAAACCAGTGCCATTGGAAAGATTGGATTTTTCTGATCATTTTTCATATATAAATCTTTTCCATCTGAGCTATGGTTGATTTTATATGATTTTTAGAAGTTTTGGGTATTTTCTGGAATTTCCTGAATTATTTTTAATCTAAAAATCCCAGAAAAACCTTTACTGCGTCAGCATGACATCATGCTGACGTCAGGCAGTCAACAGGGCCGGTCCAAGTCAAACCTGACCGGTGGGTCCCTCATGTCAGTGTCTCAGGAGCTAATTCTGGTCATAACCAGGGTTGACTGGGTTTGACTAAACAAAGGGGGCCCACTGTCAGTGACTGTGGTGGTTAATCTAATTACTGTTAGCTCCTAAACAACAGGCCACGTTAGCCCGCCGGAGTTTGGCCGGCGGCGACCATTTCGCACGGCGGTGACTCATCGGAATCCTTGTTCTGGCAACCATTTGCCGCGCGGATGGGCTCTGTGTGCTCCTGGTGATGCACCGCATCCAGCGGTGCCACTGGTTGGTCGAAAGGTCGCCGGAGTTGATGGCGACGAGGTCGTCCGCGGCGGTGCTCGCACGGAGTTGGCCGGGATGGTGTTGTGGTGCACGGAAGGAGGAGTTAAAGCTGGCACTAGCTTGCTGGTGATCTACTGATCCTAATGGCGTGCTCAGCCACGAGGCACGGTGCCTATGGCCACGGCGGCGAGTTGGCCGACGGCGGTGATCTTCGGTCAGCAAGGGGGCGGCGGCTACAAGGCATAATCGAGCCCGTGGAGAGAGGGGTTCGAAGCGTGAGCTCACAGCGGTCGCAGAGGGCGTCGAAGCGAGCTCGGGGAAGGTCGGACGACGGCGTACGGGTGGCGGCGATCTCCTGTGCCGAAGTTTGAAGACGACGGCGGGGAGGGCGTTGCGGGGCTTCTGGCGTCGTGTGCGTCGGTGGGGAGCTTCAGGGCGATGCGGCGGAGCTAGTGGTGCGTCGGGAAGGCAAGGGAGTGGCGTAGGGCGCGGTGGCAGCGATCGACGGCGACGAGCTCGCTCGGGGGAGCTCGGCAGAGGAGAGAGAGGAGGGGGAAAGACACGGGGGAGAGGGGAAACGGTCGAGGGGTCTGCCTGGCGTCGTCCTAGTCCATCCAGAGGGTCGAGGGGCCAGCCAGGCAGGCAGGAGGTGGCCGGCGCGTCGGCGGCGCTCGCCACCGAGCTGCTTCGTGCGCTGGCGCGGCGAAGAAGACGGGGATGCCCCTGGTGGGCTGGGCCGACTGGGCCAGCAGGTAAGTGGGCTCAGGTAAAACTGCTTCTTCCTATTTTCTTTCCTCTTTACTTTTCTGTTTCATTTCTTTTGCAGCTTTGTTCAATTAATAAAAATGCCAAAACATTTTTATAACTCATGAAACTTGTCATGCCCACTGTATATAATATGAACAGTAGGAAACATTATAGTTCATGATTATTTGAGCATTTTAAAATATTTTTAAGTATTTAAATGCCCAAATACAAATACCATATGATTTAATCCAAAGCCCTAGGGTGTCCTAGAAAATTGTGCACCATTTTTGGCAGAGGTTTAAGACCAAGGCTGAAATGATGAACATTTTTGAAGGGCATTTTGGGTACATTGGAAAATATTTTATCAAACCCTAGTTGTTAGGAGAGGGGTGCTGGGGTTTCTGTTAATCCCATTTCCAGTTTCTTTGAAAAGTAAACATGATGCACACTCTAGCTAGGTCCTAATGCAAATGCTAACTAGGAATGTGACACTGTTGCTTTGAGTTTACACTATGGGTGGGACTCGCAACTTAATACCAGCGAGATGTTCTGGATAGATATCTCAAGGTGGATGATTAGTAGTAGATGCAGATGGATTTCGGTCTACTTGCCTTGGCGTACCGCCCATGCTTTGAAACTCTACCTTTCTTGCAACATAGTTAGCATTGGTCTGCGCACATAATTCTGTCAATTGCCCAGCTGTAATTCGTTTACCTCACATAGCTGTTTTATCGTCTTTTGGGAGAGAGACATCACTAGTGAACATCATGGGACCCTGGTCCATATTACCATCACTGATCACATCCGCTATCTACTTTCTGCTTTTACATGCTAGTTACAGTTTTACCTATCACTATTATCTCTTGCGTTTGATCCTTTGTAAACGACAAGGCTGGAGGGATTGACAACCTCTCTGTACTCGTTGGGAGCAAAGTTATTTGTATCTGTGTGCAGGTCCACGTTGATTGCTAATATCTGGCGCCGTTAGCAGTTGACACCTTCTTGTTGAAACTAGGAGTCTTAGGGGAAATCGATCCTTGGTATCTTTGCCAAGGGAAAACTACCGCTACACTGCATCTCAAACCTTCCACTTGGGGTAACCAACGAAGGGCGAGAAGCCATCAAGCAAAGTTTTCTGGCGCCGTTGCCGGGGACTCCACTCTTCAAGATAGGGGAGTTGCACGCTATCTTTTACCTTTGCTTTTAGTCTTGTTAGTTTACCTTTCAATTTTTGCTTTAGTATCTTTTATCGTAAATCACAAAAATAGTTATATTGCTTGCTTGCTACTATGGGTTCCACCGAGAACACCAAGTTGTGTGACTTCACTAGTCATAACAACGATGACTTTATTTGCACGCCTATCACTACACCTCCCACTTCAACACCTTCTTATGAAATTAAACCTACTTTACTGAACTTAGTCATGAAAGATCAATTCTCTGGTGCTGGAGATGATGCTGCTTTACACTTAAACAATTTTGTTGAACTCTATGATATGCAAAAGTACCAAGAAATAGATGGTAATATTGTTAAGCTTAAGCTTTTTCCTTTCTCCTTGAGAGGAGGAGCTAAAGTTTGGTTTCAATCTTTGCCTAGAAATAGCATAGATTCATGGCACAAGTGCAAAGATGCTTTTATTGGAAAATACTATCCACCTGCTAAAATTATCCAATTAAGGAGTAACATAATGAATTTTAAACAATTGGATAATGAACACGTTGCCCAAGCTTGGGAACGTATGAAATCTCTTATCAAGAACTGCCCTACTCATGGTTTGACTACTTGGATGGTTATCCAAACTTTTTATGCAGGCTTGAACTTTACCTCGCGGAACTTGTTAGATTCGGCCGCAGGAGGAACCTTTATGTCAACTACACTTGGTGCTGCCACGAAGCTTCTCGATGAGATGATGACCAACTATTCCCAATGGCACACCGAACGCGCTCCAACAGGTAGGAAGGTAAACTCTGTCGAGGAGATTTCCTCCCTAAATGAAAAAGTTGACTTGATCATGTCTCTACTTTCGAAGCAATCTTCTATTGATCCTCGTGATGTTCCTTTAAATTCTTTGATTGCTCAAGAACAAGTAGATGTGAACTTTATCTCTAGAAACAATTTTAATAACAATGCTTATAGGAGTAATTTTGGTAGCAATCCTAGACCGTTCCCCTCGAATTCCTATGGGAACAACAATGCTTATCCTAGCACCAAGAACTCCACTACTGAACTAGAGATTATGCTTAAAGATTTCATCACTACCCAAAAAGCCTTTAATAAGAGTGTAGAAGAAAAACTAAACAAACTAGATGATCTCTCTTCGAAGGTAGACAATTTAGCAGATGAGGTAGAATTGCTTAAAATTAGAACTTCTCCTCTTGAGGAGAGGAAGGTCACTCCTATGAATGCTATTCAAGTGCAAATTAATGAAAACATTAGGATGTTGGCTAAACTTAAAGAGAGATGGGCTAGTGAAAGGGAGGAAGAAGATAGAATTAAGAACCTTCCTACCCACCACACTGTTGCTACTATCCAAGTTGTTGAGGATATCCAAACTCTTAGCACCCAATGCACTCCTGGTCCCATTGGACCTATTAATGGTGATGCTATGACCATAAAAACTACCAAACAAGTGAACCTAAAGGACACCACTACCACTTTACTTGATAGTAGTGACCTTGATTTTGATAATTGCACTCTTACCGAAGTTATTGATTTCCTTCACAAGATGTCTAGAGATCCCCACACTAGCACGCTTAACCTTGCCTTCACAGAGCATATCACTAATGCTCTCATCAAAGCTAGGGAGGAGAAACTTAGAGTAGAAGCCTCCATACCTAGAAAGCTAGAAGATGGTTGGGATCCTATGATTAAAATTAAGTTGAATAACTTCTCTTGCTATGCTTTATGTGATGTTGGAGCTAGTACCTCCGTTATGCCCAAAAGAATATATGATATGCTTAAATTGAAACCTTTTGATTCTTGTTCTTTTGGTGCTCGTCTTGTTTATTCTTCCATAAAGAAACCTTTGGGGAGGATTGACGATATTCTTATCGTTGTCAATGACAATTACGTTCCCGTTGATTTTACTATTATGGATATTGAATGTGAACCTTCGTGTCCAATTATTTTTGGACGTCCTTTTCTACGCACCGTTGGTGCTATCATTAACATGAAAGAGGGGAATATAAAATTCCAATTTCCTCTCAAGAAAGGGATGGAACACTTCCCTAGAAAGAAGATTAAGTTACCTTTTGAGTCCGTTATACGGGCTAGCTATTCTTTTACTCTTGATAAAACTTGATCTTTTTGCATTATGCCTAGCTTAAAGGCATAAAAGAAAGCGCTTTTGGGAGGCAACCCACAATGAATAAATTTTTATCTTGCTTTTTTTGTGTCTTGATGTTGTTACTACAGTAGCATCATCATTGTATCTTTGCTTTTCAACTTTGTGCCAAGTGTAGCCTCTGATTGCAAGAAAGTTCAAAAGTTGTGGCGTGCTGTCCAGGAAACAGATTATGTCCTTGGATAGAAAAATTCGTATAAAATCACCAGTTCATCTTTTTGGTCTGAATTTTTTCGACAGCGTGCTCTATACAATTGTCTTTCGGGCGTCTGTTATGAGTTTTTTGATTAGAGTTGCAGAAGTGCCCCGAAAAAATCATTTACTACCTGCTGTTCTGTTTTTCACAGATTCTGTCCTGTTTTGCCTTTCCTTCATTTTGCAAACCTTGAGCTTGCTTTTTCTTTGCAAAAACTTTTGGCAATCTTGAGAAACAGTAGACCTTCAAGAATATCCTTATTTCCAGCAAGGAACAATTATTTGATTATGGGTACTAACCTCGCTAATCAGATTATGATGAGTTATGTATGAAGGGAGTTTTCAAGTGTGCGAGGGAAGATGATAAAAAGATTCAGGAGTGTCAAGCGCTCAAGCTTGGGGATGCCCCCATGCACCCCCAAGAAATATTCAAGGAGACTCAAGCGTCTAAGGTTGGGGATGCCCCCGTGCATCCCCTTCTCCATCAACAATTATCAGTTCGTCTTTCGTTCCACTATATTTTTATCACTTCATGTGTTATGTGCTATGCTTGGAGCGTCTTGCTTTTTAGTTTTCTTTAGCTTTTCATAACGAGTCGGAACTCACCTTTCTTTGTGTGGGAGAGAAACACGCTCCACGTCAACCTAGAATATAACATAGAATTTTCATGTCTATCCTTGCTGTGTGTGTTCTTTGTCTTTCAATTGCTACTATCATGTTTAGCTTTTAGTTTTCATGCTTATCTTTTTAAAAGAGCTTTTGTTTAGTTCGTTGCTTGAACTCTTTTTAGTGATCATGCTTATCTTATTAAGAGAGTTCGCTTCTGTTGCATTGGTCGATATGTCTATGATAAAAATGCTACGTGCATAATGGTGCTTAGTAGTTCATGTTTTCTTATGGTTAGTCTCAAATAGCTGGGGGGTTCCCAATGTGTTATTGGAGTACCAACATGATTTGTTTGCCTATGATGTGGTATGGTTTAGTAATATCTTCTTTCAAGAATTTATTTTGATTGACTTGGCGTATGCTCACGCATATTTAAGACTGTAAAGAAAGTCTGTCAAGCCTTGATGATCTTTTGTTTCTGAGTAGCGATATAACTTCCATGCCTGATTCAATGTTGCTTTGTCGCTCTGCATGATTATGATCGTCATTGCTCTTTTAGTTGGTTGCTCCCAGTCTTTTGCTAACCTCCACCTATACTAAGCGGACTGACTGCTTGTGCATCCAAATTCTTTTAAACCAGTTATGCCATATGAGTCCACCATACCTTCCTATACATGGTATTTACCTGTCATTCCTAACGGAGACTTTCATGTACCATCTCGAAATTATTCAAAAAAAAAGCATTCCTATTTTGTGCCTCTGTTTTAGTTCATGAGAAAGTAGTAGTTAATTCATGATCTTTTTAAGTTGGACAAGCTTCACCCCGGGATTGCATGTCTAATGTGCAAACCCATAATACGAGAAGGAACTGGCGAAGAGTGCGCCCGACTCAAAATTAATATAACAAACAAACCCTCCTTCATGCTTTGTTCATGAGAAATCAGAAAACTTTGGCAGTGATAAACAAAGGAGATTAAGAGGATGTGATCGTCCTCATTCGGGAGCCGTTCCTCGAAACTTGTCCATCTCAAGAAGTGATTGAGTTGTCTGCTAGCATTCGTTGACGGAACATGCATAATCTAAAAAATAATTATTACTTCTGTTTTTAAAACCAAGAGCTCTGGTACATGCTTTGTGTTTATTTCCGACCACGGGTTTTCAACCTTGCCAACAAAAGCCACGGTTCGAGAGTCTCCACCC
The DNA here is from genome assembly GCA_902687465.1 of Secale cereale. Lineage (NCBI taxonomy): Eukaryota > Viridiplantae > Streptophyta > Magnoliopsida > Poales > Poaceae > Secale > Secale cereale. The sequence goes on along the minus strand of LR738710.1, from coordinate 619,132,772 downwards.
TCTTTAAGCACCAACTATTAAGAGCATGATTGTCATTCTGAGTGTAATGTGCATTGTCCCAAAGTAGCATTGTCTTTTGCATGATTATGATATCGTTTATTCTGAAATCATTGTATCTAGTCATCACTTAAACCTTGGAGGTGCCCCTGCATTTATGTTTTGTTTCACTAAAGGGGGCAAGCGAGATATCACTTTATCATATTTGCACACCATGCTCATTACAAATCTATTTGATGTTTCAGTATCATGTTGTAAAACTTTCAGTTCTTTGTGATTTTCTCATGAGGCAACTTAATTACTACAGATTCATTGTCTCAGTAAGCTTTTGTCATGTGACTATAAAAAGTCCTTATATGGTTAATAGCATGTCACCACAGAAATTATTCTAGTTATCATTTATCTACTCGAGGACGAGCAGGAATTAAGCTTGGGGATGTTGATACGTCTAAAACGTATCTATAATTTCTGCTTGCTCCATGCCTCTTTTGTGTGATATTGCTATGATAGTTATACACTTCCATAAACTTTTGATCATATTTGGACTAACCTATTAACTCTGTGCACCACAGTGCCAGTTTCTGTTTTCTGCTGTTTTTGTATTTCAGGTTTTCCCATCACGTAAACTGCCAGAAAAATCGCGGAAAAATTATATAAAAAATCAGCGTTCCGGAAGCTTCCACACGGCCGAAGTAGGGCCGGAGGGGGGCCACCAGGGCTCCAGGCGCCCTGGTGGCGCGCCCCCCCTCCTGGCCGCGCGGGGGGGCGCCTGGGCCCCCCAGGCCTCCGCTGATGCCCCCCTTTGGCATATATTTAACACGCGTCCCGAAACCTCGAGGACTGAACCTTTTTTCGCGATCTCATCTCTGTTCCTTCGCCGCCGCGCTTCCAAGATCGAGAGCACCAGGAGAACTCTTCCCGGCACCCTGCTGGAGGGGAGGATCACCACCGGGAGCCTCTCCACCACCATGGACGCCTCCCGGATGAGTTGTGAGTAGTCTCCCTTGGACCATGGGTCCATGACCAGTAGCTATGTGATGTTCTCCTCCCCTTCTTGTGCTTCACTAATTAGACCTCGTGAGCTGCCCTACATGATCGAGGCACATATGTAATCCTTATGCTGTTGCTATGTTGAGTTTGCTGGGATCCGATGGATTGTGAGATTATGTTCAGATTGTGTTTGAGTAATATATTTGATTCACCTCTTTTTTATTTATGTTCGTAAGTAATTCTTGCATGTTCTCCATTGTTATTTACTGCTTTGGCCAAGTAGTAGGTAGTGACTCCAAGAGGGAACGTTATGCTTGATTGTGGGTTCATGCCCCTCGATGACTAGCTTGAGTGACAGAAACATGAGTCTAGGGGATGTGCTGTTGCCACAAGGGGGAAAACAACGGTGCTTGTGCCCGCGGGTGCAAGGATTGTTTACTTTACGCAAAGTTCTTTTAATGCAGTTGTCTGTTGCTTTGAGTTTACACTATGGGTGGGACTCACAACTTAATACCAGCGAGATGTTCTGGATAGATATCTCAAGGTGGATGATTAGTAGTAGATGCAGATGGATTTCGGTCTACTTGCCTTGGCGTACCGCCCATGCTTTGAACCTCTACCTTTCTTGCAACATAGTTAGCATTGGTTTGCGCACATAATTCTGTCAATTGCCCAGCTGTAATTCGTTTACCTCACATAGCTGTTTTATCGTCTTTTGGGAGAGAGACATCAGTAGTGAACATCATGGGACCCCGGTCCATATTACCATCACTGATCACATCCGCTATCTACTTTCTGCTTTTACATGCTAGTTACAGTTTACCTATCACTATTATCTCTTGCGTTTGATCCTTTGTAAACGACAAGGCCGGAGGGATTGACAACCTCTCTGTACTCGTTGGGAGCAAAGTTATTTGTATCTGTGTGCAGGTCCATGTTGATTGCTAATATCTGGCGCCGTTAGCAGTTGACACCTTCTTGTTGAAACTAGGAGTCTCAGGGGAAATCGATCCTTGGTATCTTTTCCAAGGGAAAACTACCGCTACACTGCATCTCAAACCTTCCACTTGGGGTAACCAACGAGGGGCGAGAAGCCATCAGTTGTTCCTTTAAGTCCTTGTAGCTTGCTACGACTTGAGCTCATACGTTGATGACCGACACGTTCGTTGCTGGGTCATGTATGTCTGTCTCTGTAATTTAGCGCCACTTTTGGTTTATAACTAGTCATGTCGGCCCAGGTTCTCTGTCATATGGATGCTAGCGACACTATCATATACGTGGCCCGAAATGCGCAAACGGTCCTGGGCCAGGTAAGGTGGCACCCATGGGGATACCGTGCGTGAGGCCGCAAAGTGATATGATGTGTTACAGGCTAGACCTATCACTAGTAGATAAAGGGGGATCAGACCCGGTTCATTTGGGCCTTTAGCCCCGGTTCCAGAACCGAGACAAGAGGGTCGGTACTAATGCTCTGACCCTTTAGTCCCGGTTCAATCCAGAACCGGGGCAGAAGGGTGTCCACGTGGCCTGTGCACCGAGTCCAGGCAGGAGGGGCTTTAGTCCCGGTTGGTGGTACCAACCGGGACCAAAAGGCTTCCACGCGTCAGCATTTCTGTGGCTGTGGTTTTTGTTTTTTTTTTGAAAGGGGAGGGGGGGTTTTAGGTTTTGGGGGGTTAATTTAGGTGTTTCATATATTGTGTTAGCTAGCTAATTAATAGAGAGAAGTGTTCTCTCTTATGTCCGTGCTTGGTCGACGCTACATACTACACATACGTATATAGAGAGGACTAGAGTCACGCTAGCTAGCTAGCTAGCTGCTAGCTACTAAGCAAACGAAGGAAACAGAAGATCGTATAATCAACATATATATATATATATATATATATGCATACAGAGAGAAGTAATATCGACCACCTCTCCTTCTCCGAGAGATTGGTCGAACAACAAGTTCTCGTATATCTATCCGACACTACCGGGCACATATATACAACAATTATCTCTTACAAAAATAATCTCCTAACACATGGATGCATGGTCCACATAGTATTCTCCGTCTTCAGCGATCACGTGTTCAAGGAAGAATGCCGCCAATTCCTCTTGAATTGCTCGCAGTCGATCTGGTGTTAGGAGTTCATCCCGCATCCGAAACATCTAATTTGAAGTAGGGGGTCAATACATGAAATGATGCTATAAATTTGTGAATATTATTGATTGCTTACGCACTTCAAATTGTTCATCAGTGTAGCCCCGCTCACAGGTCGTGTGGCGGATGGACTCGCAAATGTAGTATCCACAATAATCATTCCCGGGTTCCTGCCACAACCACTTTACAAGAAATAGAGGTCAATCAAACTGATAAGCAAGAATGCCAAATTGGTATTGATGAAACTAGCGCTTGAATCAAGATATAGGAGATGCGCGCGCGGAACATGCTACTATATAGTACTTACTTTCGGGTATCTAAATTGTAGCTTCTTCGGCAGTCCCGGAGCTTTTTTTGTGAATTTTTCCAAGCCCTGCCAGACAAAGGAAACAATTAGTTGATATCAGAAATGAAGTTGCTGATATATATGCATGGTGGATAATATTGATCGATTTAACTTACCTGACTAGCATTTGAGTCATGTCCGCATACTCCTCGGGATCTTTACGTTTAGAGTCGAAGACAGTTACTATTCCCTTCTCAAGCTTAATCTCTAAGAGAATATAGTGGAAGCTGCGCATGAATGCATGAGATCATCAATTACATCACTATAAACTTGACTGATATATAAGGGAAACCAAATATGCACAAGACATTAACACTCACTTGAAGTTGTAAGGAAAGAGTATTATATCTTTGTTTTCATTTACCACCAACGATCGTAGCAAGTTGGTCTCGGTATCGCCGGGACGCAATTTAACCTCGGTTGCATCTATGAGGTATGTGTTAATAAACCCAATATCACCTACTTGTCTTTTCTTCAATTCGACGATCTTCAATCTGCATAATATAGTGAGGATAATTATAAATACATGCAATGAAGATCAGCTATATAGAGAGACTTAATGACAGAAGTAGTACTACTTACAGACAGTAGCAGGTGATCGTTGTTTTATCGAGGGCCAATTGATTGAAAAATTGATAGAACTACTCAAATGGAACAGGCAACAGGTCAATTCCAACGAGGTCATGCTCAGGTTTAACTCTCAAATACAAGTTATTCCTCCCCCCAGACTCTCTGCAGATTTTCATGTACCAATCATGCAATCTTCGCATATTCGTTGATAGAGATCTTTCATTTTTTACGAGAGGCTTTTTGTACTCGTATCTTTCTATCTGCACGTCCATGAAATCATAGTGTACATCGTCGGACGCGTAATCTGCAAGATTGGTATAACCGGGCACCATCCTCGGATCATTAGCGACCATGTCGCTAGACACCTTGAGCGGGGGGCACGATTGGTTCGCTTGTTCGCCGAGCTGGGCAATTTGTTTCCCAGCTCGCCCTTCTGCTAACCTCTGATCACTTTTTGTACTTCCGGACCGCTTGGCATCTTGAAATGTCTTTTGAATAATGCGGTCATAGTTGCCCTTCGGCTTACTTTTCGCTGGTTGCTTCCGGGCAGCAAGAGTGCGCTTTGCTTTCACCGCATCTATCTTCTCCTCTGGAGGTGGATGTCTCTGTGCTTTCAACCCTTCAAAAAAGTCCTTCACTTCGCCTTCAGCGATCTTCGTGTTTTCCTCGTCGGACCTCTCGTACGGCAACTTCTCTAGAGGCGTGAGAGAAGGACCGAATCTGCATCGCCTCCCGCCTCTGGCTGTACTGGTAGACGTCGCCGGACCAGACGAAGCGGCTGTCTTTTTTACTTGCTTAGGCGCCGGAGCAGGAGCAGCCGGAGCGGCGGCAGGTCTCTTCCGCCCTTGCTGATTAGGCGAAGGAGGAGCTGGCTGTCTGCTCGGGCGCGCCGGCGGCGAAGGAGGCGGAGTGCCGCCACGCGCCGGCGGCGAAGGAGGCGGTGTGCCGCCACGCGCCGGAGAAGGAGCCGGAGTGCCCTGATGGTCACTCGCCGGAGAAGGAGCCGGAGTGCCCTGATGGTCACTCGCCGGAGGAGGAGGCGGTGGAGGAGGCGGAGTGCCCTGACTCGTCGGAGGAGGAGGAGGAGGCGGAGGCGTCCAGTTCAGAATGTTGATTAGGTCCTTCCGCCATAGGCATGGAGTCTTCAGTGAAGAACCCAGCCGAGTCTCCCCTTCACCGGTAGGGTGGTCAAGCTGGAGCTCCTCAAATCCCCCGGTTACTTCTGGCAAATGATGAAGTCATGGAATTCTTCAATACTTTGACACTAGCTAGGCAACCTCTCTCGACCCCTCGACCCCCGACTTCTCGGCGATCCACAACCCTAGTCCCCCTCATGTCACCTTTTGTCGAGTGTCAAATGATTCAACAAAACCAATACTTCATCATTAGGCGAAAGTAACAGTAGCATGATGGTACGAAGCTCTCCAAAGTTGTTTTGGAACGAAGTCCCAGATAAGATAATCCGTAACAAAAGACGGATTATCCTATCAGGAACTCCGTTCCAAAACATCTTTGCATAACTTCGTACCAACATGCCCCGGTTACTTCTGGCAAATGATGAAGTCATGGAATTTTTCAATACTTTGACACTAGCTAGGCAACCTCTCTCGACCCCTCGACCCCCGACTGCTCGGCGATCCACAAACCCTAGACCCCCTCATGTCACATTTTGTCGAGTGTCAAAGGATTCAACAAAACCAATACTTCATCATTAGGCGAAAGTAACAGTAGCATGATGGTACGAAGCTCTCCAAAGTTATTTTGGAACGGAGTCCCCGATAGGATAATTCGTAACAAAAGACGGATTATTCTATCAGGAACTCCGTTCCAGAATATCTTTGCATAACTTTGTACCAAAATGCCCCGGTTACTTCTGGCAAATGATGAAGTCATGGAATTCTTCAATACTTTGACACTAGCTAGCTAGGCAACCTCTCTCGACCCCTCGACCCCCGACTGCTCGGCGATCCACAACCCTAGACCCCCTCATGTCACATTTTGTCGAGTGTCAAAGGATTCAACAAAACCAATACTTCATCATTAGGCGAAAGTAACAGTAGCATGATGGTACGAAGCTCTCCAAAGTTATTTTGGAACGGAGTCTCAGATAGGATAATTCGTAACAAAAGACGGATTATTCTATCAGGAACTCCGTTCCAAAATATCTTTGCATAACTTTGTACCAAAATGCCCCGGTTACTTCTGGCAAATGATGAAGTCATGGAATTCTTCAATACTTTGACCCCCTACTGCTCGTCGATCCACAACCCTAGACCCCCGACTGCTAGGCAGCCTCTCGACCCCTCGCCCTTCGGCCTCTCGGTCCCTCGACGACCCTCGACCCCTCGACCTTCGGCCTCTCGGTCCCTCGACGACCCTCGACCCCTCGACCTTCGGCCTCTCGGTCCCTCGACGACCCTCGACCCCGGCCCCCCCCTAATGTCGAAGTTATCGGGGAGGGTGTATATCGACATAGACATATCCAATAAAAAAAGAGGAAGAAGAAGAAAAAAGGAACCGCTGGAGGAGAAAATCGAAGAAAAAAAAAGAAAAAAAAGGAGAAGAAGAAAGGAATAGAGGAGAAGAAGAGAAAATTTCTCTTCTTCTCCTCTATTCCTTTCTTCTTCTCCTCTTTTTTTCTTTTTTTTCTTCTTCTTATTTATTTCTCCTCTTCTTCCTCTCCTCTTCTTCTTTCTTTCCTCTTTCTTATTTTCTTCTTTCTTTCCTCTTTCTTATTTTCTTCTTTCCTATCCTTCTTTTTCTAAATTTGTAACTTTTGCATATATAAAACTTTCTATATATATTTAGCATATATAAACAAAAAACTATATAGCCACATACACATATATATACATCACATATACACACATCACATATATACAGCAACTTCCTAAGAAAAAATATATTTATATACACATAAATATATACTTAACATATATATTTAGCAAATTCCTAAGAAAAAAAAGATATACACATACATATAAATACAGCAACTATATATACAGCAACTATATATACAGCAACTATATATACTGCAATTTATATAAACATAAAAAAAATATACACATATATACATATATACACAGCAACTATATATATATACAACAATATTAAACATAAAAAAAGGGAGCCCCTCACATCGGCAGGGCTGGGCGGCGCGACGGCGGCGGGGCGGGGCGGCGACGAGGCGGCGTCGGGGCGCGGCGGCGCGACGGCGGCGGGGCGGGGCGCGCGGCGGCGCGGGGCGACGGGCCGGCCGGGGCGGGGCGACGAGGCGGCGTCGGGGGCGACGGCGACGGTGACGGGGAAGGAGAGCAGATCGAGGGAGGCGTCGGGGCGGGGAAGAAGAAAACTGCCCAAATTTTCGCAAGTGTTGGCTATATAGGAGGGGCATTAGTCCCGGTTGGTGGCTGAAACCGGGACTAATGCCACCCTTTAGTCCCGGTTGCTGCTACCAACCGGGACTAAAGGTCCCTTTTCAGCAGCCCAAAGGGCGGGAAGGAGGGGCCTTTAGTCCCGGTTGGTGGCAGCAACCGGGACTAAAGGGGGTCATTAGTCCCGGTTTCAGCCACCAACCGGGACTAATGCCTCCCTTTAGTCCCGGTTGGTGCCACCAACCGGGACCAAAGGCCCTTTGCTGGTGCGGGTGCGGTGGGATGTTTAGTCCCACCTCGCTAGCTGAGGGAGCTCGAGAGTGGTTTATAAGGGCTGCTGCTCCCACCCTCTCGAGCTCCTCTCAAATGCAGGCTTCTGGGCCTAACTCTGCGCGCTGCCCTGTGAGCTTGCTGGGCCTTATATTACAGGTGGATCCTGTGCTATAGGCCTTGCAGGCTCACTGGGCAGCGCCCAATTATTTTTTTCCTTTTTTGCTTTATTTATTTCTAAGTTGTTTTTTGCTATATTTAGAGTTGCTTTATTTATTTTATTTTCTTTGTTTATTTTTAAGTTGTTTTTTGCTGTATTTAGAGTTGCTTTATTTATTTTACTTCCTTTATTTATTTTCTTTGTTGCTTTATTTATTTTATTTTGTTTATACTTACAACAAAATACTTATTGTTGCTATTTATTTCTAAGTTGTTTTTTGCTGTATTTAGAGTAGCTTTATTTATTTTATTTTCTTTGTTTATTTCTAAGTTGTTTTTTGCTGTATTTAGAGTTGCTTTATTTATTTTACTTTATTTATTTATTTTCTTTGTTGCTTTATTTATTTTATTTTGTTTATACTTACAACAAAATACTTATTGTTGCTATTTATTTTTAAAGTTTGTTTTGTTTTGTTTTGTTTTGTTAGTGCAAGTAGTATTGAAATTTGAATAGTACAAACGGACAATGGTATCATACTCGTTTGTTACAAAGTTGGCATGGTATCATCATAATAGTTGCGGAAATAACTCTTCACTTTTTCTTCGCTTGTGTCATTTGCTTATTGCGCCGTAACCACGGATAATCTTCATCGTTTATCAGGATGCTTGGGTCAGCCTTGACTTTGAAGGGAGGAATTTCATGAAACTTTTCATAATCTTCAGACATGTCTGTCTTGCCCTCCACTCCCAGGATGTCCCTTTTTCCTGAAAGAACTATGTGGCGCTTTGGCTCATCGTATGATGTATTCGCTTCCTTATCTTTTCTTTTTCTCGGTCTGGTAGACATGTCCTTCACATAGATAACCTGTGCCACATCATTGGCTAGGACGAACGGTTCGTCAGTGTATCCAAGATTTTTCAGATCCACTGTTGTCATTCCGTACTGTGGGTCTACCTGTACCCCGCCTCCTGACAGATTGACCCATTTACACTTAAACAAAGGGACCTTAAAATCATGTCCGTAGTCAAGTTCCCATATGTCCACTATGTAACCATAATATGTGTCATTTCCCCTCTCGGTTGTTGCATCAAAGCGGACACCGCTGTTTTGGTTGGTGCTCTTTTGATCTTGGACAATTGTGTAAAATGTATTCCCATTTATCTCGTATCCTTTGTAAATCAATACAGTCGAAGATGGTCCCCTGGACAACAAGTACAACTCATCACAAACAGTGTTGTCACCTCTGAGACGTGTTTCCAACCAACTGCTGAAAGTCCTGATGTGTTCACGTGTAATCCAGTCGTCGCACTGCTCCGGGTGTTTGGAGCGCAGACTGTTCTTGTGTTCATCGACATACGGGGTCACCAATGTAGAGTTCTGTAGAACTGTGTAGTGTGCTTGAGACCAAGAATAACCGTCCCTGCATATTATTGAGTCCCTTCCAAGCGTGCCTTTTCCAGTCAGTCTCCCCTCGTACCGCGATTTAGGGAGACCTATCTTATTAAGGCCAGGAATGAAGTCAACACAAAACCCGATGACATCCTCTGTTTGATGGCCCATGGAGATGCTTCCTTCTGGCCTTGCGCGGTTACGGACATATTTCTTGAGGACCCCCATGAACCTCTCAAAGGGGAACATATTGTGTAGAAATACGGGCCCCAGAATGACAATCTCGTCGACTAGATGAACTAGGACGTGTGTCATGATATTGAAGAAGGATGGTGGGAACACAAGCTCGAAACTGACAAGACATTGCGCCACATCACTCCTTAGCCTTGGTACGATTTCTGGATCGATCACCTTCTGAGAGATTGCATTGAGGAATGCACATAGTTTCACAATGGCTAATCGGACGTTTTCCGGTAGAAGCCCCCTCAATGCAACCGGAAGCAGTTGCGTCATAATCACATGGCAGTCATGAGACTTTAGGTTCTGGAACTTTTTCTCTGCCATATTTATTATTCCCTTTATATTCGACGAGAAGCCAGTCGGGACCTTCATACTGAGAAGGCATTCAAAGAAGATTTCTTTCTCTTCTTTCGTAAGAGCATAGCTGGCAGGACCTTCATACTGCTTCGGAGGGATGCCGTCTTTTTCGTGCAAACGTTGCAGGGCCTCCCGTGCCTCAGCTGTATCTTTTGTCTTTCCATACACGCCCAAGAAGCCTAGCAGGTTCACGCAAAGGTTCTTCGTCACGTGCATCACGTCGATTGAAGAGCGGACCTCTAGGTCTTTCCAGTAGGGTAGGTCCCAAAATATAGATTTCTTCTTCCACATGGGTGCGTGTCCCTCATCGTCATTCGGAACAGCTAGTGCGCCGGGGCCCTTTCCGAAGATTACGTGTAAATCATTGACCATAGCAAGTACGTTATCACCGGTACGCATGGCGGGCTTCTTCCGGTGATCTGCCTCGCCTTTGAAATGCTTGCCTTTCTTTCGACATTGATGGTTGGTCGGAAGAAATCGACGATGGCCCAGGTACACATTCTTCCTGCACTTGTCCAGGTATATACTTTCAGTGTCATCTAAACAGTGCGTGCATGCGTGGTATCCTTTGTTTGTCTGTCCTGAAAGGTTACTGAGAGCGGGCCAATCGTTGATGGTCACGAACAGCAACGCCTTTAGGTCAAATTCCTCCTGTTTGTGCTCATCCCACGCACGTACACCGTTTCCATTCCACAGCTGTAAAAGTTCTTCAACTAATGGCCTTAGGTACACATCAATGTCGTTGCCGGGTTGCTTAGGGCCTTGGATGAGAACTGGCATCATAATGAACTTCCGCTTCATGCACATCCAAGGAGGAAGGTTATACATACATAGAGTCACGGGCCAGGTGCTGTGATTGCTGCTCTGCTCCCCGAAAGGATTAATGCCATCCGCGCTTAGAGCAAACCATACGTTCCTTGCGTCCTTTGCAAACTCCTCCCAGTACTTTCTCTCGATTTTTCTCCATTGTGACCCGTCAGCGGGTGCTCTCGACTTCCCGTCATTCTTACGGTCCTCACTGTGCCATCGCATCAACTTGGCATGCTCTCTGTTTCTAAACAAACGTTTCAACCGTGGTATTATAGGAGCATACCACATCACCTTCGCAGGAACCCTCTTCCTGGCGGGCTCGCCATCAACATCACGAGGGTCATCTCGTCTGATCTTATACCGCAATGCACCGCATACCGGGCATGCGTTCAGATCATTGTATGCACCGCGGTAGAGGATGCAGTCATTAGGGCATGCATGTATCTTCTGCACCTCCAATCCTAGAGGGCATACGACCTTCTTTGCTGCGTATGTAATGTCGGGCAATTCGTTATCCTTCGGAAGCTTCTTCTTCAATATTTTCAGTAGCTTCTCAAATCCTTTGTCAGCCACAGCATTCTCTGCCTTCCACTGCAGCAATTCCAGTACGGTACCGAGCTTTGTCTTGCCATCTTCGCAATTGGGGTACAACCCTTTTTTGTGATCCTCTAACATGCGATCGAACTTCAGCTTCTCCTTTTGACTTTCGCATTGTGTCCTTGCATCGACAATGACCCGGCGAAGATCATCATTTGGTTCCTCTTGATCTTCAGCAGCTTCACCCGTTGCAGCATCATTGGGCACATCGTCTGGTTCCTCTTGATCTTCACCAGCTCCCCCCATTGCAGCATCACCGTATTCAGGGGCACATAGTTGTCATCGTACTCTTCTTCTTCGCCGTCTTCCATCATAACCCCTATTTCTCCGTGCCTCGTCCAAACATTATAGTGTGGCATGAAACCCTTGTAAAGCAGGTGGGAGTGAAGGATTTTTCGGTTAGAGTAAGACATCGTATTCACACATTTAGTGCATGGACAACACATAAAACCATTCTGCTTGTTTGCCTCTGCCGCATTTAGAAACTCACGCACGCCCTTAATGTACTCGGAGGTGTGTCTGTCACCGTACATCCATTGGCGGTTCATCTGCGTGCATTTATATATAATTAAGTGTGTCAAAAACCATTACAGAACATCATAAATAGATAATTAAGTGACCAAATGGATAAAAGTTCATCATCACATTAAAACCAAAGTACATACATATATAGTTCTCATCTAACAACATATAGCTCTCCATACACATCGAAACTATGTAAAACATTTCAACGCGAAAACAAATGCTATCATAATCGCAACCAAGGTAACAATTGATCCAACGGCATAATGATATCAAGCCTCGGTATTAATGGCATATTTTCTAATCTTTTTAATCTTCAACCGCATTGCATCCATCTTGATCTTGTGATCATCGACGACATCCGCAACATGCAACTCCAATATCATCTTCTCGTCCACAATTTTTTTTATTTTTTCCTTCAAGAATTTGTTTTCTTCTTCAACTAAATTTAACCTCTCGACAATAGGGTCCATCTTGATCTTGTGATCATCGATAACTTCCGCAACATGCAACTCCAATTCCATCTTCTCCTCCTCCATTTTTTCCAATTTTTTCTTTAACGAAATGTTTTCCTCTTCAACTAAATTTAACCTCTCCACAAGAGGGTCGGTTGGAATTTCCGGTTCAACTACCTCCTAGACATAATAAAACATCTATGCATGTCAGGTTGGTCGGCATAACTATCATAAGCACTAAAACAAATAGTTATAAATTAAAGATAATATACCACATCTGAATCGTAGACCGGACGAGGGCCCACGTGGGCGGATATCAAAACCATCGCACTATATAATAACAAGCAATAATAAACGTAAGAAAATTAGACAAATATCTATCTAAAGCAATAATAAAAGTAAGAAAAGCATGGACATAACAAGAGGCTCACCACGGTGGTGCCGGTGACGAGATCGGCGGGGGCGATCGACGGCGGCGAAGACGGGGACGGGACGTGACGGACCGCTAAACCTAGACAAATCTCGGAGAAAATAGAGCTTCGAGAGGAGAAAAGCTTAACTAGTGTGGCTCGGGCATTCCACCGAACAAGTTGTGTGCATAGGAGGTGAGCTAGAGCACCACTAACCCCTCTCCCCCTCGGCCAGAAAAAAAACCAGAGCAGTGAGCTCTGCTCTTGAGTGAGGGGGTTTATATAGGCAACTCACTGGTCCCGGTTGGTGCTACAAACCGGGGCTAAAGGGGTGCCTTTGGTCCCGGTTCACAAAACAAACCGGGACCAATAGTGGTGGGCCAGGAGCAAGAGCCATTGGTCCCGGTTTTTAGCTCCAACCGGGACCAATAGGTCCAGACGAACCGGGACCAATGGCCCACGTGGCCCGGCCGGCCCCCTGGGCTAACGAACCGGGTCCAGTACCCCCATTGGTCCCGGTTCTAGATTGAACCGGGGCTAATGGGCTGGACCAATGCCCTGTTTTCTACTAGTGTATGTTACTTAGGATCGGGGTCCCGACAGCAACCCTCTCACTCGGGGGCTTAGCTCGGTCCTCCGAGCTACGTAATATGTACAATGTGGATCTGTCCTCCGAGCTCCGCCACAAGTACAACGTAGCTCGTAATCGCCTAAGTAACGAAATCTACTCTGAGTGAAGAGCAACCCTCTCATTCGGGGGCTTAGCTGCGGTCCTCCGAGCTACGTCATAAGTACGACGTGGCTCTGTCCTCCGAGCTCTGCCACAAGTACAACGTAGCTCGTAATCACCTAAGTTACGAAATCTACTCCGAGTGAAGAGCAACCCTCTCATTCGGGGGCTTAGCTGC
>LR738710.1:619078998-619118788 GCA_902687465.1 Secale cereale | reverse complement strand
CAACTCCGAGTGAAGAGCAACCCTCTCACTCGGGGGCTTATCTGCGACCTCGTAATCGCCTAAGTTACGAAATCTACTCCGAGTGAAGATCAACCCTCTCACTCGGGGGGCTTAGCCGCGGTCCTCCGAGCTATGCCATAAGTACAACGTGGCTCTGTCCTCCGAGCTCCGCCACAAGTACAACGTAGCTCGTAATCGCCTAAGTTGCAAAAACTACTCTGAGTGAGGAGCAACCCTCCCACTCGGGGGATTAGCTGTGACCCCGTAATCGCCTAAGTTACGAAATCTACTCCGAGTGAAGAGCAACCCTCTCACTCGGGAAGCTTAGCTGTGGTCCTCCGAGCTCCGCCACAGGCAGAACGTTGCCATCAAGACGTCGACCAAAATCCAAACGGCCAGAAAGAGTTGGGAGCAAAACAAGCAAATGCGAAAGGAATCAAATCCAGATAAAAGTCCCGCAAGATTCGGGCAAGAGTACCAGGGCCACGGGCCCACAAGAGTTTAACGGTTACAGGATCACTCGGCATTCCGAGGCAAATAGAATCAAAGTATCAAAGTTCACTCGCTCCTCAGGAGGAGGCGGGCTCGCGGGTGCAACAAATTGGTCCAGGTCGATCCCATCGGCGATGCGGGTGGCGGCTTCCAAGAAAGTCTCCATGAACGACTCGGGTTGGAGCTCCTTCGTATTGGCGACCTTAAGTGCCGCACGCCTCCTCTCCTTCACCTCCTTGCAGTGCACGCGGACCAAAGACAGCACCACGTCAGCTCCACAGCGGGCGGATGACTTCTTCCACTCCTACACTCGACTAGGGATCTCATTGAGCCGAGTCATCAGGGACTTGAGGTCGTTCTCTTGCACGACTCCCCTCCAGAGTGCAGCGTCGATCCGAGCCATCACCGCTTTCAGCCAACCTAGGTAGCCCGTGGCAGCAGTAAGGCGGGACTCCAACGTGAAGATATTCATGGCAGCTTCGTCCTTGACAATGGAATTGACTGGGTCCAGACGGGGTTCGATCCGCCCAGTCTCTTCTTCAAAGTTGTGGTAGAATTATACACAACAAGGAACGTGTCGAGTCATCAAGTAAATTACGGGTCGACCAATCTAACTAAGTCTGAGTAAAAGAGGTATACCTTCGAGCACGAGATACTATTTCTTCGTGAGGTCGCTCAGATAAGCCTCCAGCTCGTTCTTCTTCTGGAAGAGGCCCTCGTATTTCTCGTTCAGGGCGTTCTTGGCACCCTTCAGTCGAGTCACTTCTTGGTTGGCCGCGTCGAGATAACTCTTCAACCTGATGATCTCCGCCTTGAGCGTGCTGACTGAAGCCAGCTTCTGCTCCGCCAGTTCGGTTTTCTCCTGTGCCCTCTGCTGTGCCGCCACCAAGTCGAGGTCCTTCTACTCCAGGGCCGCCTTCAGTTGATCTACAAGAGACGTCACTATATATATGAACATGAGGATTCACAGAACATACTTATCAAAGGTCAGTCGACGAGTTGCTCGCGTTAGTTACCAGCTGCTTCGTCTTGAGTCTTCTTCAAGTGGTTCCGAGCCAGCTGGAAGTCGAGATTGAGCTGGACCTGCTTCTTCTCAAGATCAGCAAATTTGGCTCCGAACTCATAAGATCTCTGCATCAACACAACAAATCAGAATTCTAAGACTACAGTCGAGTCAAACACTCAACCGCAGTCTCGGGGACTACACCCAGTGGGTGCAGTGAGTGTGCCCCCACTGGTTCTCGCTTGGCCAAGATCAGTCTGACCCGAGCTAAAAAAATACACAAGGAGGAAAAGTTCTATTTTCAGACCATGGCCGACTACCAGCAGTCGACCACGGTCTCGGGGGCTACACCCAGTGGGTGCATTGAGCGTGCCGCCACTGGTCCACAATCGGCCAAGATCAGCCTGTCCTGAGCTCAAGAGAAGTACGGAACAAACAAGACGCATTCTAAAGACCACAGTCGACTGACTTCAGTCGACCATGGCCTCGGGGACAACACCCACTGGGCGCACTGAGTGTGCCCCCAGTGGTACTATCGGTCGGCCTACAAAAGCTAAAAGCTACAAGACAAAGCCACCAGTGGGTGTGACATCATCTCACGAATAAGGCAGTAGATTTGTCAAACTGAAGATTACACCAATACAGCAAATCAGTCAGAAGAGACAAACCTGGACATTGGTCCGAAGGGCCGAGCTAGCGTTGTAAGCAGCCATGCTAGCCTTGTACGCCACCTTCGTCCTCTCCATCATCAGCCCCGCCTGACGAACGGCTTCTTGAGCTGCGCCCACGGGATCCTCTGGGACGTGATGGGTGGGGAAGAGAACAGACGGCGGAGCAGGCGCTGGGTCGACGGCCGGACCAGTCACAAAGAAGGGCGGATAGTCGACACGGGGAAGGCAAAGGATACTGTGGTCCGGTCCATGTCTTCCTGTTGCTGGGCCTCAGAGCCAAAGGGCGCCTTCCTGCCCTTCCTTCCCGTGCGTCCTCGAGCCACCCGCGAGCGCTCCTCATTGTCATCATCATCATCGTCTGGGAGCTCTATGACATAGCGTGGCACTTCAAAAAAGACAACTATGAAGTTCAGTAGATCGTCAGTTCAAACCAACAAAAAGCGTTGTACGATCTACAACTCGCAACTGCGCGGGACGTAGCAGCATCCGCGGTCTCCTCATCATCCTGACCCTTGTTGATATCCATCGAGGTCGCGGAAGCAGCAGCACTGGAAATTTCCTTGAAAGTGAGTCGACCTCCGAAAGGCAGGGAGAAATAAAACAGAACATCACTTACGTAGAGGCGATTGGGACATCCACCTTGATCATGGGCAGGACCTTCCGGGGCTTGGTGGTGGTGACCTTGGGCTGCTTGGGCGCCTTTTCGGATGGATCGGAAGTGGCCATACGAGCCCGCTTCTGCACCTAGGAGCTGGAGGGGCCCGCTTGAGAGCGCATAACCTCTGGGTCATGCTTTCCCTTGGAGCGCTTCTCGCCACGGGGAGGTGACTCGACCT
Organism: Secale cereale; assembly: GCA_902687465.1. NCBI lineage: Eukaryota > Viridiplantae > Streptophyta > Magnoliopsida > Poales > Poaceae > Secale > Secale cereale. Next base: position 619,115,786 of record LR738710.1, on the reverse strand, counting down.
CCTCGCTGCTGCTGGAGTCCTCGCTCTCCTCTCCGGTCTCTTCGTGGGACTTCCACTCGGAAACGTCGCCCGCGCCCTCTTCACCCTCCTTGACCTGATCCCCGTTGGGCACCGAGTACATTTCGGTGTAGATCTGCAGAAAAGAAGGATTTGCCAAATGTCAGTCGGATTCATCAAGACAACTGCAAGCAAGAAACAAGAACATCACTCGGAAGTTAAGGCCAGACCTTGTCAGGAACATGGTCGGCGTCGAATGGAGGAACCCTTCCGAGCCCCCTGGGGTTGTCTTTGTTCCCCGTGATGCACTTCAGACACTACGCCACCGTCTTCGCTGAAGCTTCCTCTAGGTGGACTCGAGACGAGTCGTAGACGCCGGAATACAGCCACATCGGGTGGTCTCGAGCTTGGAGAGGCTGGATCCTCCGCATAAGGTACACCTCAAGCAGATCCAGCCCTGTAACCCCGTCGTGAACCAGCTGGACGACCCGCTCCACCAGCATGTCCACTTCCACCCTCTCGACCCAACTCATAACCAACGACGGAGGCTGGTTGGCTCGACTAAGAGAAAAAGGGGGAAGACCGGTCGACTGACCAGGAGTCAGGCTGTCCTTACAATAGAACCAAGTCCACTGCTAGCCCCGAACCGACTCTGGGAGAATCATAGCGGGAAAAGCGCTCCTATTTCTAAGTTGGATGCCTAGCCCTCCGCACACCTAGATGACGTGCGTCTTCTCATCACTCGGATTCGATTTCTTGACGGTTTGCGAGCGACAAGTGAAGATATGTTTGAACAAGCCCCAGTGCGGTCGACAACCAAGGAAGTTCTCACACATAAAGATAAACGCAGCTAGAAAAGCAATGGAGTTGGGCGTGAAGTAATGTAGCTGCGCACCGTAAAAAGTCAAGAAGGCGCGGAACAAAGGGTGCGGGGGCATGGAGAAACCTCGGTCGACGTGGGTCGCGAGGAGGACACACTCGCCCTCCCGCGGCTGAGGCTCGAGCTCGCCTTCCGGAACCCGCCAGGAGCCGCGGGCGACCAAGCCCTCCTCCTCTAGCTCCTCCATGTCCTCCACCGTAATGGTGGACCTGATCCAGTCCCCCTGGATCCAGCAGGGTGGGAGCCCGGACCTCGACGACGACCCGCCGCGGCCGGACCGCTTTTCTTTCCCCGCCGCTGTCGGTGTACAAAAAGGGGGGGGGGTACACTTTTTGTACCCCTATGACTGTGCACGGGCAGTCTGAGCCACGGGCACCACCACACCAAGCACGGCAAGGGAGGTGAGCCAGGGTAAGACCGAAGCTCGATGGAAACTGAAGCCCAAAGCCAAGAACACAAAGAGCAAAGGGACGAAGCGGATTCCCCCGGCAAGATCCTTGCCGGGGGCGGCTTTAGCAGCCCTGGCAAGACCCTTGCCACGGCAATTCGCCCCACGCCTATGGAGCGGATCACCCTTGAGTCCACTGCCCCCATGGGGCAAGTATTCGGGAGGCATCCCCGTAGTGGCATGCAGATCTTTGTGAAGACATTCAAGATTAGATACACGCTAAGAAGACGATGATCCTTGGCGGGATCCCAGCCAAGGAAGACCATAAGACCTCCAGCAAGCATCTTGCCGGGGATGACAGCAGGCGCCGCGGCAAGACCCTTGCCGGGGCCCCGGCAAGGCCCTTGCCGGGGACACCCGCACGGCCACCATCAGGCCCACGCCAGCTAAGCTTCTACCGCCCCATGCAGCTGCCGACCCAACCAGCTGGGCAGGCACCTGCGTGGCGGCATGCAGATCTTCGTGGAGACCCACCATTGCGCCACCTCAGCTGCCTGCCTGCCTGCATGGCATCTTAGGCATTGCTGGCCAGGGCGCGTGTCGAGACAAGAAGGAGCCGCGACGGACAAGACGGATGTCTCCCCCGTCCTCGATAAAGCAAGGACACCTAAGCTAAGCGCATTAAATGCGCCTTGTCATGTAATGCGTGGGATAACCTCGCATCACTGTACTCTTTCCACCTCCTGTGTGCCACTGTGGCAACCCCTTTGTCCCTATAAAAGGAGGCCCGAGGCGACCCGGAGAAGGATTCGTCTTTTGGGAGCTCCTCACGCCCCGTAGCTAGCTGAAGAACACAGATATACAATCCACCAAAGCAGGAGTAGGGTTTTATGCATCCTCGCGGCCCGAACCTGGGTAAAGGAACCGTGTGTTGTCTGTTGGATCCGCTCTTCTCTCAACCCCGCGCCCCGCAACCGCAGTAGGGATTCTTGTGATCCCATAGGTGTCATTTGAAATACACTGACATCTTTGGCGCGCCAGGTAGGGGGGTGCAGTTGTGAGAATCGGCTCTAGCAGTTGGACCAGTGCTCTTTCGTCTTCGTGGCTCTTTGAGAAGGAAGGAGGCCGGAAGATCAGCACTCTAGCGGCTACAAATAGAAGCTAAGTTATATTGAACCCTGGATATTTCCATCCTCTTACTTAAGGTTATTATCCTCGGGGTTGTCATTCTTTGTACAAGAAACCTGCACGCAAATGGGGCCCTTCCCGATCGGCAAGGCCTTTCCTCTGTTTCGAGTCCGCTCAACAGTTCAAACGGCTGCGTTGGAAACAGTGTGGTAGCCTTCCGCAATTGGCAAGGTTCTCGACTCTAACTCGAGTAAAACTCGATAGTTCGAGCGTCTGTGTTAAGGGCGGCAAGGTGGCTCACCCGGCAGCACGCTCGCCCGGCAGGCCAATGGGGACCCGTCCCCAAGACGCCGCCCTGGGTTATTCGCGCCGGCAAGCCTACCCAGCTAGCGTAGGGTGGACGTACAAAGAAACAACAAACAGGAAAATAGCATGCATAATCCCAAAATGTTTCAAAGTTATATTACATCATGTCATCGCTGCGGTTATAATTAAAGATAAAATGTGTCTTGGTCATGAACCCGCAGCGGCGAAGAACAATGGGATCCTTGGCCGCCCAGCGCTGGCCAAGTTCATGGCAGCGTCACACTACGCCTACAACACCCTAAAGATGCCAGGACCTGTGACGATCATCACCATCCCCTCCGATAAGAAAGATGCGCTGATTTGCGCTGACCAACTATACCAGCAAGCGGTTGCAGCAGCTACCACCACGAGGGCACTTGCTCCTGCCGCTGGAGCCCCGGGAGGGAAGAAGAAGAAGACCGGTGAGACCTCGGGCACCCACTCTGCAAGCGCACCTCTTCGGAGTGTTGTGCTCCCGTCGAGGACGTGCCAGAGAGCTCCATTGGCAAGAAGAAGACCGGTGAGACCTCGGACACCCACTCCGGCAAGCGCACCTCTTCGGAGTGTCGCGCTCCCATCGAGGACGTGCCAGAGAGCTCCACCGGCAGAAACAAGAGGTCCAGGGCCACACCGCCCGAAACCAAGAAGGTTTTCGTCAAGGAGGACAGCACGGGAGGGGCTTTCACCATAAGCTCCACCCTTGACGACAAATAGGAAGACACGCTCGTCACCTTCCTGCGGGCGAATGTCGACGTGTTTGCGTGGCAAGCATCCGACATCCCCAGTGTTCCCCGGGAGGTGATTGAGCACCACCTTGCTATCTGTCCTCATGCGTGGCCCGTCAAGCAAAAGGTCAGGAAGCAAGCTTTGGAACGACAAGAGTTCATCACGGAGGAGATCCGGAAACTGGAAACAGCGGGTTTGGTAAGAGGAGTGCTCCATCCAAAGTGGTTGGCCAATCCGGTGGTAGTGCGCAAGGCAAATGGGAAGTGGAGGCTATGTATTGATTACACAGATATCAATAAAGCTTGTCCCAAAGACCCCTTCCCATTGCCGCGCATCGACTAGATTGTTGACTCCACGGCTGGGTGTGACCTGTTGTCATTCCTCGATGCCTACTCCGGCTACCATCAGATCTTCATGGCAAGAGAAGACAAAGAGAAGATAGTGTTCATCACCCCATGTGGTACATACTGTTTTGTACGAATGCCTTTCGATTTGAAGAGTGTTGGCTCGATGTTTGCAAGGGCAGTCCAGATTGGTTTTGAACCCTAGCTCCATAGAAATATGGAGGCTTATATGGATGATATAGTGGTCAAAACCAAGAATAAAGCAACCCTTATACCGGATTTACAAGAAACATTTGTAAACCTACACAAGATCAACCTCAAGCCGAACCCTGAGAAGTGCGTCTTCGGCGTCCCGTCCGGCAAGCTTCTTGGATTCTTCGTGTCGCAGCGTGGGATAGAGGCCAATCCAGACAAGATCAAAGCTATAGAGCAGATTAAAGCACCCAAACGGGTCAAGGATGTGCGTCGGCTTGCTGGAGGCGTTGTCGCCATGAGCAGATTCATTTCCAAGTCTGCCGAGCGCGTCGTCCCCTTTTTCAAGATTTTGAAAAAGGCAGGCCCGATGGAGTGGACACCAGAAGCTGAAGCAGCATTACAAGATTTGAAGAGGTATCTTTCCTCCACGCCAATACTAGTTGCGCTTAGGCCACAAGAACCATTGCTGCTATACTTGGCGGCAACAAACCAGGTGGTCAGCCCCGCACTAGTGGCGCAGAGAGAAATTGATGATCAGGTGATAGCAGCGACAGAGCCTGATGCCACTAGTGCAGAGACGACATGGCCAGTTGGGGTGCAGCCAAGGAAGAAAATGATGCAGCACCCGGTCTACTTTGTTAGCTCCCTCTTGCATGGGCTAGATCAAGGTACTCCGGTGTGCAGAAATTTCTCTTCGGCCTTCTTAAGGCCTCGAGGAAGCTGCGTCACTACTTCCAGGCGCACGAGATCACTGTCGTCACTCGCCTACCTCTACAACGGATATTGGACAATCCAGATGCAACGGGGAGGATTGTAGAGTGGGCACTAGAGCTGTCCAGCTTTGGCCTCAAGTTTGAAAGGACCTCGATGATTCAAAGCCGAATGCTGGCGGAGTTCGTTGCAGAATGGACCGCGACGCCTGATGAAGAAGTCCAGGAAACTGCTCTCCCAGGCAAAGAGGCGAGTTGCAATTGGCTCGTGTACTTTGATGGAGCTTTCTCCTTACAGGGCACCGGGGCCGGCGTACTGCTGGTCACGCCCACTGGAGAGCACCTCAAGTACGTGGTCCAGATGCACTTCCCCAGGGAGATATCAACGAACAATACTGCTGAGTATGAGGGGTTGCTTGCTGGTCTTAGGATCATGGCAGACCTCGGAATCAAGAAACTCATCGTCAGGGGCGATTCGCAGCTTGTCGTCAAGCAATTCAACAAAGATTACCAGAGCCCGTTGATGAAGGCCTACGTCGATGAAGTGAGAAAGTTGGAAGAGCGCTTTGATGGTATATAGGCGGAGCACGTTCCCCGAGCGGAGAACGACATCGCCGATTACCTGTCAAAGCGCGCTGCCCTCAAGTTACCTGTGGAACCAGGTACCTTTGTGCTTCAGCTTTCTCAGCCATCCGTTGATCCATCAACAGTACAAAAAAAGAGGAGGAAATCAGGGCCCGGCAAGTACTTTCCCGCCAAGCTCCCCGGAGCCGCCGGCAAGGATGTTGCCAGGGACACTTAGCCCACCACGGGATGGCTAGCTCCGGCGGAGCGTCAAGCTCTTGTCGTCGAGACAGCCACTCCCATGGCGGAGGAGATGCCTTTAGTCCTCGCCATCGAGCCCCAGGCTCCAGCGTGGGCACAACATACCGTCCGATTCTTCCAGAAGGGGGAACTTCCTGAGGAGCAGGAGGAAGCGGAAAAAGTAGCCCGTCGGTCTGCTATGTACCAGTTCGTCGATGACGTCCTGTACAGAAAGAGGCCGAACGGTGTGAAATTGAAGTGTATCCCTCGAGAGGAAGGACTGGGGCTGTTGGCAGAGATACATGGAGGCATATGTGGATCCCACATAGGGTCAAGAGCCCTTGCCGGCAAGGCATTTCGGCAAGGCTTCTTCTGGCCCACTGCCCTCCAGGATGCGACGGCGCTGGTCACCAGGTGTGAAGCGTGCCAGTTTCATTTGAATAAACTTCATCAACCAGCTCAAGCCCTTCAAACCATTCCTCTCTCCTTGCCCTTCTCGGTATGGGGGCTCGTCATACTGGGCCCTTTCCCCCGCGCTGTCGGGGGCTTTGAGTACTTGTACGTTCCAATCGACAAGTTCACAAAGTGGCCGGAGGTGGTGGCAGTGAGGAAGGTCACAGCTCTGTCAGCCGTCAAGTTCTTCAAGGGACTAGTATGCCGTTTTGGTGTGCCCAACGGGGTCATCACCGACAACGGCACGCAGTTCACAAGTCGCACCTTCATGCAATATACCCAAGACCTCGGCAGCAAGGTATGTTTCGCTTCCGTTGCTCACCCCGGAAGCAATGGTCAAGCTGAGAGGGCAAACGCTGAAGTGCTACGAGGCCTAAGGACAAATACCTTTGACAGGCTGCACAAGAGTGGAAGGCGCTAGATTGATGAGTTGCCGGCTATTCTTTGGTCGATCAGAATGACGCCAAATCGAGCCACCGGCCAGACACCTGATACGTCCAAAACGTATCTATAATTTCTGCTTGCTCCATGCTTCTTTTGTGTGATATTGCTATGATATTGATGCACTTCCATACACTTTTGATCATATTTGGACTAACCTATTAACTCAGTGCACCACAGTGCCAGTTCCTGTTTTCTGCTGTTTTTCTATTTCAGGTTCCCCCATATTAAAAGTGCTCCAAAAATTCCAGGAAAAATATAGGAAAAATCAGCGTACAGGAAGCTTCGCGAAGAACCAAAGATGGGCTAGAGGGGAGCCAGGGGAGGCCCAGGCAGCCACCTGGCGCGGTCCCACCCCTGGCTGCGCCAGGGGGGCGCCTGGGGCCCCTGCTCCGCCTCTGGCTGCCCCCCTTCGCATATATATCCCTCTCGTCCCGAAACCCTCGAGGACAGAACCCTTTTTCGCGATCTCGCCTCTGTTCCGCCGCCGCAGCGCTTCCAAGATCGGGAGCATCAGGAGAACTCTTCCCGGCACCCTGCCGGAGGGGAGAACCACCACTGGGAGCTTCTCCACCACCATGGACGCTTCCCGGATGAGTCGTGAGTAGTCCACCTTGGACCATGGGTCCATGATCAGTAGTGTGATGGCCTGGCTTATTAGGGATGATAGACTACTCATATCAATAAGGAATTCCTTCTTTTCCGGGAGCCCATTCGGATAGAACTCCAAAGTTAAGCGTGCTCAGCTTGGAGTAGTTTCAGGATGGGTGACCGACCGGGAAGTTGCTCCCGGGTGCGCACGAGAGAGGACAAAGTGCACAGAAAAGACTAGTATTGATATGTGGGGCCAGTCTAGATCCCGCCAGGAGTAACGACCACCGGCGGGTGTGTCCGGGGGCCGACCCTCATGGTTACACGGATGTTTGCGGACAGTTTGCAGTCATGTTGTGCATGACGTTTGTGACCCGTCGTGGCACACGGCATGGCACATGTGCTGTCCTGGAAGCACAGACGGTTGTGCCAAGAGGGAACGTTTCTGTGGCCCGACGAGGACGTCGATTCCTCTGAGTGAGGTTGTATGTGATGGCCTGGCTTATTAGGGATGATAGACTACTCATATCAATAAGGAATTCCTTCTTTTCCGGGAGCCCATTCGGATAGAACTCCAAAGTTAAGCGTGCTCAGCTTGGAGTAGTTTCAGGATGGGTGACCGACCAGGAAGTTGCTCCCGGGTGCGCACGAGTGAGGACAAAGTGCGCAGAAAAGACTAGTATTGATATGTGGGGCCAGTCTAGATCCCGCCAGGAGTAGCTATGTGATGTTCTCCTCCCCTCATTGCTCTTCATGCTTTAGACCTCGTGAGCTGCCCTACATGATCGAGGCACATATGTAATCTTTCTGCTGTTGCTTTGCTGAGTTTGCTAGGATCTGATGGATTATGAGACTATGTTCAGATTGTGTTCGAGTGATATATTTGATTCACCTCTTTTATATCTTTGTTCTTGAGTAATTCTTGCATGTTCTCCGTTGCTGTTTATTGCTTTGGCCAAGTAGTAGGTAGTAACTCCAAGAGGGAGCGTTATGCTTGATTGTGGGTTCATGCCCCCTGATGACTAGCTTGAGTGACAGAAACATGAGTCTAGGGGATGTGCTGTTGCCACAAGGGAGAAAACAACGGTGCTTGTACTTGCGGGTGCAAGGATTGTTTACTTTACGCAAAGTTCTTTAAATGCAGTTGTTTGTTGCTTTGAGTTTACACTTTGGGTGGGATTCGCAACTTAATACCAGCGAGATGTTCTGGATAGATATCTCATGGTGGATGATTAGTAGTAGATGCAGATGGATTTCGGTCTACTTGCCTTGGCGTGCCGCCCATGCTTCTGAGCCTCTACCTTTCTTTGCAGCATAGTTAGCATTGGTTTGCGCACATAATCCTGTCAATTGCCCAGCTGTAATTTGTTTACCTTGCTTTGCTGTTTTATCGTCTTTTGGGAGAGAGACATCACTAGTGAACATCATGGGGCCCCGTTCCATATTACCACCACTGATCACACCTTCTATTTACTTCCTGTTTTTATTTCCTAGTTGCAGTCTTAGCTATCATTATTATCTCTTCTGTTTGATCCTTTGTAAACAACAAGGCCGGAGGGATTGACAACCTCTCTGTACTCGTTGGGAGCAAAGTTATCTGTATCTGTGTGCAGGTCCTGTCAACCGCTAAGTTTCTGGCGTCGTTGACACCTACTTGTCGACCCTCGGAGTCTCACGGGATTCGATCCTTGGTATCTTTGCCAAGGGAAATTTGCCGCTACGCTACATCTCAACCTTCCACTTGGGGTAACCAACGAGGGGCGAGAAGCCATCAAGCAAGTTTCTGGCGCCGTTGCCGGGGACTCCACTCTTCAAGATAGGGGAGTTGCACGCTATCTTTTATCTTTGCTTTTTAGTCTTGTTAGTTTACCTTTCAGTTTTTGCTTTAGTGTCCCTTAACAAAAATCACAAAATTAGTTATCTTGCTTGCTGCTGCTATGGGTTCCACCAAAAACACTAAGTGGGAGGAGTACACCCCTTCTTCCATCACGCCAATCACCACTGTCGGGATCTACAAAAATAATAAACCTTGTGATTATGTTAGTTTTAATGGAGAGTTATGCCCATGGCATGGTCTTCCAGGAAAAAAGTATGAGCCTCTGTTTAAAGTTGCTCCCACACTTCCCCAAACTTGGGAAGACGTCCAAACTCTTATAATAGAGAGCAATTCAAACAAAGAAGATGACACTACAATTCTGCTCAATAATGATAAAATTGATTTTGATAATTGTAGTCTCTCAGAAGTTGTCACCTTTTTACAAAGAATGGCTAAAGACCCCCACACTAGCACACTTAACCTTGCCTTCACAGAGCATATCACTAATGCTCTCATCAAAGCTAGGGAGGAGAAGCTTAGGGTAGAAGCCTCCATACCTAGAAAGCTAGAAGATAGTTGGGATCCTATGATTAAAATTAAGTTGAATAATTTCTCTTGCTATGCTTTATGTGATGTTGGAGCTAGTACCTTCGTTATGCCCAAAAGAATGTATGATATGTTTGAATTGAAACCTTTTGATCCTTGTTCTTTTGGTGTTCGTCTTGTTGATTCTTCCGTACAGAAACCTTTGGGGAAGATCGATGATGTTCTTATCATTGTCAATGACAATTATGTTCCCGTTGATTTTCCTAATATGGATATTGAATGTGAACCTTCATGTCCAATTATTTTGGGACGTCCTTTTCTTCGCACCGTTGGTGCTATCATTGACATGAAAGAGGGGAATATAAAATTCCAATTCCCTCTCAATAAAGGGATGGAACACTTCCCTAGAAAGAAGATTAAGTTGCCTTTTGAGTCCGTTACACGGGCTAGCTATTCTCTTACTCTTGATAAAACTTGATCTTCTCTTTTTGCATCATGCCTAGCTTAAAGGCATAAAAGAAAGCGCTTTTGGGAGGCAGCCCACAACGAATTAGGTTTTATTTTGCTTTTTTGTGTCTTGATGTTTGTTACTACAGTAGCATCATCATTGTATCTTTTCTTTTCAGCTTTGTGCTAAGTTTAGCCACCGATTGCAAGAAAGTTCAAAAGTTGTGACGTGTTGTCTAGAAAACAGATTCTGTCCTTGGACAGAAAAACTCGAATAAAATCACCAGATCATCTTTTTGATCTGATTTTTTTTACAGCGTGCTCTATACAATTGGCTTTCGAGCGTCTGTTCTGAGTTTTTTTATTTGAGTTGCAGAAGTGCCCTGAAATAATTATTTACTACCTGCTGGTCTGTTTTTCACAGATTCTGTCCTGTTTTGCCTTTTGTTCGTTTTGCAAACCTTGAGCTTGCTTTTTCTTTGCAAAAACCTTTTGGCAATCTTGAGAAACAGTAGCTCTTCAAGATTATTTTTATTTCCAGTAGGGAAAAATTATTTTATTGTGGGTACTAACCTCGCTAATCAGATTATGATGAGTTATGTATGAAGGGAGTTTTCAAGTGTGCGAGGGAAGATGATAAAAGAAGATTCAGGAAGGTCAAACGCTCAAGCTTGGGGATGCCCCCATGCATCCCCTTCTCCATCAACAATTATCAGTTCGTTTTTCGTTCCACTATAATTTTATCACTTCATGCGTTATGTGCTATGCTTGGAGCGTCTTGCTCTTAGTTTCTTTTTTTAGTTTTCTTTAGCTTTGCTTGCTGTTCATAACAAGTTAGAACCCAGCTTTCTTTGTGTGGGAGAGAAACACGCTCCACTTCAACCTAGAACACAATATAGGATTTTCATGCTTATCTTTGCTGTGTGTGTTCTTTGTCTTTCCATAGCTGTTGTCATGTTTAGCTCTTAGTTTTCATGCTTTTCTTTTTAAAGAGCTTTTGTTTAGTTGGTTGCTGAACTCTCTTGAGTTTTCATGTTTATCTTGTTAAGTGAGTTTGCCTGTTGCACTGAGTTGTGTGCCTTAACTTAAAGTAGGTAATTGAGGTTGCTATTTAATTTTAGTAGTAACTTGCAATAGTTTTGAGGTATTGCCATGAGTAATGTCTGAACTTTTGGTGTCAAGAGCTTTAGCCTATTAGTGATAGATGTCGTATTTTGGGCAATCCGTGTTTATTTTCGAAAACCTACAAAATAGTTGAGAACTTTAGCTACTAGATGGATCACTAATCTTTGGAGGGATCGAATATTAGAGTACACTCACGTACCATGAGTCAAGGATGCGCAAGGATAACCAAACCTTCATACACTCCTCCTCGGGGTACTTGTCTCTTTGTGAACCTCCTAATTAGATTGAGAGTTACCGATAATAAGTGCATGAGTTCTTCGGACTAATGTGAGTATTCGAAAGTTGACACTTCCACCTAGCCATATTTTTCTAGCCTCTTCGGTACCGTGCATTGCCCTTTCTCACCTCGAGAGTTGGCGCACACTTCACCGGTGCATCCAAATCCTTGGCACGATACGCTCTGTCATCATAAGCCTCATTATATCCTTCCACAAAACAGCCACCATACCTACCTATCAAGGCATTTCCATAGCCTTTCCGAGATACATTGCCATGCAACATCCATCTTCTCATGACTTGATCTTCATGTCATACATGCTTTTTGCTTGATCGATGAGCCGCATGCTAGTTGGGCCTTGCCCTAATCATTGCTACATGACGCGCTAGTATCATTGCATATCCTGCTACACCGGCAGAGGCATACATTTGCATACATCATGACAGTTTCATTTTCTTTATGTTGAGTACTTTTGTAAAGTGTGAAAGATCTTCTATACTTCTTGTAATACATAGAGTGTTGCCCCTATAGTGAAGAAAAGATCCCAAAGAGGACAAAATCAGAAGATCCCAAAGAGGACAAATGAGAGTTAAATAGAAAGAGCCATTGAGGCCACAAAAAATTAAAAAAATATATAGAAAAAAGAGAAAAAGAAATAAAAAGAGAGAAGGGGGCACACTACTATTCCTTTTGAGAGATCCACACTCGTACTCCATCTTATACCTTGTACTCCATAGAGATTATCATTCATGAATAAAGCTATGTGGGGACCTTCACACTATAGAACTTGGCTTGTATATTCCAATGATGAGCCTCCTCAAAAGAGCTCTAGGTCTTCTTGAGCGAGCAAGTTGGATGCACCCCCACTAGTTCCATTGGAGAGCTTACCTTAGCTCATATGTGCATCCGTTGCATGGCAATCCCTACTCCTCACATCATATCTATCATTTGGCTTTCTCTCGCCTATGATTGTCCTCATTGATGTGAGCCTTTCACACCTTTTTTGTCTTCCCCCTTCATCATTTTTCTCTCTTTTCCATCCTAAGTGTCAACTTTCTTGCTTACGCTCATCCATTGCATGAGTGCTCAAAATATCGAAAGGGAGTGGATCATTTTGACTTGTACCTGGCTAGTGGTCTGGGGATGAGTCAAGATAAGATTCCAAAGAAGACCAAGTGTGAAACTTTAGAAGATTAAGTTCTCAACAATACAAAAACTATGTTTTACTCTCTCGTATATCCCTATCCCCTTTCTTGCACGCAAACACCATTTGGAGACATTCGAGTCACGGACAGCGAGAGCTCTTGCACCTTTATGTTCTTATGTTGCTTGTTACAATGCTAATATAGACTCTTGCTTGTTATGACTTGAATTGAATTACATGCCTTGATTGCTTTACTTAAAAAGTTCTTATATGGTTGGTAGCATGTCACCACAGAAATTATGCTTGTTATCATTTACCTACTCGAGGACGAGCAGGAATTAAGCTTTGGGATGTTGATACGTCCAAAACGTATCTATAATTTCTGCTTGCTCCATGTTTCTTTTGTGTGATATTGCTATGATATTGATGCACTTCCATACACTTTTGATCATATTTGGACTAACCTATTAACTCAGTGCACCACAGTGCCAGTTCCTGTTTTCTGCTGTTTTTCTATTTCAGGTTTCCCCCATATTAAAAGTGCTCCAAAAATTCCAGGAAAAATATAGGAAAAATCAGCGTACAGGAAGCTTCGCAACAAACAAAAGATGGGCCAGAGGGGAGCCAGGGGAGGCCCAAGCGGACATCTGGCGCGGCCCCACCCCTGACCATGCCAGGGGGGCGCCTGGGGCCCCTGCTCCGCCTCTGGCTGCCCCCCTTCGCATATATATCCCTCTCGTCCCGAAACCCTCGAGGACAGAACCCTTTTTCGCGATCTCGCCTCTGTTCCGCCGCCGCAGCGCTTCCAAGATCGGGAGCATCAGGAGAACTCTTCCCGGCACCCTGCCGGAGGGGAGAACCACCACCGGGAGCTTCTCCACCACCATGGACGCTTGCCGGATGAGTCGTGAGTAGTCCACCTTGGACCATGGGTCCATGATCAGTAGCTATGTGATGTTCTCCTCCCCTCTTTGCTCTTCATGGTTTAGACCTCGTGAGCTGCCCTACATGATCGAGGCACATATGTAATCTTTCTGCTGTTGCTTTGCTGAGTTTGCTGGGATCTGATGGATTATGAGACTATGTTCAGATTGTGTTTGAGTAATATATTTGATTCACCTCTTTTATATCTTTGTTCTTGAGTAATTCTTGCATGTTCTCCGTTGCTGTTTATTGCTTTGGCCAAGTAGTAGGTAGTAACTCCAAGAGGGAGCGTTATGCTTGATTGTGGGTTCATGGCCCCTGATGACTAGCTTGAGTGACAGAAACATGAGTCTAGGGGATGTGCTGTTGCCACAAGGGAGAAAACAACGGTGCTTGTACTTGCGGGTGCAAGGATTGTTTACTTTACGGAAAGTTCTTTTAATGTAGTTGTCTGTTGCTTTGAGTTTACACTTTGGGTGGGATTCGCAACTTAATACCAGCGAGATGTTCTGGATAGATATCTCAAGGTGGATGATTAGTAGTAGATGCAGATGGATTTCGGTCTACTTGCCTTGGCGTACCGCCCATGCTTTTGAGCCTCTACCTTTCTTTGCAACATAGTTAGCATTGGTTTGCGCACATAATCCTATCAATTGCCCAGCTGTAATTTGTTTACCTCGCTTTGCTGTTTTATCGTCTTTTGGGAGAGAGACATCACTAGTGAACATCATGGGACCCCGGTCCATATTACCACCGCTGATCACACCTTCTATTTACTTCCTGTTTTTATTTCCTAGTTGCAGTCTTAGCTATCATTATTATCTCTTGTGTTTGATCCTTTGTAAACAACAAGGCCGGAGGGATTGACAACCTCTCTGTACTCGTTGGGAGCAAAGTTATCTGTATCTGTGTGCAGGTCCCGTCAACCGCTAAGTTTCTGGCACCGTTGACACCTACTTGTCGACCCTCGGAGTCTCACGGGATTCGATCCTTGGTATCTTTGCCAAGGGAAATTTGCCGCTACGCTACATCTCAACCTTCCACTTCGGGTCACCAACGAGGGCCGAGAAGCCATCAACACCCTTTGCCCTGATATACGGGGCAGAAGCAGTTCTCCCCACTGAACTCATATACGGGTCACCTCGAGTGCTCGCTTATGATGAGCTTGACCAAGAGCAACTGCGGCAAGATGACGCAATGCTCCTTGAGGAAGATTGTCTTCGGTCGGCTGTGAGAGCAGCATGCTACCAGCAAGCCTTGCGCCGCCACCATAGCCGCAAGGTCCATGCCCGAAGCTTTGAGGAAGGCGACCTTGTTCTTCGGCGCGTTCAATTGGCCAAGAATACCAACAAGTTGACGCCAAAGTGGGAACGCCCTTATCGGGTAGTACGAGTCCCAGGCCTGGCACAGTCCGCCTGGAGACTGAAAATGCCATTCCGGTGAGCAATTCCTGGAATATTGAGCATCTTCGCAAGTTCTACCCAGAAGGCGCGGCTTGCCGGGGTCCCCGGCAAGCCACCCTTTTGTACAAGCCTTGCCGGCAAGGAATGTAACCCTTTGTACAAAACCAGGCGCAGACCCTGAGCATGCTGAGTCGAGTCTCGTCCTTGGTTAGGGTTGATAGTGCTTAGCGGCAGCTAACCCCTAGCTTAGAGGTCGAGTTTGCATCTCTTTGTATTTCCTCTATCTCCTTTGGTTCACAGGACGCATAGATATCCTTGCCGAAGCCACTTGGGGAGAAGAAAGAAGAACAGACTAGCACCTAGGCCCCGGCAAGCCAGTTTTGCCGGGGGCTACAAAAGCAAAGATTCACCCACGGCGAACTAGGGTTGCCGGGGGTTGCGGCTTCAGATAAGTTCTTCATCCCTTATCATGCATTCCATTATGGACTGGGGTATGTGAAACCTCGGTCTTTTCCTTAAGCTATCATGCTCCCATAACTCTAAGACCTAGGGCTCGTTCCTGGGACTATGTTTGGTCATAGTCGCGGCACTGACAGGATGAAACGAGGAGCCTAAGCCCACTTCATCCCTGCCTCCACCAAAGGCGTGAGAAAGGTCGAGCGAAGTAGGGAGATGGCAAGGCCTGTTGCCGGGCGAGAAAATGTTTGTCTTAAAGATATCAAGGACTTATTCCTTGTCATGGGTTTCAGCCGCAAACAAATGACCCGGCAAACATCCCTTTTTCATTAAAAACATTCCATTCAGGTACAGTCTGTAGGGAATGAAAAATATGAACAAGGGGGTTAGAAGTTTTAAATTTAACAGATACCCGAAGGCTTACAAACTAAAAAGAGATAAGATGCCCGTAATGCCTTTCTTGTCCCTCTCCTCAGGAGGTAGGTCAAGGAGGCGATAAGGGAAAAAGGAGCGCCTAGGTGAGCTACGGGTGGCAGAAGACACCAAGAGGACATCTTGGTGGCCGCCCAAAGGCTGGATGGTTATGGCGGCGCCGGAAGCAGAGCTCGAAGACGAGGCGGCAGGACGTCAGTATGCGTCGAAGGCGTCGGTGCCCGCGTACTCCGACATGACGACCTTGCCGCCCGCCCTCTTCCTCTTCCTCTTTCGCAGCCTCCCAACGCCAGCCGCCAAGGCGACGGCCCCGAGAAGTTCAAGGAGCCGGCGACGCGGATGATGGGGTCGCCGGTGCCACCAGGAGCGACGCCCGACACCTAGTCGGACCCGTCATCCTGCCGCCCACCACCCTCATCGTCGCTGCCGCTGTCCTCCTCGTCACCCTCGCTCGAGGAGGAATCTTCGTCATCGGAAGAGCTCTCCACGCAGCACCTTGCACGAGTCCCAAAGTGCCCGAAGACCTTGACGGAAAGAAGGCCACCCTCAGCCATCTAAAAGTGGAGAGTGAGCCCATCCATCAAGCTGTGGTTACGAGCAAACGTCTTCCATCCCTGACGAAGATACATCACTTGAGGAGCAGGGAAGTCAACGCGGACCTGCGTGCCAGTGATCCCGCGGCCCCTCATATGCAGCCGCAGCGACTCCGGCGGATCCAGCTCCATCTCCCGTGTGAATGGGGTCGGGAGACGAAGGCGACGACGCGGCGGCCGCCGTAACCTGACGAAGAACTCGCAAGGGTCATCCCCGACATGGCCCTCCACTTGAGGAGGAGCTTCTGGCGGGAGCGAGGCCGGCGGGCCGCCCCGTCCTCCTCTTCCCCGAGCGCCCCGGCCTCGCCCACGGCCTCGCCCCCTCCCCCTTCCCCCCGTGGTCGGCTCTGCCATCGCGGGTGCAGCAGAAGGAGGGACGCGTTGTCGAGCGGCGACCCTCGCCGCCACCATTGAAGGGCCGGGATTTCCTCTCTCCATGGCGAATGGAAGAGAGGAGCAGAAGCTGAAGGAGAAAGAAGATGGAAGAGTGCGGGGCGCCGTCCCTCCCCTCCCTCTCTTTATAAAGGGGCGGGGCTGGGGCTCGACCGCCCCGCTCGGCCAATCAAGACACAGAAGGCGCAGGGAGCCGGGACCGACCCGCCGCCCCAACCAGCGACGGCCCGGTTTCCCGCCTCCACCGTTTTCCACCCCAAGCGCATGGGAGGCATGTGGCATACGTGCAGAACCGAGGGGACGGGTGAGGCTACCTCTCCCCGCCCCGTGATCGTGGGGAGTGGACGCCTTGAGGACCGCGCCTCGGACCCATTCAGTAAATGGGCCGCGTCTCCACGCCTCCCCCCCGGTTATGGGGAAGGCGCGAAGCCGCCTCTTTACTGCGACTTGACGCATGCCTGCGGAAACCGCCTGCCCGCGCAGCGCGCGGAAAATCTTACCACGGTAAAAATCGTCCCGCCTGCCCGCGCACCGTTCTGGGCCTTGCCCAACAACGTGTCGCGCTTATGTGTGGCCCAGGCCCGGGGGCTCCTGTCAGTGTACAAAAAGGTGGGGTACACTTTTTGTACCCCTATGACTGTGCACGGGCAGTCTGAGCCACGGGCACCACCACACCAAGCACGGCAAGCGAGGTGAGCCAGGGTAAGACCGAAGCTCGATGGAAACTGAAGCCCAAAGCCATGACCACAAAGAGCAAAGGGACGAAGCGGATTCCCCCGGCAAGATCCTTGCGGGGGCGGCTTTAGCAGCCCCGGCAAGACCCTTCCGCGGCAATTTGCCCCACGCCTACGGAGCGGATCACCCTTGAGTCCACTGCCCCCATGGGGCAAGGATTCGGGAGGCATCCTTGTAGTAGCATGCAGATCTTTGTGAAGACATTCAAGATCAGATACTCACTAAGAAGACGATAATCCTTGGCGGTATCCCAGCCAAGGAAGACCACAAGACCTTCGGCAAGCATCTTGCAGAGGATGACAGCAGGTGCCGCGGCAAGACCCTTGCCGAGGCCCCAGCAAGGCCTTCGCCGGGGACACCCGCAGGGCCACCATCAGGTCCACGCCAGCTAAGCTTCTACCGCCCCATGCAACTGCCGACCCAACCGACTGGGCAGGCACCTGCGTGGCGGCATGCAGATCTTCGTGGAGACCCACCATTGCGCCACCTCAGCTGCCTGCCTGCCTACATGGCATCTCAGGCATTGCTGGCCAGGGCGCGTGTCGACACAAGAAGGAGCGGCGACGGACAAGACGGATGTCTCCCCCGTCCCCGATAAAGCAAGGACACCTAAGCTAAGCGCATTAATTGTGCCTTGTCATGTAATGCGAGGGATAACCTCGCATCACTGTACTCTTTCCACCCCCTGTGTGCCACTGTGGCAACCCCTTTTTCCCTATAAAAGGAGGCCCGATGCGACCAGAAGAAGGATTCGGCTTGTTGGAGCTCCTCACGCCCCGTAGCTAGCTGAAGAACACATATATACAATCCACCAAAGCAGGAGTAGGGTTTTACGCATCCTCGCGGCCCGAACCTGGGTAAAGGAACCGTGTGCTGTCTGTTGGATCCGCTCTTCTCTCAACCCCGCGTCCCGCAACCGCAGTAGGGATTCTTGTGATCCCATAGGTGTCGTTCCAAATACACCGACATCTTTGGCGCTCCAGGTAGGGGGTGCAGTTGTGAGAATCGGCTCTAGCAATTGATCGAGTGCTCTTTCGTCTTCGTGGCCCTTTGAGAAGGAAGGAGGCCGGAAGATCAGCACTCGAGCGGCTACGAATAGAGGAGCGACGGAGAGACGGAGGCGAGGAAACAGAGAATGGCCACATAGTGCCCTCGCCTCGGACTCGGCGCGCATTTATAGCACAATGGTCGAGTGACTAACCGGTGGCCCCGGGCAATCCTGTCAAATCCCACAACAGATGCGCACGCGATACGTGGTGAAAAAGGCGGCGTGAGGATCGGGGCATCCCGGGCATATCCGATCCGATTGGCGCGGCACGACCCATCCGCGCGCTTCCCCAAATTTCGGAATCCCGCAAAATCCGGTGACCAGAGAGCAACCGATCCTGCCGAAAACTGCGCACGCCACCGGCGCTCGGCGCCTCGCGCAAAGTTTAGTCGACGGCCAATGCAACAAGAACACTCGACGGTTCCGGAATCGATTAAGGTGAGCAAGACGAGATTGAAAAGACGGCCTGGTCCACAAGCTCAGAGAAGACTACCCCAAGGGCATCGAACCCGGACTAAGGCTCTCTTCAGCACTCGCTCCTGCTCAAGCCTCAATCCATTCGGGGGCTACTGATGAGGTTACGGACCTAGGGTAGGGTCACATGCCTGACCAAGGTACCCCACCCGATGTCACTACCCCAGAAGATCAAAAGACAAAACCGATGGTAACAAGGACAGTCGACTGAGACAGCCCAAGAGGACATCCCACTCGACTGTACACGACGTACCAGACAACACAACTTCACTCGACCCATCCAAGGCACTCTACCCCCGAAGGTCAAAGGTCCCTTAGGACAGCAATTGTCTGGTATTCACTCCGCTGCATAGAATGCTTTTATTACTCTTTACTGCAGACATTATCAGTAACGCCCGCCTTTATGTACATTGAACCCTTAGTAACGTGGAGCATGGCTAGGATCCTGGCGCACTATATAAGCCACCCCCTCCTCCAGTACAAGGGTTCGCACCCCCTGTAACACACACACATATACATATTTCAGTCGACCGACTCCGGGCACCGAGACGTAGGGCTGTTACTTCCTCTGAGAAGGGCCCGAGCTCATAAACGCCTTGCGTACAACTTCACCATAGCTAAGGCCTTGCACCCTCCTACGTACCCTCTACTCGTACTGTCAGACTTAGAACCACGACACCCAGGGGGGTAGGCGCGCCCCCACCCTCGTGGGCCCCTCGTAGCTCCATCGACATACTTCTTCATCCTATATATACTCATGTACCCTGTAAACATCCGACAGCATCGCGAAACCCTAATTCCACCGCCGCAACCTTCTGTACCCGTGAGATCCCATCTTGGGGCCTATTCCGGAGCTACACCGGAGGGGGCATCGATCACGAAGGGCTTCTACATCAACACCATAGCCTCTCCGATGAGTTGTGAGTAGTTTACCACACACCTTCGGGTCCATAGTTATTAGCTAGATGGCTTCTTCTCTCTGTTTGGATCTCAATAAAATGTTCTCCTCCATCTTCTTGCAGATCTATTCGATGTAATTCTATTTGCAGTGTGTTTGTCGAGATCCGATAAATTGTGGGTTTATGATCAAGATTATCTATGAACAATATTTGGTTCTTCTCTGAATTCTAATATGCATTATTTAAATATCTTTGCAAGTCTCTTTGAATTATCAGTTTGGTTTGGCCTACTAGATTGAGTTTTCTTGCAGTGGGAGAAGTGCTTAGCTTTGGGTTCAATCTTGCGTTGTCCTTTCCCAGTGACAGCAGGGGCAGCAAGGCATGTATTGTATTGTTGCCATCGAGGATAAAAGATGGGGTTTATATCATATTGCATGAGTTTATCCCTCTACATCATGTCATCTTGCTTAAAGCGTTACTCCGTTCTTATGAACTTAATACTCTAGATGCATGCTGGATAGCGGTCGATGTGTGCAGTAATAGTAGTAGATGCAGAATCGTTTCGGTCTACTTGTCACGGTCGTGATGCCTATATACAATGATCATGCCTAGGTATTCACATAACTATGCACTTTTCTATCAATTGCTTGACAGTAATTTGTTCACCCACCGTAGAATCTGGTATCTTGAGAGAAGCCACCAGTGAAACCTATGGCCCCCGAATCTATCTTCCATCATATTAATCTTTCGTCTACTATCTTTTATTTTGCAATCTTTACTTTCAATCTATACTACAAAAATACCAAAAATATTTATCTTACTATCTCTATCACTTTTGCAAGTGGTCGAGAAGGGATTGACAACCCCTTTATCGCGTTGGTGGCAAGGTTATTATTTGTTTGTGCAGGTACGAGGAACTTGCGTGTAGTCTCCTACTGGATTGATACCTTGCTTCTCAAAAACTAAGGGAAATACTTACGCTACTTTGCTGCATCACCCTTTTCTCTTCAAGGGAAAAACAACACATGCTCTAGAGGTAGCACGCCCCGACTGCCGTCGTCGACGAGGCCATCGGCCGGAGCTTCGGCCTCCGGGCGCCACTTTCCCTTTGCCACTTAGGCTGCCGGATTTGAGCGGCTTCCGACGTCTCGAGACTCGACAGAGAGTGGGGATTGGTCCTGTGATCCTGCGAAAGACAAAGGGAGGGGATCCATTGGAACGCAAGATGGAACAGGCGGTTGCTGGCACCATCCTTAGTTCTGTCAACTCCATCAATCCTGCAAGGCTCCTCCAGATTTTCAGCAATCCCTGTCTGCCATCAGCTGCGGAAGAGAGAGAGCACCAGAGCAGGGAGGAGGAGAAAAAGGCGTCTCGCTCGATCTAGATGAAGGGACTTCTGTTCGCGTCGACTGCGCGACTAGTGGGTAGGTCTCTCCTCTCTATCTCTCTGGGGATTTTGCATGGTTCTAACTTCTAGGTGCCATGCTCTTGAAGTCTTGATCCACCGGAACTTGATGGCAGGAGACTATATTGCTGATGACCGGGGAATTGAAGGATCATGAATAAAGGATATGGTATGAGTCCACGCAAGAAAAGTACACCTCTCACTCAGATTGGTTTATGATTTATTACTCTATAAGGATTTCTTTTTTCACCATCATCTCGGTCTCAGGATTGGATCGGATTCTGGGGTGTTCCTGGTGATGGCTGATCAGTGCTTTTTTAGGTACTTATGTTCTTCATGGCTTCAAATGAACATGAGGCTAAAGGGGGAATTAGGAAATGATTCTGGTATTTACCAGGACATTAGTTCATGTTCATCATGTCTATTATATCATCTTCCCTTCAATAACATGGACCATTTGAGATATGAATAGTGTATGTATTATTACAAGAAGGTAATGAATTAGGTACTACAGTTTATTGCTCTATAATTTGTTAATACCTGCCGACTTTACTGTTGTACATACATATAATTTTCTCGATGTGACGCCATAGAAATGTCATTGTGAACTTGATTAAACCTGACAAGATGGCTTAAAGCACTCACATGATATGTACTTCACTTTTCTATATCTTTCTTGGTACAAATGTTAATTTTGTAAATTTTCTTTATATATGCGCAAAAAGGTCTGATAAAAAATTGTATTTTATAGTATTTGATAGACTTTCCATCAATTCAACATGTAAAGCTTTATTCCCTTTGATTACAAATTCATTGGCTTCATAGGATGCATGAACTTCGTGGAGTGCCTAATGTCTTCTTATTCTCCATATTTGAAAGCTTTTTATGTGAATACAGCAGGAGCCATCAGGTGCTCAACTAGCTCTATATGGCTTCCACCTCAGGCTATTAGCTTTGACAACCGTTGGATCTTCAGTTCTAATCTCTTTTGGCCATTTGATTTCGTTCATGATGGGACGCTGCTCGACAATTTCCTGATCCTGCTACTAAATTAGTTCTAGTGTGCTTTACCCAGACTGAAGAAAAAGCAGGCTACTAGTCACGTTTCCTCAAACCTCCCCTACTTTCATTCAAGATGCATCAGATTCAGACGTTCCTAATGGGAAGTGGCGGGATGCTGCCAACAACGGCAGCCAGCAACGACTTATGGATACCGACTACTAGATCATGAATCCCTCTTCTTCTGCCGACGTGCTATTCCTCTAGTTTTCTCGTCAAATAATGGTCTAAACTTCCTAGCTAGCCTATGATTTTGATCCGTTGTTCTTGGATTGCAAGTTGTGGTCGCAGTTGTGTAGCTGGATGGAGCACACTGGAGCAGTGGAGCACGATTTTGCGGCCGCTGTGAAACTGCTCTGACATGGACCGCCGGTTGGTGATCTCTTTCCCTTTCAGTACCTTTGCCTCTTCTTTTACTTTATCAAGATATTTTAGAAGCTAATTTGCTATTATGTGTGTCGAGCCAAAAATCCCGAGATTAATTTGCTTGTGCCTAGATTCTACCCTTGTCATTAGTACTAAATTTTCATTTGCTATTTTTGTACATTTTCTTCTCCTCTTCTGCAGATTAAGCAACTAAAAGAGAACCAACATTTATTTTTCTGATAGTAAAAGCAAACGGTGACTATATATGCTGGAATTAGTCAATTGTATTGCACCAATATACGAGTTCTCATGAACATTTTAAATTCATGTTACCGTATATATCACCATGACACCATCATCAGGTAGATTATTTCTCTCTAAACCATGTCATCCAATTTCACCTATGAGTACCAAATATAAGTTTTCTCGCATTTGAGTATTGCTGGTTGTTATATTTCTTAGCTCTATAATTTTGCAATCTACTAACATCTCACTTCATTGCAATATTTTGGGTTTTTCGTGTTCTCAACATTGCAAGTAATAGTATGAGAAGGCTAATCTGCAACCGACACTCAAGCTCTTAAGGTAGGATTTTATTCCAATTTCTTTCTATACAAATAATATTGTTCTTATTTATGCCAACTGAAGAATTATGAAAAGGAATTTGGAATCAGTAGCCTTGGGGACTAAAATCTACGATCTTTTCACATGACTAACTTCTCATATTCTAGTTATGCAACACATGTCCCTCAGATGTTGTAGATTCGTGTGCACATTTTATGCATCTTTCTAGATGTCCTCATTTGATGGTCACTTCTAAATACTACTTCCTCTATAGCTTAATATAAGACATTTATTGAACTGACAGTGTCAAAAAACAACTTATATGAAGTTAGGGAGGGAGTACAAACTATGGAGGATCTTCTTCTTTGCATTCTAACTGCGAAGCGATCTATCTATTGTAATATCAACTATGAGTGTGATTCAACAGAGAAGTTAAGGTGCTCTAGATGTATGCCTGTTGAGATGTTTAATAAGTTCAGATGTTGGGAATTTTCAGCTGATTTTGTTATCGTGAACAAAACATATCCTCATTTTAGTTTCTACCATATACCTTCAGTACGTCTCATTTCAAAAGAAAAATGAAAACATGCGTAGAACAACTTATTTCAACATATATTAGGTTCTCTATAGTTTACATTTTTTTTGTTTAGCTTTCGTGTCCATATTTATGAAAATTCCTATCACTCTACTGTCAAAATTGACGGGCGCGGCGATGCGCGCCATCAATGATCTAGTGTTGTTATTAATTACCAAAACCACCCGGGGATTAGTTGCACTTTCAAGTAGTTCGGAGACCCTAGGCAGGAGGCCTTCGCCTTTTGATCTGTATCGTTGTTTGTGCTAGCCTTCTTAATGCAAGCTTAAATAACTATGTTTGTACCCAGATATTATTTGGGAGAATGCCTTATGTATTCGGGTCCTCGTGGCCCCTGGTTTGTAATATGAAGATTTAAGTTTAAATTTGTGTTTAGAGTTGTGTTACGATATCTTTCTGTTAGTCTCTGATCTTGAGCGTGCACATTTGCATGTATGATTAGTGCATGGTCGAGCAGGGGCGCCACAAGCTCGCATCAGAGCCGACTGCCCGTAGGAAGCCCCCATTCCAATTCCTTGGTCGAAGTTGAGTCTAGTTTTTGAAAAACTATTTTACTAACTATGTTGTGTGGCTGACAGGCCCACATCACCTATGGATGGGATTATGATATTTTATTCCGCACCTTTACTCTAGAATTCTGATCTCTCTTCTATTCGGGTTAAAATTTTACTACCTCTTACTATAGGTTATCGTGATCACATCCACCCGGAGCTTTGGTTATCTGCAAATTACTTCCTTGAATGCATGAAGCAAAAATTCACTCACTGCCATTTGACGATCTTGAAATTTCCTCTGTTTCAGATGGATCGTTTGTTGGCGCCGCGTCCCATGACGCAGCTTCTACTCCGCACTTGGGCTGATGATGCCGCTGGTTTCCCAGCTATCCAGATCACCCTCCTGACCAGATTGGGCTACTGTTGGTACCCCCAGTAAATGGTTTACGAGGATTTTCGTGAGTTTAACCAGGAGCAGTGCCATGCAGATGTTTGTATCTTTGATCAGTGAAATGACTCAGTCACTGAGTTGCACACTTTCCACGATATCAGTGTGACGATTGGTATGGCAGTCTATGATGCTGCCCATTCGGCTGTCGCACGTCTTCGTGGCGAACATACTCGCTTGGATAACTCTGAGTTCAGATACATTCCGTATGCCCGTGTGGGACATGAGACTGGATACTACACTCCTGTCCATGCTCTTTATGACACATGTCGATATGAATCGCAGGTCTTGATAAAACATACTGCAACTTTGGATCGCACTGCCTAAGCTCTTGTCATTGAGCTGTACGCCACTCGCGCATGTTTCAACGATACTATGACACAGTTGCTACCAGCTGTCCAGGCAAGGATACATCCATAGTACATTCTTTACCCGCGCATGACTCAGATGCCGCAGGTATCGATTGGCCTGCTGTTGGAGATCACACACCCATACATGGACCTCTTCTCCCAGTTCGAGATCAGGTTCTGCATCAGAGTAGTCACGGAGCACAGGGCCTTCCTACCGTGAGCACTCGTCGTTAGCACCTGGTGTAGCCTTTGCTATGTCTTGTTGTGTATTCCTCACCGCGTGCCTGCGTGCTGCCTAGTATGTCTAGCTATTATTTTGCAAACTTATGTTGTCTGCATGTAACCGACTCTATGTATGGATCTGTATGTCTTAATTGGCTACTGTTATGAATCTTTTGCACTACTTGTACATTGTCGTGTACATCATGCTTGTCTCTAAAACACTCGTAGTTGTTTTTATTGAACTACCCCCTATTGAAATTTAGCTAGATGGTTAGGCCAGGTGCTCGTGGTCGTGGTCGTGGCCGTGCTGCTAAACATCTACCACAGCCAGACTATATGGCAGCCATGATGCAACAATTTGAGTTGCAACATCTGTTAATGCATGGAGTCATGTCATAGTTTCCACAACAGAACCATAATGCTTAGAATCAGCAACCTACCCCAATAACTCTGTCGGAGTTTGTGCTTCTCAACCCTACTATTTTTTGTAACTCAGAACAGCCACTGGATGCTGATGACTGCTTCGTGACATCACCTTCGAGATGGATGCTTCCCATGTCGCCCCTGCCAACCTTGTCACCTTCGCGTCCTTCTTCTTAAAGGGTCCCGTTGCTCAATGGTGGGACACCCATAGGTGTTCTCTACCTGATGGGACAGTCGTTACCTGGATTGAGTTTCATATTGCTTTCCGTGCCTGTTACATTCCTTAGGGAATATGGACCAGAAGAAAAGAGAGTTTTGCAACCTCACACAGGGCAGTAAGAATGTCAAAGCTTATCAACAAGAATTCGTTAACCTATCCCGCTATGCTGAAGAAGATGTTGCCATTGATGCCCGTAGATAGGAGAAGTTCCAAGATGAACTCCAATCAGACCTCAAGCTTGCCCTTGCAGTTCATGACTTCGCTGACTTCGCCACTCTGGTCAACAAGGCTATCCAGGTTGAGGCCGCTCAGATGTAATGCAAGGAGTCACAGAAGCGCTAGCATGATGTTGTCTCATCTTCGAGCTCAACACAAAGGCGGCAAATCTAGTCCAGCTGCCCCTGTGTTAAGGCCCTCCTATGCTGCACCCCGTCTGCCTCCTCCACCACCGAGACAATCAAGAACTCAAGCTACTCTAACCAATGATACTCTTCATCCTAAAGATGGTATGTGTTTCAAGTGTCGCCGCCCAGGTAACCGTGCCAAAGACTGCCACCAGAATCAGAATCAGTTGGCACTCCCTTCTACTGGCCATGGAAATGGTTGTGGCTACAACCAGACCCACAACTATAATACTAGGTCTTCTGCCTATGGTCGTAGACATGCTTATCACGTTGATATTGAAAAAGTTCATGACCAACCCGCTACTTTGATGGGTACTCTTCTCGTTAACTCAGTACCTGCTTCTATCTTATTTGATTCAGGGCCAGTTATTTTGGGCGATTCTTCCATAATCGCCCTCACCCCAGCTTCTACCAGAATCGTCACTTCATATTTTTTAACAATCCTATCTAGTTAATGTCTAATTAGTTAGGATTGTAAAAAAAATGGAGTGACGATTCTGGGAGAAGCTGTGGAGGGGGGCGATTCTGGGAGAATCACCCAAAAGATTTGGCCCTCAGGAGCATCGCATTCATAAAGTTCAGAAGCATTTGAATTATCACATGACATTGCATTAGAAAAGATGAACCTAACAATAGTTGTCCGCACCCCTGGAGGCCATTGTCATACCTCCATGATAGCACACAATGCTCCTGTTGAAATCGAAGGATTTGAATTCCTTGTTTCACCCATCATCTTGAACTCTTCCACCATAGACCTCATTCTAGGAATGGATTGGTTGAAGGATCACATTGCTTCAATAAATTGTTCCACGAAAGTCGTCCAACTCCTACACCCCTCCGACGAGATAGTGAATGACATCAATTGTCCAGAATGCTGAAGCTCAGATATATGTTTTGAATGATTTGAATGGTTCACCTCTTGAAGGAATTGAGAACTTCCAGTCATTTACGATTTTCCAGACGTCTTCCAAGAAGAACTTCCCGGAATACCATTGTTAGAGCTGTCGAGTTCATCATCGACTTGAAACCTGGTACTACCCCTATTGCTAAGCGTCCTTATAAGATGCCGCCGCATGAACTACTCACACTTAAGGAGGAAATTTACAAATCACTTCATAAAGGTTGCATTCGTCCTAGTTCCTCTTCCTGGGGAGCACCTTCTCTCTTTGTTAAGAAGAAGGATGGAACAAACCGATTGGTCCAGGATTATCGGCCTATTAACCAAGCAACAATCCAGAACGAAAATCCACTTCCTTGGATCAACGATCTTTATGATCAACTTGCTGGATCCTCTGTGTTCTTTAAACTCGACTTAAGGTTGGGTTACCATCAGATCTGAGTTTGTAAAGAGAATATTCCAAAGACCGCCTTTGCTACTCAATATGGATCATACGAGTACACTGTTATGTCCTTCGGATTAACTAATGCTCCAGCAACTTTCTCTCGATTGATGAACTATATCTTCCTGGACTACCTTGGCAAATTTGTCGTGGTTTATTTGGATGATATCCTTATATAGTCCAAGAATGAAGAAGAACACGCCGAACATCTTCGGCTTGTATTGGAGAAACTGCGAGAACACCAACTATCCGCCAAGTACTATATGTGTGAATTCCTTTTATCTGAGGTGACCTATCTTGGTCATGTGATTTCCAAGGATGGCATTGTTGATAACCCAGAGCGAGTTCAGGCTATTCTTGGCTGGACTCCTCCGCAGACTGTCAAGCAAGTTAGAAGTTTTCTCGATCTCGCCAGCTATTGCCGCCGTTTCGTCAAGAACTTCTCCAAAATTGCAAAGCCATTGAACGATCTGCTTCACAAAGGCGTTAAGTTTGGGTGGACGGAAAAGTGCCAAGAAAGTTTCCAGATGCTCAAAGATAAGTTGACATCTGTCCTAGTATTAGCACCCCCGGATTCCCGAAAGGACTTCGTGATCTACTGTGATGCGTCTCGTCAAGGACTAGGCTGTGTCCTGATGCTAGAGCGCAAGATGATTGCCTATGGCTCTTGTCAGTTGTGTCGTCACAAAGATAATTATCCTACAAACGATCTCAGGTTAGTAGCAATTATCTATGCTCTGAAGATGTGGCGACATTACCTTCTCGGTAATCATTGCGAGATATTCACGGACCACCAAAGCCTGAAGTATCTATATACTCAACTAGATTTGAACCTCCGTCAGCAGCTCAAGACAATAGCCGAATATGACATGGATATTTCTTATACCTGTCAGGACCGGATTTTCAGGGTATAGAATTCGCAAAAATGGCCCTTGTGCTCACCAGCCCCAGGATTACTGCTAACTGATGAGGCACCACTTGATACAGAAATTTCCAAGCAGGGTATAAATATGCAGTACAAGACCATTCTGGCCTTTAAGTGCAACACGAGGTTTCTAGTGGCTGATGGCGGAATCGGTTGGTACAAGTCGACGTCTGTGAGACTCCATTTCTCACAGGAACAACTGACCAGGTTAACTCCTATCTTCGCAAGGCTGCTAACACTGTTGTATAGGTTTCGGGTTGTCATCGTGACGCTCCGCTCCAAGCGAGAAATCTGGCCAAGACAATAGCCAGGGGCAATCCAGTGAGTACTTTGAATGTACTCGCAAACATTAAGAACATGGGTGAAATAAAATCATAGTCGCGAATATTTTACGATCACAATGTAAATTATGATGTGACAGTCCAAGATGCAAACATTCATCTATATAAAATGCACATGCTTTCAGAGGGAGATATTCAAATAAAAGCGAATCATGCCATAGTCGGGCGTCTGAGCGACACCACATAAATGGCTTATGAAGAAAAGTCAATAATGTAATGCCACAGTCGGACGTCTAAGCGACATCACATAAAGGGCTTATATAGAAAAGTAAATAACAAAATGCCACAGTCGGACATCTGAGCGACATCACATAAAGGGCTTAAAAAGTAAATATCAAAATGCCACAGTCGGACGTCTGGGCGACATCATATAAAGGGCTTATAAAGAAAGGTAAATATCAAAATGCCACAGTCGAACATCTGAGCGACATCACATAAAGGGCTTAAAAAGTAAATATCAAAATGCCATAGTTGGACGTCTGAGCGACATCACATAAAGGGCTTATAAAGAAAGGTAAATATCAAAATGCCACAGTCGGACGTCTGAGCGACATCACATAAAGGGCTTAGAAAGAATAAATAAAGGTGAATATCCAGGAGGTAGAACCATCCCAGGGATACGCAATAAGTTGCATGATACGGGGTTAGTTCATCATAATCAAAGTCACCATATGTCACACTCCATAAAATAAAGTTCTATTTTTAGCAGTTTTCTCCTCCAAAGATCGACGCTAAGACCGACACTTGACCCTTCCCGGACTGTAGTCCTAGCCAAGGGACACGGCTATTCGAATAGATTTAATCTCTGCAGATGGTGTACTCTTTACCCACGAGTAACGGATTCCTTTAGTCCCTCTGGACTAATTCCGTTTACGGTCTTTTAATTTGAAGACACATCTGGCCGCACACACCAGCTTAACTTACCGGTGTCTGGAATCACCCACGACACCTGTCAAGCCAAACTCTAAGTGGGGAGGCTACAACCTCGACTAGCATGGGATCACCAAATTCATAACGCGCGCAAACTGGGGAAGCTACCCCCTTTGGCTACAACCAAAACACCCATGCCCCCGGACCAGGTGGCATGCCTACCGGATGCAGCCGGTATCTTCCACCATGGCCTCTCTGTATGGTGTGTTCTAGAACAGGGGTCAACAATTTACTGAACCATACCCTACTTGTAGTAGGGACAAGTGGTAGTATGAAAAACGAGTATGGGGGTTACTGGAGCAAGACTCGATCTATGGTCGACTCAGGAGGTTTCAGCATCATTTGCATGATTTGCACAAACATCGTATACCACAACCACAGTCGGAATCGCCACCCGTCATGCCTCACCAAGCCATTCCGTGCTCTGCTGTCTCAACGAGGAGCTAATGACAAGCTCATGTCTACACAAGACCACGACTTTCACTGCTCTCCTCTGTCAGGCATGTGAAGCATACGAGGGGGATACCGTTGTGCATATTAAACTTTCGCCGCAAGGGGTCTACCTCATGTACTCATGGGTAGGGTCAAATCATCACATAAGATAGAAAAGAAAGCATCCATATCGTCGTAATCACATGCTTTAGACCAAGGTTCAAGATGCTTGCCTTCAAGTAGAGGGGAGGAGAAATGCATTCCGAAACTTTTTGGAAGTTTTCTCCCTCTTCGAAATCCTAATAGAAAGAATATGAAATTAATACATAGAATCACAACAGCATAAAAAGGTTGTCTGGAAAAATTTTCAAATAAATTTGAAATTAAACTAGACCAAATTTGAGGAACAGCAGAAAAAGAATCAATTCATTTGGAGCTACAGTTAAAAAGTTAAAGCCAGTCAAAGTTTGGTCAAACTCTGATTTCTAAACTAAAACAGAAAAGAAAACGTTTCGGCTGAGAATACGCCTTCGAGCTAGGGAATACGTACTCTGTGTTTTACGCCTACACTTAAAAGCGCGTGGAGGCGGAGCTGGGTCACTGACAATGGGTCCAGGGGGCCCACTTGTTAGGTTTGACCAGTCGCCTCTCGCTCCTCTTCCTCTGCCCGAGCGCAGGCGGTACTCCGGCGGTCGTCGCCGGCGAACGGAGGCTCCTCAAGGAACTCTGAGTGCAGGAATGGATCGGTCATTCCTAGGCGGCCCTCCCGGTAGTTGACTGGTCGACGGGGACGGAGGGAATCGCCGGCGGCGAGCTCCGCGGCGGAGGAAGCTTCGGGCAGAATTGGGGATTCGTGTTGTGGTGGGTTTTGATCGCGTTCGAGGGGTTGGGCAGCTCCGCAAGGTCAAGGGGAAGGCGACAGTGGTGCTGGATGGGCGGGGAAGGCCCTGGTGGCACCGGAGTGCTCGGGGCAGTGACGGCGGCCAAGGTTGCCGGAGAGGAAGGGGACGACCTCTATGGTCTTTCAACTGCTACGGGCGGATCAGTGAGGGATCGTGTGAGGTTGCTAGAGTGTCTGACGAGCTCGGGGGCTCCTTATGTAGGCGGGCAATGGCGGTTCCGCGGCGGCCGGGGATAAGACCGCCGGCGACCGCCATTCTGTAGCAGCAGGGGACGTGGCGGCGACGAACGCTTGCAGACGACCTTGCGGATGAGCTCGCACTGCTCCTAGGGGTAGCTGGCGAGCGCGCGTGGCTTGGGCGGCACCGACCGTGGCAGAGATCCACTGTGATCGCCGGCGTGCCGCCAAAAGTGCTCTCACGGCGGCGCTGTGGAGTCCCATGGACGGCTTGGCATATTCTTGTGTGCGGATAAGGCCGGGCGCGGCTCCGCGGGTGAGTTGGGGGCCAGGGACGCGACACGGCGACCCGAGCGCTGGCACGTGCAAAACGCGCGCTCTGGGCGCGTCCGGAGCACGCATGCTACGTGCTCGGCGATATGCCAAGGCATGCTAGGGAGCTCCAAACCGCAAGGGGGTCAGCAGGGTGGGGCTATAGGTTAGGACAAAACTAAGAGACATGTTGTTCTAGTCCGGGGATCAAACTCATGACCTAAACCAGAAATTAAGCTAAAACTGGTCATCCACTCAGGGTGTTTGACAAAATGCCAGTGGCATCTAGCTAACTCTAGGGATGGCCAAATTTTCCAGATAATTGTCTCCTTGAATGCGTAAGAGGGTGGTGGGGTTAGTTTATCAAAAGCAAAAACTTGTTAGTGCAAGTTTTGCAAGATCCCAGTTCTGGACAGAAAGTAAATGGCATAATTTCATGGACCAAAAATCTTCCAATGGGTCCACTCTTCTGGACTTAAGGGTTTGGTAGGAAGAACAACAAGTTGGAAAAAGCTCAGGGCCAATTGAGCAAGTTAGAATAGGGCTGCAGTAGAAAGTGACCAACTGGATCAGAGAGCAAAAGAGGATGTTTTGCTCAACTTTTCCAAAAGGTACCCAAGGATTTTTGCATGGAAGAGATGTAGGGGTTATACTAGACATCCTTGAATTTTGGTGGAATTTTTGGACAATTCCATCAAAGGTTTGCTGTGCAAACAGGGCCCTAGAACAGAAGGAAAACACTTAAAATAAAAGGAGCTCAGGGAGAAAATAATGCAAATGATCCCACAATTTTAAAGGTTGTTCTCCTTGGCTTAGGGCAAACAAGTTTCAAACAACATACTCACAAACTATCATTAGGGCAAAACTCCATAAAAGCAACAGAAGGGAAGCTCTGGTAAACACAGAAACCCAGAAAAAGAAAAGTTGAAACTCTTAGCCAAATTTTTATCACTTAAGCAAGATGAAAATTTTGGGGTGTTACAACACCACCCCCCTTAAAAAAATCTCGTCCTCGAGATTTGCTAAGGGTTGCTATGAAATCTTCTACTGCCACACAAAGATACTACCAAAGTTAACCGTTCTGCTAATGCAAATAAATGCCACTACAGTGTACGAGCAATAAATGGTGTAAACTGCAGTGTTAAACACTGGCGCTGCATGGAAAAATCTACGGTCGTGGAAAACGAGACATTTCTACTACGGCTATAGTAAATTTAGAAATAATATTTCTAAATTTTAAAATACGTTGGTTGCACCCGAGAGCACACGGCTCTCATTGGCTGACAGGTGGGTCCTGGGCCCACTGTCAGTCTCTTCTTCTACCTCCGGTTCTCTCTTCTCATCTCCCCCGCGCGCTTTCCTGTGCTTTCTCCATCGACGACGGCTAGCTCGTGGGTCATCTAGGCCGTACTGCCGTACTGCCGTAGTGCGCGGCGCGCTAGCTGCCGGTGTAGCGTGCACTCACCTCGCGGGCCAGCGTGCTGTCGGCACTGCTCGCGGATTGGCCTCCGAACACCGGCGGTCGAGCGACGAGCGGCGCTGGTGGACTCCGCCCACCGTACACCGATCTCGAGCTATAAAATGGCTGAGGTGCTCCTTCTCCCTTTACTCACCTGGCCTCGTTCCTTCTTCTTTCTTCCCCCTCCTCCATTTGTGTTCGCAGGAGCTCGGGTCGAGGCTCTAATGGCGGAGGTGATGCCGGACTGGTGCATGATCCTTGTGTGCGTGGGGTTGGCGGCATTGCTGGGGGTATCCGCGCTCTTGTGTGCGATGATCCTCGACGATCACCGTGATGCGGCGGCTCGAGTGCTAGCTCTGCGTGGCGGCGGTGATCACGAGGATTAGGCGTGAGTGTCGGGTGCTAACGGTTGTTAGTGCGTGGTAAGCAACTAGTGCTTGAATAAACTCCCACGAGTTTCTCTTCAAGAGACTGTGGTGAGGTGATCAATTAGCTGCAACAAGTGTACGTGGGTTAGCTACTTAGTGTACTGTGTGGAGTGGCCGGAGTTGTAATTCTGCTGTTGTGGTGTTGCGCGAGGAAATAAAATGTCTACGGTACGTAGGTAGATACGTTGCAACAACTCAGGGAAGAAAGCAATTAGAAACTCACTCCAAGTTTATACTTAGCGCCAAAATTTAACTTAAATAATAATTATTAGAAGTGGAACCACTTCATAACTTGAAATTAATTATTTAATTCGATACACCGCTTACAACTCATGAAGAGACGCGGGAATAGCAATTCATAGCAGTACATCTAAAACATAAACGGCAGATGGACAGGGTCTTGTGAAAAAGTCTCTGGTGCTGGGGGACACTCTTCTTCTATCGGCGGGAGCGGGTTGACTAGTCGATGAATGTGCTTCTCCTGCCCGGGCCTCAATGGTCTGCCGATGGCGATCTGAGGATTTAAATCGGCGAGGCTCTGGAGATAACCCATTATCCGCTGGGTCAAACGCTCTTGCGCGATCACATACTGCGTAAGGTTGGCTAGTACCGGGTCTCTCTCAATACGCCCACCAGGAAAAGATGCTGCTTATCCGGGTGCTGTGCGGCTTGGAAAGTAATAATATCCTCGCTCGCTGGCATAGGGCACCACGAATCGAAGGCGAGCAAGTGCTTCATATGCGGCAGCCTCTATGGCCATGTGAGGAGTTGGCATGGATTTCCCCATGAAGGAAACCTCTGTTGGGTATTGGTTTGGGTTTGCGGGAGGGATGTGTACTACTGCCCAATATTTTGAGGTGGATGGTGTGATCCTCGATTTGAGGAGTTCATACTAGGGTGGACGGGTAGCACTCATGGTACTGCAGGTAAAATCCCACAATATCTTCACGAAACTACCGGGGGATGTATCTGGTGTTCTCAGATAAATACTAGGGATCGGCATGGCGAAGGAAATGGCTGTGAGAGTAGTACACTAGGTGAGGGATGCTTGGTAAGGTCACAGTGTGACCTTTATATAGCAACCGGGCTAGTTTATAGGATCATGGTGAGGGACCTCTATATTGTCGGTTTCGCTTTACGGGGTCGAGGCCAATGCTACAGGTACTCACGTCTTGTAAAAAGACGTGTTTACTGTGGGGGTTGTCGGTGAGGTGCTTTGGAAGTCACACCTGACAAAAAAATAGGCATTCGTACACTGGCATAACTGCGCACGTACGCTATATAGGTAAGAGCGTTAAAGTAAACTGTACATACATATAGGCATACAGGTTACATGACCACGGGGTGTGGACAAGATAAGGCTTGGTACTACTAGGGTGATTTAATCAACCTCGTTTATATCCAAGCGGCCTTGCCTTGTGGACGCTGAAGCTTCTCCAAGAGCTTCACTGTTCGCGTTGGTTGGAGGTAGCTGAGGGGCTGCGGGGTCGGGGCAGTGATGATGACCCTCGCGGGGATTGTTGGCTACAGTCCCGTTGGAGCGTGTGCCAAACAGGCGACGCATCACCTCTGGAGACACCAAGGCATTCTGGTCGATGATCGAGGCAGGCCTTGGGGACTCGATTGGTTGTCCGAATAACACGACTGGGTTGTCAGTGCCGGACTCATCTCGTCCTCTTGCTGGGGCTCGGCGAAGCAGTTCTCTACGAGATGCGATCAGATCAAGGGTGATTTGGTCGAATAGTTCCTCTAGCACGCTTACATAGCGTACCAGATGCAATAATGCAGGATCTGTCTCGTGGTTTCCGCTGGCAACTCGGGGAGGCCTACCATACCCGTTACGGCTGGGGTAGTAGTAGAACGAGCGACAATTAACTCTGGGCGACAGGTGCCTGAGTTGAACTATAGCTTCTCGAGCAGCTAGTTGGATGGCTTGCGGCTCAAAGGAAGTTGTCCTTCCGGTGAACCTGCAGGGGCGTTCTAGCGACAGACCCCTACCATAGATGTGCACAGTGGTCCAGAATTGACGGTTTTCACCGCCCATGGAGTCTTGGTACACAACATATTCTGGGGGCTCTTCTAATGCAAAGGCACGATGGGTGAGGTTTGCGAGAACGGACACAAAACCTCCAAGGTTGGTTGCTGTGGTTTCATTGTGGACAATGGGTCCTGGCATTTTAGCTCGGTCTAGGGGTAGAGGCTGTGTGGTGTTGGGTTTGAGGGCTAGCGTGCCCTATTTATAGGAAAGGACGGAGTCTTCCTTCGCAGGCTTGCGGAAGGAACTGTTTAGGTGTCGGTCACTAGCGCGTGATCGATAGGCTAGGCTAATAGGTTGGGCACCTACTGCCAAAGGTGTCGGTCCCCTGTGTGGGTATGTTACGCGAGAATCTTGTCCGGGGTTAGGATATGGTCTCGTGTGGTGATTAATCCAGGTTTTTGACCTGGCTAAGATAGGATTAGCCAATGGTCAGCCTGGCTCTGATACCAAGGTTGTCAGGACCGGATTTTCAGGGTATAGAATTCCCAAAAATGGCCCTTGTGCTCACCAGCCCCAGGATTACTGTTAACTGATGAGGCACCACTTGATACAGAAATTTCCAAGAAGGGTTAAAATATGCAGTACAAGACCATTCTGACCTTTAAGTGCAACACGAGGTTTCTAGTGGGTTATGGCGGAAGTGGTTGGGACAAGTCGACGTCTGTGGGACTCCATTTCTCACAGGAATAGCTGACCAGGTTAACTCCTATCTTCGCGAGGCTGCTAACACTGTTGTATAGGTTCCGGGCTGTCATCATGACGCTCCTCTCCAAGAGAGAAATCTGGCCAAGACAATGGCCAGGGAAAAACCAGTGAGTACTTTGAATGTACTCGGAAACATTAAGAACATGGGTGAAATAAAATCATGCTTGCGAATATTTTATGATCACAATGTAAATTATGATGTGATAGTCCAAGATGTAAACATTCATCTATATGAAATGCACATGCTTTCAGAGGGAGATATTAAAATGAAAGTGAATCATGCCAGAGTCGGGCGTCTGAGCGACACCACATAAAGGGCTTATGAAGAAAAGTCAATAATTTAATGCCACAGTCGGACGTGTAAGCGACATCACATAAAGGGCTTATACATAAAAGTAAATAACGAAATGCCACAGTCGGACATCTGAGCGACATCACATAAAGGGCTTAAAAAGTAAATATCAAAATGCCACAGTCGGACGTGTGGGCGACATCACATAAAGGGCTTATAAAGAAAGGTAAATATCAAAATGCCA
>LR738710.1:619022316-619078894 GCA_902687465.1 Secale cereale | reverse complement strand
CAGTCGGACGTCTGGGCGACATCACATAAATGGCTTATAAAGAAAGGTAAATATCAAAATGCAACAGTCGGATGTCTGAGCGACATCACATAAAGGGCTTAAAAAGTAAATATCAAACTGCCACAGTCGGACGTCTGAGCGACATCACATAAAGGGCTTATAAAGAAAGGTAAATATCAAAATGCCACAGTCGGACGTCTGAGCGACATCACATAAATGACTTAGAAATAATAAATAAAGGTGAATATCCAGGAGGTAGAACCATCCCAAGGATACTCAATAAGTTGCATGATACGGGGTTAGTTCATCATAATCAAAGTCACCATATGTCACACTCCATAAAATAAAGTTCTGGTTTTAGCAATTTTCTCCTCCAAAGATCGACGCTAAGACCGACACTTGACCCTTCCCTAAATGTAGTCCTAAGCCAGGGACACGGCTATTCGAATAGATTTAATCTCTGCAGAGGGTGTACTCTTTACCCACGAGTAATGGATTCCTTTAGTCCCTCTGGACTAATTCCGTTTACGGTCTTTTAATTTGAAGACACATCTGGCCGCACATACCAGCTTAACTTACCGGTGTCTGGAATCACCCACGACACCTGTCAAGCCAAACTCTAAGTTGGGGGGGCTACAACCTCGACTAGCATGGGATCACCAAATTTATAATGCGCGCAAACTAGGGAAGGTACCCCCTTCGGCTACAACCGAAACACCCATGCCCCCGGACCAGGTGGCATGCCTACCGGATGTAGCCGGTATCTTCCACCATGGCCTCTCTGTACAGTGTGTGCTAGAACAGGGGTCAACAATTTACTGAACTATACCCTATCTGTAGTAGGGACAAGTGGTAGTACGAAAAACGAGTATGGGGTTACTGGAGCAAGACTCGATCTATGGTCGACTCAGGAGGTTTCAGCATCATTTGCATGATTTGCACAAACATCGTATACTACAACCACACAGTCGGAATCGCCACCCGTCATGCCTCACCAAGCCATTTCGGGCTCTGCCGTCTCAAAGAGGAGCTAATGACAAGCTCGTGTCTACACAAGACCACGACTTTCACTGCTCTCCTCTGTTAGGCATTGGAAGCATACGAGGGGGATACCGTTGTGCATATTAAACTTTTGCCGCAAGGGGTCTACCTCATGTACTCATAGGTAGGGTCAAATCATCACATAAGAAAGAAAAGGAAGCATCCACATCGTCGTAATCACATGCTTTAGACCAAGGTTCAAGATGCTTGCCTTCAAGTAGAGGGGAGGAGAAATGCATTCCAAAACTTTTTGGAAGTTTTCTCCCTCTTCGAAATCCTAATAGAAAGAATATGAAATTAATACATAGAATCACAACAGCATAAAAAGGTTGTCTGGAAAAAAATTCAAATAAATTTGAAAATAAACTAGACCAAATTTGAGGAACAGCAGAAAAAGAATCAATTTATTTGGAGCTATAGTTAAAAAGTTAAAGCCAGTCAAAGTTTGGTCAAACTCTCATTTTGAAACTAAAACAGAACAGAAAACGTTTCGGCTGAGAATACGCCTTCGAGCTAGGGAATATGTACTCTGTGTTTTACGCCTACACTTAAAAGCGCGTGGAGGCGGAGCTGGGTCACTGAAAGTGGGTCTAGGGGGCCCACTGGTTAGGTTTCACCAGTCGCCTCTCCCTCCTCGTCCTCTGCCCGAGCGCAGGCGGGACTCCGGCGATCGTCGCCGACGAACGGAGGCTCCTCGAGGAACTCTGAGTGCAGGAATGGATCCGTCATTCCTAGGCGGCCCTCCCGGTAGTTGACTGGTCGACGGGGACGGAGGGAATCGTCGGCGGCGAGCTCCGCGGCGGAGGAAGCTTCAGGCAGAATTGGGGATTCGTGTTGTCGTGGGTTTTGATCGTGTTCGAGGGGTTGGGCAGCTCCGCAAGGTCGAGGGGAAGGCGACAGTGGTGCTGGATGGGCGGGGGAGGCCCTGGTGGCGCCGGAGTGCTTGAGGCAGTGACGGCGGCCGAGGTTGCCGGAGAGGAAGGGGACGACCTCTCTGGCCCTTCTACTGCTACGGGCGGATTAGTGAGGGATCGTGTGAGGTTGCTAGAGGGTCTGACGAGCTCGGGGGCTCCTTATATAGGTGGGCAATGGCGGTTCCGCGGCGACCGGGAATAAGATCACCGGCGACCGCCATTCTTTAGCAGCAGGGGACGTGGCGGTGACGAACGCTTGCGGACGAGCTTGTGGATGAGATTGCACTGCTCCAGGGGGTAGCTGGCGAGCGCGCGTGGCTTGGGCGGCGCCGACCGTGGTAGAGATCCACTCTGATCGCCGGCGTGCCGCCAAAAGTGCTCTGACGGCGGCGCTGTGGAGTCGTAGGGACGGCTTGGCGTGTTCT
The DNA here is from genome assembly GCA_902687465.1 of Secale cereale. Lineage (NCBI taxonomy): Eukaryota > Viridiplantae > Streptophyta > Magnoliopsida > Poales > Poaceae > Secale > Secale cereale. The sequence goes on along the minus strand of LR738710.1, from coordinate 619,076,514 downwards.
TGTGTGCGGATAAGGCCGGGCGCGGCTCCACAGGTGAGTTGGGGGCCAGGGGCGCGACGCGGCGACCCGAGCGCTCACACGTGCAAAAAGCGCTCTGGGCGCGTCCGGTGCACGCATGCTACGTGCTCGGCGATATGCCAAGGCATGCTAGGGAGCTCCAAACCGCAAGGGGGTCAGCAGGGTGGTGGGGTTAGTTTATCAAAAGCAAAAACTTGTTAGTGCAAGTTTTGCAAGATCCCAGTTCTGGACAGAAAGTAAATGGCATAATTTCATGGACCAAAAATCTTCCAATGGGTCCACTCTTCTGGACTTAAGGGTTTGGTAGGAAGAACAACAAGTTGGAAAAAGCTCAGGGCCAATTGAGCAAGTTAGAAAAGAGCTGCAGTAGAAAGTGACCAACTGGACCAGAGAGGAAAAGAGGATGTTTTGCTCAACTTTTCCAAAAGGTACCCAAGGATTTTTGCATGGAAGGGATCTAGGGGTTATACTAGACATCCTTGAATTTTGCTGGAATTTTTGGACAATTCCATCAAAGGTTTGCAGTGCAAACAGGGCCCTAGAACAGAAGGAAAACACTTAAAATAAAAGGAGCTCAGGGAGAAAATAATGCAAATGATCCCACAATTTTAAAGGTTATTCTCCTTGGCTTAGGGCAAACAAGTTTCAAACAACATACTCACAAACTATCATTAGAGCAAAACTCCATAAAAGCAACAGAAGGGAAGCTCTGATAAACACAGAAACCCAGAAAAAGAAAAGTTGAAACTCTTAGCCAAATTTTTATCACTTAAGCAAGATCAAAATTTTGGGGTGTTACAATACCCCGGTCAAGGCTAATGTAATGGCCGATGCATTGAGTTGCAAGGCCTATTGCAACAAGCTCATGGTTCACCAAGCACAACCCCTTCTCTACAAAGAGCTTCGCAAGTTAAACCTTCACATTGTCCCTCAGGGTTATCATAATACCCGTGTTGTTGAACCGGACCTCGAGCACAACATCAAGACCAGGTAGAAACATGACTCTGAAGTCGAGAAGATTAAGAACTATCTCTCCAAAGGAGGATCTTCGTTCTACACGGTTGATGATGATGGTGCCTTATTTTTCAAAGTCCACCTTGTGGTTCCTATAGAGGAAAATCAGGACGTGCGCTCGGATATCATGAAAGAAGCACATGATACCCCACTGTCTATTCACCCCGGTAGCACCAAGATGTACCCAGACATTTGACAGAGGTACTGGTGGCCTAAGATGAAGCGAGACATTGATCGTTATGTTGCTGAGTGTGATGTTTGCCGTCGCATCCAGGTAGATCATCAAAGACCTGCGGGAACTCTGCAACCACTTGCTATTCCTGAATGGAAATGGGACAAAGTCCAAATGGATTTCATTACTGGTTTTCCGAGATCATAGAAGGGTCATGATGCTATCTTTTTCGTCATTGACCGCTTCTCAAAGGTTGCTCATTTTCTACCCATCAAGGAGATGATCACTGCTAGTCAGTTAGCGGACCTATATGTTTCCATAATTGTGTCACTCCATGGTGTTCCGTTTGAAATATGTTCAGACCAAGGCAGCCTCTTTACCTAAAGATTTTGGAAAAGTTCCCAAGAAGCTATGGGAACTCATCTATCCTTCAGCACCGCTTTTCACCCCCAGTCCCTGGGATAGGTTGAACGAGTCAATCAAGTACTTGAAGATATGCTTTGAGATTGTGTCATCTCATTCGGTAAGAAATGGGAGGAATCTCTCCCATATGCTGAATTCTCATACAACAATGGCTATCAAGCTAGTCTGAAGATGACACCATTTGAAGTTTTATATGGACGTAAGTGTCAAACCCCTCTGAATTGATCAGAAACTAGGGAACATTCACTCTTCGGTCTAGACATTATCCAACAAGCTGAAGAACATGTCCACATTGTTCGTGAACATTTGAAAGTTGCTCAGTCTCGTCAGAAGAGCAATTATGACCGAAAACATAAGGTAATGGTCTATCAACCTGGCGAACAAGCCTACCTTCGTGTCAGTCCGATGTAGGGCACTCATCAATTTGGAATCAAGGGCAAGTTAGCTCCTTGCTACATTTGCCCGTTTTGCATTCTCGCCAGACGTGGAGAGAGGCATACCAGCTGGAACTGTCATTGAACCTTGCTCAGGTTCATGATGTCTTCCATGTGTCGGAACTCCACCGATGCATCAAGGAACCAAGCCGAACAATAGATCATGAGATGATTGATTTGCGCGAAGACCTATCTTACTAAGAATATCTGATCCACATTCTTGATCAAACTGAATGTCGAACCATGAGAAGGCAATCAAGTTCCTTAAAGGTCAGTGGTCGAATCATTCTAAAGATGAAGCCACTTGGGAACGCGAGGATCGTATTCATGAAGAATACCCTACTTTCTTTCAGCCTACCTCCTAAATCTCGGGACGAGATTTCTTGTAGTTGACGAGATTTGTAACACCCCGATAATCAAGTGATGACCCACAAGTATAGGGGATCAATTGTTGCTCTTTTTGGTAAGTAAGAGTGTCGAACCCAACGAGAAGCAGATGGAAATGACAAGTGGTTTTCAGCAAGGTAATGTCTGCAAGTGATGAAATTGCAAGTAATAGACTAGTTTGATAGCAAGATATTTTTGTAACAAGCAAGTAACGATAGTAGTTGAAAAATTGCGGCAAGGTATCCCAATCCTTTTGAGGCAAAGGACAAGCCAAGGCGGTCTCTTATAATAAGCAAAGCGTTCTTGAGGGTACACGGGAATTTCATCTAGTCACTTTCATCATGTTGGTTTGATTTGTGTTTGCTACTTCGATAATTTGGTATGTGGGTGGATCGGTGCTTAGGTGTTGTTCTTACTTGAACAAACCTCCTACTTATGAATAACCCTCCCTCAAGCATCCTCAACTACGGGAAACGTATTAAGAATAAATTCTAACCATATCATTAAACTTCTGGATCCAATCGATCCCTTATGGAATAGCGCATAAACTAGGGTTTGAGCTTCTGTCACTCTCCCAACCCATGATCAAATTACTACTCCATAATTAATTCCCTTAGGCCCAAATATGGTAAAGTGTCATGTAGTCGACGTTCACATGACACCACTAAGGGAATCACAACATACATACTATCAAAATATCGAACAGATATCATATTTACGTGATTACTTGCAACATGATTTCTCCCGTGACCTCAATAACAAAGGTAACTACTCACAAATGATAAGCATGCTCAAGATTATAGGGGTATTGAATAGCATATTGGATCTGAACATATAATCTTCCACCAAATAAACAATATAGTAATCAACTACAATATGTCATCAACACTACTAGTCACCCACAAGCACCAATCTATAGTTCTGGTAACAAGATTGAACACAAGAGATGAACTAGGGTTTGAGGTGAGATGGTACTGTTGAAGATGTTGATGGAGATAGCCCTCCCCAAGATGGGAGAGATGTTGGTGATGATGACGACGATGATTTCCCCCTCCGGGTGGGAAGTTCCCTCGGCGAAATCTCTCCGCCAGAGGGTAAAAGTGCTCCTGCCCAAGTTCCGCCTCGAGACGACGGTGTTCCGGCCCAAAAGTCTTCTCCTTATTTTTTTAGGTCTGAAGGGTTTATATATATACTAGAAGATGGGCACCAGAGGTGGGCCTGGGTGAGCACAACCCACCATAGCGCGCCTGGGCTCCCTAACACGCCTAGGTGGGTTATGCTCACCTGGTGGGCCCCCTCTGGTACTTCTTTGCTCCAGTATTCTTCAAACATTTCATAAAAATTCTCCGTGAAGTTTCAGCTTGTTTGGAGTTGTGCAGAATAGGTGTCCTGACGTAGCTTTTTCAAGTCCACATTTCCAACTACTGGAGTTCTCCCTATTGAGTCGTACCTTGCAAATTATGAGAGAAAAGGCATTAGAATTACTCCAAAAAGCATTATTTTTCATAAAAACATCATAAATAACAGTAAGAAAACATGATGCAAAATGGACGTATAAACTCCCCCAAGCTTACCTCGCTTGTCCTCAAGCGAAAGCCGAAATCGAAAAACATGTCCACATGCTTTGAGAGAGAGGTGTCGATACAAACAAAATACAGACATAGAAGCATCATGTAGATTATTATAACATTAACAAATTTAAACATATACGACTTTTGTCAAAGGACTTTTATCATAGACTTCTCATGAACAAGTAACAGTTCATCACACAATCGAAGTGTAAAGCATAAACTCTATTAGGAACCAACAAACTATGTTCTTTTGTAAACTTTGCAACTACAATTCACCATCTTTACAGGAAGGGTCACGTGTCGTAGCCTTTAGGCAGGTCCACATACTCAACCATCATATAGTCTTCTATGATTGCTAACACTCACCGCATACACATGAGCAAAACGTTTCAACCGGACACATAGAAAGATATGGGCTTATAGTTTTGCCTCCCGATGTACTCACCTCAAGGGTGATGTCAACAATAATTACTCACGCCATCCATATTCAACTGGACATATGTGCCTAGATCTTTCCTCACCGCATGATGCTTGCCAAAGGATAAAATAAAATGGAATAGAGAGAAAACTTTGACTCTTTGCATAAAATTAAAAGATAGGCCCTTCACAGACGGAAGCAGAGGTTGCCATGCGCCTGTTTGTTTGTATGCTCAACCCCTTAGTGCAAGAGAATGTCATGTTGCATTGCCCCTTGTGATAGCAACCTTTATTATGAAGTCTGTCACTTTTATTCTTCACCATCACTAGTTGGTGCAACACTCAATTTTATCTTACACTAAATGATCTCACACTTTTAGAAGCAATTTTTATTGCCTTAATGCACCGATGACAACTTACTTGATGGATCTTACTCAATCCATAGGTAGGTATGGTCGACTCTTGAAAAAGATTTGGGTTTAAAGTTTTTTGGATGCACAAGTAGTATCTCTACTTAGTGTGGATTTTTTTGGCTAGAAAAGATATTGAGCAAGCACCACATGTTAAAGGATCTATGACAATATGACTTCTATGTGAATATGAGCAAACATAAATCATTAGGTCGTCTTCCTTGTCCAACGCCAACAATTTTGGCATATAATACTTTGATGGGGGCTCACAATCACAAAATATTTCTAGGATAGTATATTTATATGTGAATCTTCTCTCCCCTTATTAATTCTTTCATGAGTTGCATCATTGACCAATGCTATGTTTGTAAATCTCTAATAAAATTTTCTACTTATACTTTTCCTTATGTGGTGCCTTCACCTACCATAAGATTAGCATATGATATTCTAAAAAAATTATAACCTTTCTTTTTATTGCAACAGGAAAGTAAAGAAAGCAAAAACTCAAACTAAACTTTATTATATTTCTTGCACAGGATTACAAGGATAAATCACTAAGCAAACTCTCGAAAAGAATGGATCGAACTAACTTTCATTCATTCTAGAGCAAGATATCGAACTAAAATAATTAAAGGTAAAAGGGATAGTGGGGATGATACGATACCGGGCACCTCCCCGATACTCAATTTTCTTTCGGTGATGAAGAAGATGGTGGTGGTGATGAAGTATTAATCTTGTCCTCGGGGTTCCATGGAAGGGGTCCACCGTCGTAAGAGGAAGAATGAATCTCATGGGTCCTGCAACTGGCAGCCAAACTCATACCTTCCAACCTTGCCTCATATTCAAAGACTTGGTTTTGAAGATCATAGATCTGGCTTTGAAGGTAGTGGATGTGCTCGTGGAAGGTAAAGATGATGTCCTTCATGGGCTTGTCATCCACCTTGAGATCACATGAAAGGTTCGTGATCATGAGGTGATTGGCACTGAGTCCATGCTCCACCATCCCCTTGCACCGGAAGACTTCCTCCTCCATAGCCTCAAGCCTGGCCTCCACGGTTCCCGTTCCCTTGGGTCCTTGCACATCGCGGATGTGTAGCACCCCCTGAAAGGATCGAGAAGAGAGTGTGTCTAGAGGGGGGGTGAATAGACTCTAGCAAGAAAAGTGACATCTTTTAACATACTTGATGTTGGAGTGGAATTTTAGCACATGTTTAACTTTCACATTACACAACAAGCATATATGATAAGAGAATATAGGTATTGTGAAGTAAAGCATGCAACTTTGACAACTTGACTAAAGAGAAAAACTATCCTTTTCCCAATTTTAATTCTTGGCAGATTTTAGCAACTTAGCACAAGTCAAGCAATCAACTTGAACGTGCAATTCTAAGAGTATAGGAGCGGAAAGTAAACAATTGCATATGAAGGTAAAGGGAGGTGTTCAGAAGGAGAAAATGCAAGTGAAGACAACAATGGTTTTTTTTCTTGGTTTCGATAGGTTGTGCTATTGTACATCCAAGTTGATGGAGACTTCAACCCACGAAGGGTAATGGCTGCGCGAGTCCACGAAGGGCTCCACCCACAAAGGGTCCACGAAGAAGCAACCTTGTCTATCCCACCATAGCCATCGCCCACGAAGGACTTGCCTCACTAGCAGTAGATATTCATGAAGTAGGCGATCTCCTTGCCCTTAAAAACTTGGTTCAACTCCATAATCTTTTCGGAGGCTCCCAAGTGACACCTAACCAATCTAGGAGACACCACTCTCCAAAAGGTAATAAACGGTGTGTTGATGATGAACTCCTTGCTCAAATGCTTCAAGTGATAGTCTCCCAAACACTCAAACAAGTCCTCACTGATTTGGATATGGCGGAAGAAGGATTTGAGTGGAAAGCAAGTTGGAGAAGGCTAGAGAACAAGATTCATATGGTAGGAATGGAATATCTTGATCTCAACACTTGAGTAGGTGGTTCTCTCTCAGAACATGAATGATGGAAGTCTAGATATGTTCTGATGGCTCTCCCATGAGTGAAGAGTGGGTGGAGGGGTATATATAGCCTCCACACAAAATCTATCTGTTACACACAATTTACCAAACTCGGTGGGACCGATTGAAAGAACTCGGTCATACCGATTTAGTTCATGATGTGACCATTATTTATTTTGGTGGGACCAATATGATCAACTCGGTGGGACCGATTTCATTAGGGTTAGGGCATAACGTCATCTAGGTGGGACCGATTACACAAACTCGGTGAGACCGATTTTGGTAATAAGCACACAGAGAGTTGGTCAGGCAAACTCGGTGGGACCATTCACTCATTTTGGTGAGACCAAAATGATACGAAGATGCAACAGTGAGTTTGCATTACAGACTCGGTGGGACCGATTGCACATCTCGGTTAGACCGGAAATATCGCAACAGGCAACAGAGAGTTTGCAATCCCATCTCGGTGAGACCGAGATCCCTTTTGGTGAGACCGAAATGATTAGGTTTTCTGGCAGTGGCTATGTCAAAGGACCTTGATGGCACTAGATAGGTATTTTCAGTAGGGCCGAGTTTGACTTTTGGTTTGGGACATGTGTGGATGTGAGAAAGTGGCTGAGGGTTTTTGGAGCATATCACTAAGCATCATGAGCAAGCAAGCCATTAAGCAACACCTCATCCCCTTTTAATAGTATTGGCTTTCCTATGGACTCAATGGGATCTTGGATCACTAGAATGGAAAATGTAGAGTCCTTAGCTTTGAGCTTGAGCCAATCCTTTGTCCTTAACATCTTGAAGGGGTTCCACATCATCTAGTCCATGACACTCCATCTGTTGAACTTGTCTGAAATATACTAGATGGAAACATTAGTCCAACAAGAGATATGTTGACATTAATTACCAAAATCACCCAGGGAGCACTTGTGCTTTCAATCTTGTGGATACCTCCAAGTCAACTTGAGGTTCACCTTGTCTTGAGGTAGGAGCTTCCACATGGATGGACAAAGTACTCTCTTTCACCTCCGTTGGACGGATCTTGACAATTGACAAAGTCTTGGATTGCTTTTGAAGGATCTTTATCTCCTACATCAATTGGTAATTGCTCTACTTGTGAGCCGTTAGATTCATCAAACTTCACATCTACTGTCTCTTCAACCTTTCGGGTGAAATTGTTGTAGGCATGGTATGTGTGAGAATTTGAGCCTTAACCAAGTAGGAAACCTTCATGAGATTTAGGAGAAAATTTAGAACGACAATGCTTATCAAGAATGTTGCACTTTGAGCCGAATACTCAAAATTATCCAACTTGGGGTTTGTTACCGGTGAGAAGCTCGTATGCCGTCTTGCCGAGAAGCTTGTGAAGATATAAGCGATTTGTTGCATGACAAGCTGTCTCAACAGCTTCCGCCCAAAAGTGTCTTGGCGTCTTGTATTCATCAAGCATAGTTCTTGCCATCTCGATGAGTGTCCGATTCTTCCTCTCAACAACTCCATTTTGTTGAGGCGTGTACGTAGCCGAGAACTCATGTGAAATCCCTTCTTCGTCAAGAAAGGTATCCACATTTTCGTTCTTGAACTATGTCCTGTTGTCGCTATGAACCTTCTTGATCTTCACTTCAAATTGATTTTGGGCCTTCCTAGCAAAGGTTTTGAAGATCTTTTCGACCTGCTATTTATCATCAAGAAAGAACACCCATGTAAATCTTGAAAAATCATCAACCATGACTAATCCAAAGGAGTTACCACCGAGGCTTTTGTAAGCGTTGGGACCAAAAAGATCCATATGAAGTAGCTCAAGTGGTCTTCTAGTTGTCATGATGTTCTTCATGGGATGACTTTCTCCAACTTGTTTTCCTGCTTGAGAAGCACTATAAAGTCTATCCTTGTCAAATATAACATCTTGAACACCAAGGATATGATCACCTTTAATTAGCTTATCAAGATTTCGCGTACCGACATGACCTAATCTTCTATGCCACAACTAACCTTTAGAGGATTTGGCAATTAAGAAAGTGCGGGGTTGGGCTTTCTTAGTGAAGTCAACAATGTATAGGTCACCTCTGCGTATGCCAGTAAAGACCATGTTGTGATTATCTCTACGGAATACTTGGCAATCAACATGAGTAAATATCACATTTAAACCAAAGTCAGCGAATCTAGACACGGAGAGAAGAATATATCCGAGGGATTCTACAAGCATGACATTCTTAATTGAGCTATCATTGGATATGGCCACCTTACCAAGGACAACAACTTTACCCTTAGAGTTGTCACCAAAGGTAACATACTTTCCTGGACCACCATTTCTAGCAAGCTCATCGAACATGTCCTTATCTTTGGTCATGTGATCTGTGAAACCACTATCAAGCACCCATTCCTTTCCTCCAGCTGTGTAACCATGAAGATTCGACATAAGACCAAAATGTCTCATTTGTTCATCAAGTTCATCTTCATCGTAGTATCCATGTTCCTCATCGTCATGTGATTGATCAACACCTAGAGAGAGTGATTCATTAGAAGTATGACCGTAACAATGTTCATCTCTATGAATTCCAATGACTTCGGAAATGATATTGCTTATTATTCCAACGTCTCCTTTGGCAAGCATGAGTTCACAAAGTTCAAACAGACAATCACCAAACTTAGGATCACTAGTACTCATCTTATTTAAGGCAATAGACTTATGGAGAATCTCATCAAGATTTTTTAAGGAATAATTTGGAAATCGTTCCTCTAAAAATCTCCATTAGTGTAAGCACAATCTAGAGCAGGTAAGCTAGCAATCATGTTTTTGGGCAATCTTCTAATAATAAGATTGATAGTTCTAAGATTGCGAATCATGTCAAGTTTCTCATTGAGAGTAGGATTTGAAGCATCAATGGGGGGCATGCAAGGATTATCAATGTACTTTTTCAAATGCTATTCATTCAAAATCGCAAGCATCTCATGTTTCCAATCCTGAAAGTACTCTCCATCAAGCATAGGTACTCTACGTCTAAGACTCCCCAACGTTGACTCATCCATCTTCCTCCAATGGTGATTAAACCAATGCAATGGAGACCAATGCTGTGATACCAATTGAAAAGATCGAGAAGAGAGTGTGTCTAGAGGGGGGTGAATAGACTCTAGCAAGAAAAGTGATATCTTTTAACATACTTGATGTTGGAGTGGAATTTTAGCACATGTTTAATTTTCGCAATACACAACAAGCATATATGACAAGAGAATACAGGTATTTTGAAGTAAAGCATGCAACTTTGACCACTTGACTAAAGCAAAAAACTATCATTTTCCCAATTTTAATTCCTGGCAGATTTTAGCAACTTAGCACAAGTCAAGTAATCAACTTACACATGCAATTCTAAGGGTATAGCAGTGGAAAGTAAACAATTGCATATGAAGGTAAAGGGAGGAGTTTAGAAGGAGCAAACGTAAGTGAAGACAACAATGTTTTTTGTCTTGGTTCTGATAGGTGGTGCTATCGTACATCCAAGTTGATGGAGAATTGAACCCACGAAGGGTAAAGGCTGCGCGTGTCCATGGAGGGATCCACCCACGAAGGGTCCACGAAGAAGCAACCTTGTCTATCCCACCATGGCCATCGCCCACGAAGGATTTGCCTCACTAGCGGTAGATCTTCACGAAGTAGGCGATCTCCTTGCCCTTACAAACTCCTTGGTTCAACTCCACAATCTTGTCGGAGGCTCCCAAGTGACACCTAACCAATCTAGGAGGCACCACTCTCCAAAAGGTAATAAACGGTGTGTTTATGATGAACTCCTTCCTCAAATGCTTCAAGTGATAGTCTCCCCAACACTCGAACAACTCCTCACAGATTTGGATATGGTGGAAGAAGGAATTGAGTGGAAAGCAACTTGGGGGAGGCCAGAGAACAAGATTCATATGGTAGGAATGGAATATCTTGATCTTAACACTTGATTAGGTGGTTCTCTCTCGGAACATGAATGATGGAAGTGTAGATATGTTCTGATGGCTCTCTCCACGAGTGAAGAGTGGGTGGAGGGGCATATATAGCCTCCACACAATTTACCAAACTAGGTGGGAGCGATTCAAAGAACTCGGTCATGCCAATTTAGTTCATGATGTGACCGTTAGGTATTTCGGTGGGACCGATATGATCAACTCGGTGGGACCGATTTCGTTAGGGTTAGGGCATAACATAATCTCGGTGGGACTGATTACACATACTCGGTGAGACCGATTTTGGTAATAAGCACACAGAGAGTTGGTCAGGCAAACTCGGTGGGACCGATTCGCTCATTTCGGTGAGACAGAAATGTTACGAAGAGGCAACCGTGAGTTTGCATTACAGACGCGGTGGGACCGATTGCACATCTCGGTTAGACTAAAAATATCGCAACAGGCAATAGAGAGTTTGCAATCCTATCTCGGTGAGACCGAGATCCCTTTCGATGAGACTGAAATGATTAGGTTTTCTGGCAGTGGCTATGTCAAATGAACTCGATGGCGCCAGATAGATATTTTCGGTAGGCCCGAGTTTGACTTTTTGTTTGGGACATGTGTGGATGTGAGAAAGTGGTTGAGGGTTTTTGGAGCATATCACTAAGCATCATGAGGAAGCAAGCCATTAAGCAACACCTCATCCCCTTTTAATAGTTTTGGCTTTCCTATGGACTCAATGTGATCTTGGATCACTAAAATGGAAAATGTAGAGTCCTTAGCTTTGAGCTTGAGCCAATCCTTTGTCCTTAACATCTTTAAGGGGTTCCACATCCTCTAGTCCATGCCACTCCATCCGTTGTACTTGTCTGAAATATACTAGATGGAAACATTAGTCCAACAAGAGATATGTTGACATTAATTACCAAAATCACCCAGGGAGCACTTGTGCTTTCACCCCCTTATGCATCTGGATGGTTTGAGGGTGCTGAACAACCTCCCGCAGATATGGGTTGATGACGTTCTTGAAGAACTTGTCCTTGGAGGAGTTTGAGGTGGCCATGGTAGATGGGATCTGGTAGAAAACAATAAGAAAAGAGAACAAAAGATTTCTCCGCGATATGATGGTCAATAGATTCGGGGGGTATATAAAGATTTTTTATCTTGGGAAACAAGTAAACGGTAGAAAAACGGAGTCCGGAAGGTGCCCGAGGTGGGCACAACCCACCTGGGCGCGCCTGGCCCTGGTGTCCTATGCCCACCAGGGTACGCTTCCTGAAAGTTTCTTAGTTTTCTAATTTTCTAAATATTCCAAAACTGACAAAAAATATTTTTGCGGATTTTTCGGAGTCTGTTTACCTATCATATCACATACCTCCTTATTTCCACGATTCTGGAGTGTTCCGGAAGGACTCTTTTATGTGTTCTTCTGGTGTCTAAGTTTGGATAATATTGCTTTCAATATTAATGGGCATACCTGAGATATAATGTTTTATTCATTGCCCATTAACAACCTTCGGGTTAGTACTTTCGGCATTATTTATTTTGATAGCTCCAGACTAATAAACCTCATCGATGACATAGGGGCCTTCCCATTTAGAGAGGAGTTTTCCTGCAAAGAACCTGAAATGAGAGTTGTACAAAAGAACATATTCTCCAACTTTGAACTAACGCTTTATGATTCTTTTATCATGCCATCTTTTAACTTTTTCTTTAAATAACTTGGCATTTTTATAAGCTTAGGTTCTCCATTCATCTAATGAGCTAATATCAAATAACCTCTTTTCACCGGCAAGTTTGAAATCATTGTTGAGTTCCTTGATTGCCCAAAATGCTTTATGTTCTAACTCAAGAGGCAAATGACAAGCTTTTGCATAAACCATTTTATAAGGAGACATACCCATAGTATTTTTATAAGCTATTCTGTAAGCCCAAAGTGCATCATCTAATTTCTTAGACCAATTCTTCCTGGACCTATTGACAGTCTTTTGCAAAATTAATTTTATTTCTCTATTACTAAGCTCAACTTGATCACTAGACTGAGGATGATAAGGTGATGCAATTCTATGGTTAACATAATACTTGGCAAGCATTTTACGGAAAGCACCATGAATAAAGTTGGAACCACCATCAGTAATTAAATATCTAGGGACTCCAAACCTTGCGAAAATAACTCCCTTAAGCATTTTAATAGAGGTGTTGTTATCAGCACTACTAGTTGGAATAGATACTACCCATTTAGTAACATAGTCAACAGCAACCAAAATATGTGTATACCCATTAGAGGAAGGAAAAGGTCCCATGTAATCAAATCCCAGACATCAAATGGTTCAACAACAAGTGAATAATTCATAGGCATTTCTTGACACTTACAGATATTACCTATTCTTTGACATTCGTCACAGTATAAGACAAACTTACGGGCATCCTTGAAGAGAGTAGGCCAATAAAATCAAGATTGCAATACCTTGTGAGCAGTCCTATCTCCAGCATGATGCCCTCCATATGCTTTGGAGTGACGTTTCCAAAGGATTTGTCCCCGTTCATGCTCACGCACACAACATCTAATAATACCATCTACTCCTTTATAAAGATTTGGATCATCCCAAAAGTAGTGTCTTAAATCATAAAAGGTTTTTTTTCTTTTGTTGGTATGTAAAGCTAGGTGGTAAATATTTAGCCACAATGTAATTAGCATAGTCACCATATAAATGAGTATTATGACCAACATTTATTGCAGCTAACTGCTCATTAGGAAAACTATCATCAATAGGTAGTGGGTCATCAAGCACATTTTCAAGCGTAGACAAGTTATCAGCTACGGGGTTCTTAGCTCCTTTTCTATCAGTGATATACAAATCAAATTCTTGTAGCAAGAGAACCCACCGAATAAGTCTAGGTTTAGCATCTTTCTTTTCCAGAAGATATTTCATAGCAGCATTGTCAGTGTGAACAATTACTTTTGAATCAACAATGTAAGATCTAAATTTGTCACAAGCAAACACGAGTGCTAGGAATTCCTTTTCAGTAGTAGCATAATTATTTTGAGCACTGTCTAGAGTCTTACTAGCATAATGAATAACATTTAGTTTCTTATCAACTCTTTGTCCTAAAACAGCACCAACAACATAATCACTAGCATCACACATAATTTCAAAAGGCAAGTTCCAATTAGGTGGTTGAACAATAGGTGCAGAAATTAAGGCTTTCTTGAGTGTTTCAAAGGTTTAGAAGCAATCATCACCAAAAACAAAAGAATTATCATTTTGCAAAAGATTTGTAAGAGTCCTAGAAACTTTAGAAAAGTCTTTAATAAATCTCCTATAGAAACCAACATGAACTAGGAAACTACGAATACCTTTGATATCCTTAGGACATGGCATTTTCTCAATTGCATCAACCTTAGCTTTGTCCACTTCAATACCCTTTTAAGAAATTCTTATGGCCCAAGAAAATACCTTCAGTAACCATGAAGTGGCATTTCTCCCAATTCAAGACAAGGTTTGTTTGTTCACATCTCTGCAAAACTCGATCAAGATTGCTTACACAGTCATCAAAAGACTTCCCATTAACAGAGAAGTCATCCATGAAAACCTCTACAATCTTTTCACAAAAGTCGAAGAACATAGAAGTCATACATCTTTGAAAGGTAGCACGTGCATTGCATAAATCGAAAGGCATATGTCTATAAGCATAAGTTCCAAAGGGACAAGTAAAAGTGGTCTTTTCTTGATCAGGTTGAGAAACATGTATTTGCGAAAAACCAGAGTATCCACCAAGGAAGCAAAAGTGTGTGTGCTTAGATAATCTTTCTAGCATTTGACCAATAAAAGGCAGAGGGTAATGATCTTTTCTAGTTGCTTTATTTAGTTTTCTAAAAAAAATTACCATTTTATAGCCTGTAACAATTCTTTATGGAATAAGTTCATTCTTATCATTAGAAACAACAGTAATACCTCCCTTCTTAGGAGCACAATGAACATGACTTACCCATCTACTATCAGCTATAGGATAGATTACACCTGCTTCCAGAAGTATTAATATTTCTGTTCTTACCACTTCTTTCATCTTCGAATTTAACCAACATTGATGATCGACAACGGGTTTAGCATCAGGTTCCATGTTGATCTTGTGCTGACATAGAGTGGGACTAATGCCCTTTAAGTCGTCATGAGTATATCCAATAGTAGCTTGGTGCTTCCTTAGAACTTTCAATAATCTTTCTTCTTCATGTTCTGAAAGGTTAGCACTAATAATTATAGGAAATACCTTCTTTTCATCAAGATAAGCATATTTCAAAGTGTCTGGCAATTGTTTTAATTCAAACACATGATCACCTTTAGGTGGAGGAGGACCTCCTAGAGTTTCAATAGGTAAATTGTGTTTAAGTAGAGGACGCCGTTCTAAGAAAATATCATCTATTTTATTTCTTTCATGCATATGTAAATCATTTTCATGGTCTAGCAAATATTGTTCTAGAGGATCATTTGGAGGCAGAACAATAGAAGCAAGACCAATTATTTCATCCTTACTAGGCAATTCTTTTTCATGAAGCTTTCTATTAAACTTGGAGAAATTAAATTCATGAGACTCATCACCAAAACTAACACCGGAGTCCAAATGTAATGAAACCTTCGGGAGAGTCAATTTTGGAACAAAATCAACATAGAAGACTTGGAGTACACGCAAGGAAGCAAACGAGCCAGCCACGACGGCAGGGGGCGCGCCTAGGGGGGGTAGGCGCGCCCCCACCATCGTGTGCCACCTGTTGGTCCACCTGCGTCCCTCTTCCTCCTATATATACCTACATACCCTGAAACCATCAAGGAGCACCATGAAACGCTAATTCCACCGCCACAACCTTCTGTACCCGTGAGATCCCATCTTGGGACCTTTTTCGGAGCTCCACGGGAGGGGGACTTGATCACGGAGGGATTCTACATCATCACCATAGCCTCTCCGATGAGTTGTGAGTAGTTTACCACAGACCTTCGGGTCCATAGTTATTAGCTAGATGGCTTCCTCTCTCTCTTTTGGAACTCAATACAAAGTTCTCCTCGATCTTCTTGGAGATCTATTCGATGTAATTATTTTTGCGGTGTGTTTGTCGAGATCCGATGAATTGTGGGTTTATGATCAAGATTATCTCTGAACAATATTGGATTCTTTTCTGAAATCTTTTATGCATGATTTAAATATCTTTTCAAGTCTCTTTGAATTATCGGTTTGGTTTGGCCTACTAGATTGGTAGTTTTTAGAATGGGAGAAGTGCTTGGATTTGGGTCCAATCTTGCGGTGTCATTTCCAAGTGACCACAGGGGCAGCAAGGCAAGTATTGTATTGTTGCCATCAAGGATAAAAAGATGGGATTTATATCATATTGCTTGAGTTTATCCCTCTACATCATGCCATCTTGCTTAAGGCGTTACTCTATTCTTATGAACTTAATACTCTAGATGCATGCTGGATAGCGGTCAATGTGTGGAGCACTACTAGGAAAAGGCTTATTAGTGGCGCACCTGTTTTGGCCATTAATGGTGCACTACAGGTGCGCCACTATTATCACGCCATTAGTAAAAATTACTAATGGCGCACCCCTGGTGCGCCATTAGTATACCAGACAATAGCGGCGCACCTGGCAGTGCGCCATTACTATGCCTATCTGGTGCGCCATTACTATCTGACTTTGTAACGGAGCACCACATAGAAGTGCGCCATTACTAACAGTTTTTTCAAAAAAAATCAGGAATTTTTTTTTCAATTTTTTTTTCTTAATCTCTGGTCACTATGGCTTAATCTCGGGTCAATATGCTTAATCTCAAGTCAAATTGCACTCCGTGGTCGAACTTCCCGGAAGGTCACCCATCCTCACACTACTCCAGCCCGAGCACGCTTAACTTCGTAGTTCTATCCAACCCCGGCACCAGCTCACTTCACAGGCACTTGTTGATATATCTATCATATCAATCCTATTAAACCTTGTTGATGTCTAGGACTTTGTTCATGTTCATGAGTGTAATGAAATTTTGAAAAAATACTTCAAACTTCCCGATCATATTACGTATCATATTTTGAAAAAATATTCCAAATTTTTTTTTAAACCAATTTTTTTCTGTTACTAGTGGCGCACCTAGCAAATGGTGCGCCACTACTAAGTTTGATTTTTTTCATATTTCCCCCCTCTAGACCACATATCACATGGGAAACTTATTTTCTTTGAATTTTTTGACATTTCCATTATATTCTTTTATTTATTTTTAAACTGAAAAGGCTGTCCAGGGGGGGTGCATTTGGTGAAATTTGGACATAGTAATGGCACACCTTTCCAAAGTGCGCCATTACTATGTGTATGACTTGGTCAAACCTCAGTCAAAGTTAGTAATGGCGCACTTTGTATAGGTGCGCCATTACTAAGTTTGACATAGTAATGGCGCACCTGGTGTGCGGTGCGCCATTACTAGTTTTGAAAAAAAAAACCGAAAAAATGTTAGTAGTGGCGCATTGTGGGTGCGGTGCGCCATTACTTTCCTAGTAGTGGAGTAATAGTAGTAGATGCAGAATCGTTTCGGTCTATTTGTCACGGACATGATGCCTATATACAATGAACATGCCTAGATATTCTCATAACTATGCGCTTTTCTATCAATTGCTCGACAGTAATTTGTTCACCCATCGTAGAAATATGCTATCATGAGAGAAGCCACTAGTGAAACCTATGGACCCCGGGTCTATCTTTTATCACATTAATCTTCCATCAACTATTTATCTTCAATTTACCTTTGTTTTGCAATCTTTACTTTCAATCTACATATCAAAAATACCAAAAATATTACCTTATCACCTTTATCAGATCTCACTTTTGCGAGTGACCGAGAAGGGATTGACAACCCCTTTATCGCGTTGGCTGCAAGGTTCTTATTTGTTTGTGTATGTACAAGGGACTCGTGCGTGGTCTCCTACTTGACTGATAACATGGTTCTAAAAAACAGAGGGAAATACTTACGCTACTGTGCTGCATCACCCTTTCCTTTTCGAGGGAAAACAACGCACGCTAGAGAAGTAACAAGAAGAATTTTTGGCGCTGTTGCCGGGGAGATCTACGCAAAAGTCATATACCAAGTACCTATCACAAAACCTTATCCCTCACATTACATTATTTTCCTTTTTCCTCTCGTTTTCCTCTCCCCGCACTTCGCCCTTACCGTTTTATTCGCCCTTCTTTTCTCGTTCGCCTCTTTTCGCTTGCTTCTTGTTTGCTTATGTGTTGGATTGCTTGTTAGTCACTATGGCTCAAGACAATACCAAATGGTGTGACTTCTCCAATATCAACAATAATGATTTTATTAGCACTCCTATTGCTCCTATTACCTATGTTGAATCTTGCAATATCAATGCTGCTCTGTTGAATCTTGTCATGACAGATCAATTTTCTGGCCTTCCTAGTGAAGATGCCGCTACCCATCTAAACAACTTTGTTGATTTTTGCGATATGAAAAAGTAGAGGGATACAGATAATGATATTGTTAAATTGAAGCTATTTCCATTTTCTCTTAGAGATCGTGCTAAAACTTGGTTCTCTTCTGTGCCTAGAAATAGTATTGATTCATGGAATAAGTGCAAAGATGCCTTTATCTCTAAGTATTTTCCTCCCACTAAGATTACTCTCTTAGATACGATATTATGAACTTTAAGAAACTAGATCTTGAGCATGTTGCACAAGCTAGGGAGAGAATGAAATTAATGATACGTAATTGCCCTACACATGGTTTGAACTTATTGATGATTATAGAGAAGTTTTATGCTGGCTTGAATTTTTCTTCTAGAAATCTTTTAGATTCGGCCACGGGGGCACTTTCATTGAAATCACTTTAGGAGAAGCTACTAAACTCCTATATAATATTATGGTTAATTACTCTCAATGGCACACCGAAAGATCTACTAGTAAAAAGGTACATGATATTGAAGAGATTAGTGAGAGGAAATATGGATGAACTTATGAAATTATTTGCTACTAAGAGTGCTTCTTCTGATCCTAATAATATGCCTTTGTCCATGTTGATTGAGAATAATAATGAATCTTTGGATGTGAATTTTGTTGGTAGGAATAATTTTGGTAGCAACACTTATAGAGGAACCTTTAATTCTAGGCCTTTTCCTAGTAATTCCTCAAATATTTATGGTAATTCCTACAGAAACTCTTATGGAAATTTTAGTAAGATGCACTCCGATTTTGAGACTAGTGTTAAAGAATTTATGAATTGGCAAAAGAATATCAATGCTTTGCTTGAAGAAAAATTGCTTAAGATTGATGAGTTGGCTAGGAACATGGATAGAATTTCTTTTGATGTTGATTTTTTAAAACTTAGGTCTATTCCACCTAAGCATGATATCAATGAGTCTCTCAAAGCCATGAGAATTTCCATTGATGAGTGCAAAGAAAGAACCGCTAGGATGCGTGCAAAAAGAGATTGCTTTGTGAAAGCATGTTCTTCTAGTTGCTATAATAATAAAGATGAATATCTAAAAGTGATTGATGTGTCTCCTATTAAATCCTTTTTTTCTAGCATTAATCTTGATAAAGATGGGACTGGAGATGAGTCTACTTTAGTTAAAAGGCGTCCCAATGATTCGGAGTTTTTAGATGTTGATGGTAAAACTGTTAAAAGTGGGATTGAAGAGGTCAAAACTTTTCATAGAAATGAACCCACTATTTTGGATTTCAAGGGATTTAATTATGATAATTTCTCTTTAATAGATTGTATTTCCTTGTTGCAATTCGTGCTAAATTCTCCTCATGCTTATAGTCAAAATAAAGCTTTTACCAAACACATCGTTGATGCTTTATTGCAATCCTATGAAGAAAAACTTGAACTAGAAGTTTCTATCCCTAGAAAACTTTGTGATGAGCGAGAACCTACTATTAAAATTAAGATTAAAGATCATGAATGATATGCCTTGTGTGATTTGGGTGCCAGTGTTTCCACAATTCCAAAAACTTTATGTGATATGTTAGGTTTCCATGAACTTGATGATTGTTCTTTATATTTGCATCTTGCGGATTCTACCATTAAGAAACCTATGTGAAGGATTAATGATATTCTTATTCTTCCAAATAGGAAATATGTGCCCGTAGATTTCATCGTTCTTGGTATAGATTGCAACCCTACATGTCCTATTATTCTTGGTAGACCTTTCCTTAGAATGATTGGTGCAATTATTGATATGAAAGAAGGAAATATTAGATTCCAATTTCCGTCAAGTAAAGGCATGGAACACTTTCCTAGAAAGAAAATCAAATTACCTTATTAATCAATTTTGAGAGCCACTTATGGATTGCCTACCAAAGATGGCAATACCTAGATCTATTCTTGTATCATGCCTAGCTAGGAGCGTTAAACGATAGCACTTGTTGGGAGGCAGCCCAATTTTATTTTCTTTGACTTTACTTCTGTTTAGTAATAAATAATTCATCTAGTCTCTGGTTAGATGTGGTTTTGTGTTTTAATTAGTGTTTGTGCCAAGTAGAACCTTTGGGAAGACATGGGTGAAGTCTTTGCGATTTTGCTGTAAAAAACAGAAACTTTTGTGCTCACGAGATTTTCTGCCATTTTTTTAATGGAGAGTGCTTTTAAGTTGATTCCTTTTGCAGATGATTAATTTACAAATTCCTCACGTACACCAATTTATTTCAGAATTTTTAGAGTTACAGATGTATTCGAAAGATACAGATTGCTACAGACTGTTCTGTTTTGGACAGATTCTGTTTTTCGTGTGTTGTTTGCTTATTTTGATGAATCTATGAGTAGTATCGGGGGGTATGAATCATAGAAAAGTTGGAATACAATAGGTTTAACACCAATATAAACAAAGAATGAGTTTATTACAGTACCTTAAAGTGGTGGTTTGTTTTCTTATAGTAACGGAGCTTCATGAGATTTTCGTTAAGTTTTGTGTTGTGAAGTTTTCATGTTTTGGGTATGGATTTGATGGACTATGGAACAAAGAGTGGCAAGAGCCTAAGCTTGGGGATTACCAAGGCACCCCAAGGTAAAATTCAAGGACAACTAAAAGCCTAAGCTTGGGGATGCCCCGGGAAGGCATCCCCTCTTTCGTCTTTGTCTATCGGTAACTTTACTTGAGACTATATTTTTATTCACCACATGATATGTGTTTTGCTTGGAGCATCATGTATGATTTGAGTCTTTGCTTTTTAGTTTACCACAATCATCCTTGTTGGACACTGATACATCTCCAACGTATCTATAATTTTTGATTGTTCCATGCTATTATTTATGAAGTCTTGGATGTTTAATGGGCTTTATCCTTTACTTTTATATCATTTTTGGGACTAACCTACTAACCCAAAGGCCCGGTCGAGATTGCTATTTTTTGCCTGTTTCAGGGTTTTGCAGAAAAAGAATATCAAAGGGAGTCCAAACGGAATGAAACCTTCGCGAGAGATATTTTTGGAGAAAATCACGCACGCGAAGATTGAGAACCACGCCAGGGGATCAAGAGGTGGCCCACGAGGGTGGGGGGCGCGCCCCTGCCTCATGGCCCCCTCGAGCGTCCCCCGGTGCCGTCCTTCTTCCTATATAAGTCTACGTACCCCAAAACCTCCGTGAACAGAGAGAAAACCCTAATTCCACCGCTGTACCTTCTGTTCCCGTGAGATCCCATCTTTGAGCCTGTTCCGGAGCTCCACCGGAGGGGGATCCATCACGGAGATCTTCTTCATGATCATTATCGCCCTCACCATGAGTTGTGAGTAGTTTACCACAGACCTTCGCGTCCATAGCTAGTATCTAGATGGCTTCTTCTCTCTCTCTGGATCTCAATACAAAGTTCTCCTCGGTCTTCGAGGAGATCTATTCGATGTAATCTCTTTTTGCGGTGTGTTTGTCGAGATACGATGAATTGTGAGTTTATGATCAAGGTTATCTATGAACGATATTTGGTTCTTCTCTGAACTTTTTATGTGTGCTCATAATATTCTTGCAAGTCTCTTCGAATTATTGGTTTGGTTTGGCCTACTAGATGTATAGTTCTTGCAATGGCAAAAGTGTTTGGCTTTGGGTTCAATCTTGTGGTGTCCTTTCCCAGTGACAGTAGGGGCAGCAAGGCACGTATTGTATTGTTGCCATCGAGGATAAAAAGATGGGGTTTATATGATATTGCTTGAGTTTATCCCTCTACATCATGTCATCATGCTTAAGGCGTTACTCTGTACTTATGAACTCAATACACTAGATGCATGCTGGATAGCGGTCGATGTGTGGAGTAATAGTAGTAGATGCATAATCGTTTCGGTCCACTTGTCTCAGATGTGATGCCTATATACAATGATCATGCCTATATAGTCTCATAATTATTCGCTTTTCTATCAATTTCTCGACAGTAATTTGTTTACGCTCCGTAGAATATCGCTATCATGAGAGAAGCCACTAGAGAACATTATGGCCCCCAGGTCTATTCTCAACATATCAATCTACATCTACTTTATTTTCATTGCTTTTATTTGTTGTTCTTATAAACTAAAAATACCAAAAATAAAAACTATCATCTCTATCAGATCTCATGTTCGTAAGGGACCGTAAAGGGATTGACAACCCCTTATCGCGTTGGCTGCGAAGTTCTTATTTGTTTGTGCAGGTGCGAGTGACTCCTTGGTTCTCAAAAACTGAGGGAAATACTTACGCTACTGTGTTGCATCTCCCTTTCCTCTTCGAGGGAATACAACGCAAGCTCGAGAAGTAGCAGACACACCTTTTGAGAGAGATACACATGAATCGGAATTTATTAGAATACTCTATGTGCTTCACTTATATCTTTTGAGCTAGATAGTTTTGCTCTAGTGCTTCACTTATATCTTTTTAGAGCATGGTGGTCGTTTTATTTTATAGAAATTATTGGTCTCTCATGCTTCACTTATATTATTTTGAGAGTCTCTTAGAACAGCAGGTTAATGTGCTTTGGTTCTAAAATTAGTCCTAATATGATAGGCATCCAAGATAGGTATAGTAAAAACTTTCATATAAAGTGCATTGAATATTATGAGAAGTTTGATACTTGATTATTGTTTCGAGATATGAGGATGGTGATATCAGAGTCATGCTAGTAGAGCAGTTGTGAATTTGAGAAATACTTTTGTTGAGGTTTGCAAGTCACATAGCATGCATGTATGGTAATAGTTGTGTGACAAATTTGAAGCAGGAGGTATTTCATTGAGTGTCATCCTTTGTGTGGAGGTCTGGATCGCGCGATGGTTAACTCCTACCAACCCTTACCCTAGGAGCATGCATTTAGTACTTTGTTTTGATGACTTGTAGATTTTTGCAATAAGTATGTGAGTTCTTTATGACTAATGTTGAGTCCATGGATTATACGCACTCTCACCCTTCCACCATTGCTAGCATCTCTTGTACCACGAACCTTTCGCCGGTACCATACACCCACCATATACCTTCCGCAAAACAGCCACCATACCTACCTATCATGACATTTACATAGCCATTCCGAGAAATATTGCCATGCAACTTTCCACCGTTCCCTTTGCTATGACACGCTTTATCATTGTCATATTGCCATGCATGATCATGTAGTTGACATTGTATTTGTGGCTAGGCCACCATGCATAAATATTCATACATGTCACTCGTGATTCATTGCACATCCCAGTACACCGCCAGAGGCATTCATATAGACTCATACTTTGTTCTAGTATCGAGTTGTAATCTTTGAGTTGTAAATCAATAGAAGTGTGATGATCATCATTATTAGAGCATTGTCCCAAAAAAATGAAAAAAAGAAGAAAGGCCAAAGAAAAAAAGAAAGGCCCAAAAAAACAAGAAAAGAAAAGAAAAAAAAGGGACAATGCTACTATCTTTTTCCTCACTTGTGCTTCAAAGTAGCACCATGATCTTCATGATAGAGAGTCTCTTGTTTAGTCACTTTCATATACTGGTGGGAATTTCCATTATAGAACTTGGCTTGTATATTCCAACGATGGGCTTCCTAAAATGCCCTAGGTGTTCGTGAGCAAGCAAGTTGGGTGCACACCCACTTAGATTCTTTTGTTGAGCTTTCATAAATTTATAGCTCTAGTGCATCCGTTGCATGGCAATCCTACTCACTCACATTGATATCTATTGATGAGCATCTCCATAGACCATTGATACGCCTAGTTGATGTGAGGCCATCTTCCTCTTTTGTCTTCTCCGCAACCACCATTCTATTCCACCTATAGTTCTCTATCCATGGCTCACGCTCATGTATTGTGTGAAAGTTGAAAAAGTTTGAAAAAAAATTAAGTATGAAACAAATGCTTGGCTGAAACCGGGGTTGTGCATGATTTGAGTATTTTGTGTGGCGAAGATGGAGCATAACCAAACTATATGATTTTGTAGGGACGAACTTTCTTTGGCCATGTGAAAGATCGTGGATGTCGCCTAGAGGGGGGGGGGTGAATAGGCACTTTACAATAATTACGGTTTAGGCTTGAACAAATGCGGAATAAACCTAGCGGTTAATTTGTCAAGCACAAAACCTACAACAACTAGGCTCACCAATGTGCACCAACAACTTATGATCAGCAAGATAAACAACTAGGTGATAGCAAGATATATGACAAGAAACAATATGGCTATCACAAAGTATAGTGCATAATTAAAGGGCTCAGGTAAGAGATAAACGAGGCATGCGGAGACGATGATGTATCCCGAAGTTCACACCCTTGTGGATGCTAATCTCTGTTTGGAGCGGTGTAGAGGCACAATGCTCCCCAAGAAGCCACTAGGGCCACCGTAATCTCCTCACGCCCTCGTACAATGCAAGATGTCGTGATTCCACTAAGGGACCCTTGAGGGCGGTCACTAAACTCGTACAAATGGCAACCCTTGGGGGCGTTTACCGAACCCGTACAAATTGCTCGGGGCGATCTCCACAACCTAATTGGAGACCCCGATGCTTGCCCGGAGCTTTACACCACAATGATTGAGCTCCGAACACCAAGGTTGGGGCTATCTCCCCAATGACACCACGAAGCTTCACCACAATGGAATATGGCTCCGAGGTGACCACAACCGTCTAGGGCGCCCAAGCACCCAAGAGGAACAAGCTCAAGGGTACCAAGCACCCCAGAGTAATAAGCTTCTCAACTTCACTTCCGCGTATCACCGTGGAGAACTCAAACCGATGCACCAAATGCAATGGCAAGGGCACACGGAGTGCCCAAGTCCTTCTCTCTCAATTCCCACCAAAGCAACTAATGCTAGGGAGAGAAAAGAGAGTAAGAACAAGAAGGAGAACACCAAGAACTCCAAGATCTAGATCCAAGGGGTTCCCCTCACATAGAGGAGAAAGTTATTGCTGGAAATGTGGATCTAGATCTCCTCTCTCTTTCCCCCCCAAAACTAGCAAGAATCCATGGAGGGATTGAGAGATAGCAAGCTCGAAGAAGGTCCACAATGGGGGTAGAACACTAGCTCAAGAGATGGGTTCCATTGGGGAAGAATACCCCATTTTATAGGAGGGGAAAGAATCCAACCGTTATCCCCTCTCACAGACCGCGCGGCGCAGTACTGCTGCACCGAACTTGCAGTACTACCGCAAGGCATGCTGTACTACCGCAAGGTGGTGCGGTACTACCGCTCGCGCGGCAGTGACGAGATGATGGCCTGTTGCATAGGGCAACGAACGGTAGAACCGCCAGAGCGGTACTACCGCGCTCCCTTACGGTACTACAGTAAGGCAGGCATCAACTAGTACCGGAAATGTGCGGAAGTAATAAATTACATATGCGCCTACTTCCGCTGAGATTGGAGCTGTCGAAAGTCTGGCACGGTAGTACTGGACAGGAGTCGCGGTACTACCGCATGAGGGCGGATGTAAAAAATTACATCTGCGCCTACTACCGCATGAGTTCGCGTCAGGGCTGGGGGCAGCGGTACTAGCGCTCCCTTGAGCGGTACTACCGCACACCACTGAGGAATTAGCACTTGGACGCCTTCATATCGCAGCTAAAGACACAGAAGGATGCAATAAAACCAAAACTGCCATACTTCTACAAATGAGCTCCGAATTGAGCAAACTCAAGCTTGTTGGATAGGGGAAGACGTGAAGCATCAAAACAACAACCTCCAAAGAGAACCGACAGAAACCCAACATCGAAAACATCATAGAAGATGCATGTGAACTCCGTTTTCGATGAACTCGAGCTTGTTATCAAAATGACCATAAGCTCTAAGACTTCCAAAGAGAACCGACAAAAACCCAATAAAGATGATGCAAGCATGCAATGGTTTGAGCTCTCTACGAACGATATGATCAAGCTACTCACTAAGAGCCCCCCTTGATAGTACGACAATCGATCCTATAACCCGGTCTCCAAACTACCACCATGTGACCGATAAAATAGAGAACCTATCAAGGGCAAACCTTTGCTTTGCACAAAGTCCACTTGAGCTAGATGTAGATGATCTTGACTTCCGCAAGTTGGACCACCTTTCTTGATTGCGTTGTCTCGGTGAAGACTAGTAGATTGCTCCCCCATACTCCACTATGGGTGAGCCACTCTTCGGCATATCTTCACAAGTCCATTGCCACCACAATGGACGGAAAGCTTCAAGCACTTGATCTCTTCGTGATGCTCCACTTGAACTTTCACACCACAACCTAACCCCACAAAGAACTCTCACGAAGACCATGGGTTAGTACACGAAGCGTGATTGACAATGCTTATACCATACCATGGGACTGCTTCATCCCTCTCGGTACATCTTCTACACTTTGTGTGTTGATCAACTTGATTCATTCTTTGACTTAGTTTTGATCAACCTTGAATCTTTCCAACTCTCTTCATTTGGATGATGTCTTGAAGGTAAACATGAATGATCACAAACTCTTCTTATTCAAGACATGCTTGCAATAAGCTCAACCCCCACAAGACCAATCTTTGGATAATTCCTTAATAGCACCTTGGTCATCACAAACACTCCTTGAAACCAACAAATGAACTCCAAGAAAAGCCTATGGACAAACCCTTCAAATATAACTCAAGGCAACCATTAGTACATAGAGATTGTCATCAATTACCAAAACCAAACATGGGGGCACCGCATGTTCTTTCACCATGTTATTTTGAGAAGACATGATTGCTTTGTTAGTATGCTTGAAGTATTATTATTCTTATGTTGATATAAACTTTTGTCTTAAGTCTTTCGGATCTGAACATTCATGCCACAATAAAGAAAATTACATTGAGAATTATGTTGGGTAGCAATCCACATCAAAAATTCTGTTTCTATCATTTACCTACTCGAGGACGACCAGGAATTAAGCTTGGGGATGCTTGATACGTCTCCAACGTATCTATAATTTTTTATTGTTCCATGCTATTATATTATATGTTTTGAATTTTTAATGGGCTTTATTATACACTATATTATTTTTGGGACTAACCCAAGGCCCAGAGCAAATTGCTGTTTTTTGCCTATTTCAGTGTTTCGCAGAAAAGGAATATCAAACGGAGTCCAAACGGAATGAAATCTTTGGGAGACTCATTTTTGGAACAATGTCAACATAGAAGACTTGAAGTACACGCCAGGAAGCGAACGAGGCGGCCACGAGGGTAGGGGCGCCAAGGGGGGGTAGGCGCGCCCCCAACCTCGTGGGCCACCTGTTGCTCCACCGATGTCCCAGTTCCTCCTATATATACCTACGTACCATAAAACCATCGAGGAGCACCACGAAACCCTAATTCCACCGCCGCAACCTTCTGTACTCGTGAGATCCCATCTTGGGACCTTTTCCGGAGCTCCACCGGAGGGGGAATCGATCATGGAGGGCTTCTACATCAACACCATAGCCTCTCTGATGAGTTGTGAGTAGTTTACCATAGACCTTCGGGTCCGTAGTTACTAGCTAGATGGCTTCCTCTCTCTCTCTCTCTTTGAATCTCAATACAAAGTTCTCATCGATCTTCTTGGAGATCTACTCGATGTAATTCTTTTTGCGGTGTGTTTGTCGAGATCCGATGAATTGTGGGTTTATGATCAAGATTATCTATGAACAATATTGGATTCTTTTCTGGAATCTTTTATCCATGATTTAAATATCTTTGCAAGTCTCTTCGAATTATTGGTTTGGTTTGGCCTACTAGATTGGTAGTTCTTGCAATGGTAGAAGTGCTTGGCTTTGGGTTCAGTCTTGCGGTTTCCATTCCCAGTGACAGCATGAGCAGCAAGGCATGTATTGTATTGTTGCCATCGAGGATAAAAAGATGGTGTTTATATCATATTGTTTGAGTTTATCCCTCTACATCATGTCATCTTGCTTAAGGCGTTACTCTGTTCTTATGAACTTAATACTCTAGATGGATGCTGGATAGCGATCGATGTGTGGAGTAATAGTAGTAGATGCAGAATTGTTTCGGTCTACTTGTCACGGACATGATGCCTATATACAATGACCATGCTTAGATATTCTCATAACTATGTGCTTTTCTATCAATTGCTAGACAGTAATTTGTTCACCCACCGTAGAAATCTGCTATGATGAGAGAAGCCACTAGTGAAACCTATGGCCATCGGGTCTATCTTTTATCATATTAATCTTCCATCAACTATTTATCTTTACTTTACTTTTGTTTTGCAATATTTACTTTCAATCTACATATCAAAAATACCAAAAATATTATCTTATCACCTTTATCAGATCTCACTTTTGCGAGTGACCGAGAAGGGATTGACAACCCGTTTATCGCGTTGGCTTCAAGGTTCTTATTTGTTTGTGTAGGTATGAGGGACTGGCGCGTGGTCTCCTACTGGATTGATACCTTGGTTCTCATAAACAGAGGGAAATACTTACGCTACTGTGTTGCATCACCCTTTCCTCTTGAAGGGAAAACAACGCAAGCTCGAGAAGTAGCAGTCATCTTGTGGGGAACCAAGAACAAGAAAATCAGTAGGGTCTTTTATTTTCCCACACAAGACTTCAACATCTCTAACTATCCCAATTGGTGATATAGTATATCTATTATCAAATTTAATAGTAACATCTGTGTCTTCTATCTCTGCGGGTGCTATGTCATTCATAATTTCTTGGTATAGAGTGTAGGGAAGAGCACTCACGCTAGCACCTCTATCACATAAACCATGATAACAGTGATCCCCTATTTTAACTGAGACAATGGGCATGCGAACAACAGGTTTGTGTTTATCCCCTTTATCTGGTTTGGCAATTCTACCAGCTTCTTCACGGAAGTAAATAACATGCATGTCTACATTTTCTTCCAAGAGATCCTTAACCATAGCAATACTAGGTTCTACTTTAATTTGTTCATCTAGTTTAGGTGTTCTAATATAACTTTTGTTAACCAGAGTTGAAACTTTAGCATGTTCTTTTATCCTAATAGGGAAAGGTGGTTTTTCGAAATAAGTAGTAGGAAGAATTGAATTAACATTATAAAGTATAGTTTCTTCCTTAGCTAGTATCGGTTCTTTAGTTTCTTCTTTAATAGGTGGGTGATATTTAAACCACTTCTCTTTAGGGAGATCAACATGAGTAGCAAATGATTCACAAAAGGAGGCTACTATCTCAGATTCAAGTCCATATTTAGTGATAAACTTTTGAAAAGCATCGGTATTCATAAAAGATTTAACACAATCATACTCAAGCTTAATACCCGACCCTTTACCTTCGACGAGTTCCCAATCTTCATAGTTGCGTTTGATTCTTTCCAAAATATTCCCTCGGAATTCAATACTCTTCTTCCTAAAGGAACCCGTACAAGAAGTATCGAGCATGGATTGATCATTACGAGAAAGTCGAGCATAAAAATTGTGGATAATAATTTCTCTTGAGAGCTCATGATTGGGGCATGAATATAACATTGACTTAAGCCTCCCCTAAGCTAGAGCGATACTTTCTCCTTCACGAGGCCAAAAATTATATATGTAATTCGGATCACGATGAACTAGATGCATAGGATAATTTTTTGGTGAAAGTCCAATTTCAATCGGTTCCAGTTCCAAGATCCAATATCATCGCATAGCCTATACCGTGCAAATGCTTTACCTTTCAAATATAAAGGAAAAACCTTCTACATAACTTGATCTCTGGGTAAACCTCTTACTTATGATTAACCCTCCTGCAAGCATCCGCAACTACGAGAAAAATACTAAGAATAAACTTCTGGATCCAATCGGTCCCTTACGGAATAGCGCATAAACTGGGGTTTAAGCTTCTATCACTCTCCCAACTCATCATCTAATTACTACTCCACAATGCATTCCCTTAGGCCCAAATATGGTGAAGTGTCATGTAGTCACATTCACAAGACACCACTAAGAAAATCACAACATACATACTATCAAAATATCGAACACATATCAAATTCACATGATTACTTGCAACATGATTTCTCCCGTGACCTCAAGAACAGAGGTAACTACTCACAAATGATAAGAATGATCAAAATCAAAGGGGTGTTGAATAGCATATTGGATCTGAACATATAATATTCCACCAAATAAACCATATAGTAATCAACTACAAGATGTAATCAACAGTACTAGTCACCCACAAGCACCAATCTATAGTTACGGTAACAAGATTGAACACAAGAGATGAACTAGGGTTTGAGATGAGATGGTGCGGATGAAGATGTTAATGGAGATAGCCCTCCCCAAGATGGGAGAGTTGTTGGTGATAATGATGACGATGATTGCCCCCTCCGGGAGGGAAGTTCCCCCGGCGGAATCGCTCCGCCGGAGGGCAAAAGTGCTCCTGCCCAAGTTCAGCCTCGAGATGGTGGCGCTCCATCCCAAAAGTCTTCTCCTTATTTTTTCTAGGTCAGAAGGGCTTATATACCAGAAGATGGGAACCGGAGGTGGGCCTGGGTGAGCACAACCCACCAGGGCATGCCTGGGCTCCCTGGCGCACCCAGGTGAGTTATGCCCGCCTGGTGGGCCCCCTCTGGTACTTCTTTGCCCCAGTATTCTCCAAATATTTCATAAAAATCTCCGTGAAGTTTCAGCTTGTTTGGAGTTGTGCAGAATAGGTGGCCTGATGTAGCTTTTTCAGGTCCAGATTTCTAGTTGCCGAAATTCTCCCTCTTGATTCATACCTTGCAAATTATGAGAGAAAAGGCATTAGAATTACTCAAAAATCATTATTATGCATAAAAACATCATAAATAGCAGTAAGTAAACATGATGCAAAATGGACGTATCATCAAGCTATAGTAATCCCATGTTAATGGTGCCATGTCATCACAATTACTGTTGCAAACCTCACTTTGATTCAAACGCGATTCAAATTCAAATTGTCAAATTATAAGTGAAATAATAAAATTCTTAAACTTGCAAACTAATATATCATAAATGTGACATATGATTCATAAGTAATAATGGTGGAGAAACCACATTTTTATGAAGTATCTAAATGTCCTATAATAATTAAAACAACAACTAAAACAATTAATTAAACGCCCTTTATAAATTATAAAATATTAAACTAAATTATTTAGGTACCAAAATTATTGTGGCATTGGTATGATTAGTATTACTAATTTAGGTGTTTTTTGTATATTTTATAAAACAAAACAAATGTGGAAATAAGATAGAACAGAAAAAGAAAACAAGTTAAAAGAAAAACAAAACAAAACAATCAAAAAAGAAAACAGAACCCCCCTGCCCCGTGGCCCAGCTGGCCACCTGGCGAACCAGGCCGGCCTACGTGGCCCAGCCGCCCCCTAAATATTCCCTCTGTGCCCAAACCCTAACCCTAACCACCCCACTCCCCTCATCCCCTCGTCTCCCCCCGATAAGGGTCGGGCAGCCGGCCCCAGCGCAGCTGCCCGTCGCCCCGCCACCATGCCGGTGCCCCTCCCTGATGCCACCTCACCGATGTCACCGTCTCTTCCCCAAGTTGCTCCCTCGTGCCTCGCCACCCCACTCCCCGCCATCGCCGGTGAGGCTTCGTCTCACCCCTCTGCCCCCGACCCCATCGCTGAACACCCGCACACCGCTCGTCGCCGGCGCGCCCACCACCCCCTGCCCACGCGCGGCCTCGCCCAGCTCGCGCCAGGCCAGCTTTGCCGTTGTCGCCGCCTCCGACTCGCTCAGAGCTCCTGCTGGCACCCGACTGCACCCAACCGCGTCCGCCCGCGCCTACAATCGTGCCTCCCGCGCCCAACGCCTGCCCTTGCCGCGCTCGGCCGTGGCCGGCCCCTACCTATGCGCGCGCGAGCTCACCTGCCCTTGCTGACTGGCTATGGGCCACTGCCACCTCGGCAGGCCCTGATAATTAGTTAGGTTAGTTCCCTAATTAATTTAGCTAATAGATACTAACAGCTAGGCCCCATAGTTGACTAAACTAAATTAACTAAAAGTATTTTTAGATATAGACAATGACATGCGGGACCCGCATTCACTATTCACCAGTTGACCAGTCAAACTGTTGACTAGGATTGACCCAGTCAATGACATGTAGGCCCCGCTGCACTGTTCACTTTTGACCAGTCAACTGTTGACTACTGAGTCGACAGTTGAACTGGCCCCACTTGTCATCTATTTGGCTTGCTACTGCTGAGTATGAAAAGGATTTAGACACTGTTTTGGATAATTCGGATTTAAGAATTAAAACAATTCTAGAAATTCAATAAAACTTTGAAAAATCATATAAAATAAACTGTAACTCGGATGAAAATTGTTTATACATGAAAGTTGCTCATAAAAATATGACGATGCCGGATATGCCCTCCATGTTGCTGATAGGTGCCTCCAACACTGTAAACATGGAACCGTCCCCTCTCTTTCATCTATTTGAGAAAGCCTAAACACCGGGAAAACATTCCCAAATGTTTTCCATCCTCATTTGTATCACCTAGTACTGCGTTAGATCACCCCTAGCACATCATATTGTCATGTCATGCATCTATGCTGCATATTGTTTGCATTGTATTTGTTATTCCCCTTCCTTATCCACCGATAGACTCCGAGACTGCGGACGACACCACTTGGTACGACTATGTCGACGACATACAACCCCATTCAGGAGAGCTTCCAGGAAATCGAATTCCCCTATCATCCATATATCACCCACTCTTTCTCCCTTATGCTTGCATTAGAATTGCTTCTGTTGTTGCTCCGATAGCTCCTATTATGATGCATCGACTATTTTTGATAACCTGTTGTTGATACTAACTGATATCCTATATGCTTAGTGTAGATGAGTAGTGTTCCATCAGTGGCCCTGCACACTTGTCTGTGTTGCCATGCTAGTCTATCTGGGTCATCCGAGTGGGTGGATTATCGAAATGAGACCTGACCCCCTAAAGGCTCTTACAATTGTTCGAATCTGCCAAGCCGCATCAAGTGTGACCTATCGAGGGTGATTCCTTGTATCTCACTCTCGATGATGAATCTGTAGTGTAGCACACCAGGTGTGATCATATCGAGCGTGATTCCTCATAACTCACTCTCGCTGGTGTCTCACTCGAACATTATATCGAGTGTGAACCATTCGAGGGTGATTCCTTCGATTTCACTAGATAGTAGGGACTTGAATCTCAACAGTACTATGATTAAAGATGGGTCGGCACCAAGGGTACCCGCGAGAGGTATTGTGGTAGAAAGACAGGGTAGGCGAAGACTGCCTAGGTGAGAGGTGGGCCTGGTCTCTGGTCATTGGTCCCCGTGTTAGTAAGTCAGAGTGACTGTGATACTGTTCATCTCTTTGAGTTACTAAAACATGCTTAACGGATTTAGGTATTTGATCTGAGTTGGCCATGTACCTATACACACTACCACCACGTGCTATAATTGTTTAATGGGGCCCTCTACGTCGTACTTTCCTTCGGAAAGTGATCCAGATGTCACAGTTCAGAGATGTGTGCTGATTGCTGGGGTGGGCTGGTTAGGTCACTTGTGTATACAGTGTCGCGCCTGGGCCCCGGCCAGTCACGCAACGTGCAGGAGTGCAAAGGGCGATGGCCCAAGACCCCTTGACACTTAGGATTTAGATCAGCGTGTTGACCTCTCTGGAGAGCCTAGGTTAGTCTGCGGCATGTCGATTATTCGGAGTCGGGCATTACCTAGCAAGTGTGTCCCGCCAGGTGTAATCGAGCATGTTTGTTGAGGGAATCCTGGATTAAGGTGTCCTCGGGTGGCCGCATTACTCGTTATGGGCCGGATTGGTGGGCCGTGAAGATCACCACGGAAGATTATCTCTCATCTCCGGATAGGACTCCTATATGTGTAGAATGGCATGTTTAAAGTCCAGGTGTAATGTTTCCTTCCTATTCAAGATGATCATGTACAACCCTTGGTCACTCCGGTGCATATATAAACCAGAGTGTTCGATACGTCTCCAACGTATCTATAATTTTTTATTGTTCTATGCTATTATATATTCTGTTTTGGATGTTTAATGGGCTCTATTATAAAAAATTTGTATTATTTTTGGGACTAACCTACTAACCAAAGGCCTAGAGCAAATTGTTGTTTTTTGCCCATTTCAGTGTTTCGTAGAAAAGGAATATCAAACTGAGTCCAAATGAAATGAAAACTTCGGGAGAGTTATTTTTGGAACGATATCTTCATGAGAGACTTGGAGTACAAGTCAGAGAAGAAACGAGGTGCCCACGAGGGGGCAGGGCGCACCCGGGGGGGTAGGCGCGCCCCCAACCTCGTGGGCCCCACGTTGCTCCACCGACGTACTTTTTCATCCTATATATACGCATATACCCTCAAAACATTGAGGAGCACAAAGAACAATAATTCCACCGCCATAACCTTCTGTTCCCGTGAGATAACGTCTTGGGGCCTATTCCGAAGCTCCGCCGGAGGGTGCATCGATCAGGGAGGGCTTCTACATCAACACCATAGCCTCTCCGATGAGTTGTTAGTAGTTTACCATAGACCTTCGGGTCCATAGTTATTAGCTAGATGTCTTCTTCTCTCTCTTTGGATCTCAATACAAAGTTCTCCTCGATCTTTGAGGAGATCTATTCAATGTAATATTTTTGCGGTGTGTTTGTCGAGATCCGATGAATTGTGGGTTTAAGATCAAGATTATCTATGAACAATATTGGATTATTTTCTGAAATCTTTTATGTTTGATTATAATATCCTTGCAAGTCTCTTCGAATTATTAGTTTGTTTTGCCCTACTAGATCTATAGTTCTTGCAATGGGAGAAGTGCTTGGATTTGGGTTCAATCTTGCGGTGTCCTTTCCCAGTGAAATTAGGGGCAGCAAGGCACGTATAGTATTGTTGCCATCGAGGATAAAAAGATGGGGTTTATATAATATTGCTTGAGTTTATCCCTCTACATCATGTCATCTTGCTTAAGGCGTTACTCTATTCTTATGAACTTAATACTCTATATGCATGCTGGATAGCGGTCGATGTGTGGAGTAATAGTAGTAGATGCAGAATCATTTCGGTCTACTTGTCATGGACGTGATGCCTATATACAATGATCATGCCTAGATATTCTCATAACTATGCGCTTTTCAATCAATTGCTTGACAGTAATTTGTTCACCCACCGTAAAATTCTGCTATCATGAGAGAAGCCATTAGTGAAACCTATGGCCCCGGGTCTATTCTCATCATATTGATCTTCCATCTACATTACTTTGCTTTATTTACTTTCTGTTTCTATACCAAAAATACCAAAAATATTATCCTATCCTATCTATCAGATCTCACTCTCGTAAGTGACCGTGAAAGGATTGTCAACCCCTTATCGCATTGGCTACGAGGTTCTTATTTGTTTGTGCAGGTGCGAGGGTGTCAGGCCCAAGATGCGATTCTATCGCGATCACGTGACACTTACGTGATTGGGGCACAACTGCATTTCGGGCGCTTAGCAAGATGGATATCATTACATCGTACCATTACATACATACATTGGGATACAACAACACATACAAATCTCATGAATACAACAACATCAATACAAGGCATTCCACTACGGATGCAAACAACGAAAAGAACACGACATCCATCTGCTATCCCAGGCTGCCGACCCGGATCCTAACCCAAGACTGAAGAAGAAAGAAGAAGAACTCCAACACAACGATCAACGCTCTCACGTCAAGACATCGGAAACCTGCACCAGCAATTGTTGTTGTAGTATCTGTCAGCCACGAGGACTCAGCAATCCCATAACCATGGGTAACAAGACTATCAAAGCTTAATAGGTCGGAAGAGGTAAAGTGGTGAGGTTGCAGCAGCGGCTAAGCAAAATATGGTGGCTAACTTACGAGTACAAAAATAAGATGAGCATCTACGCAAACAGTTGCAACTAGTAGTGATCGCTAAAGATCCTGAACTACATACGAGTCAAACATAACCACACCGTGTTCTCTTCTCAAAGTGAAAAGAGACAGTCACGGTTACCCACATAGTTGTGTGTTTTACTTCGGATCATCTGTCAAGTTTTCTACAACCGGACATTAACAAATTCCAATCTGCCACATAACCGCGGGCACGGCTTTCGAAAGATCATAACACTGCAGGGGTGTCCCAACTTAGCCCATCACAAGCTCTCACGATTAGCTGAAGTGATAAATATAATATCATCACCCCTTATCTTAGGGAATCCGATCAGGCTCGGCATCCCGGTGCACAAGACATTTCGACAATGGTAAAACAAGTCCAGCAAGACCTCCCGGTGTGTCGACACCCTGATAATAGCCGCGCGTATCTCGTCTTAGGCCACGACCGGATGGGCGATTATACGAGTAAAACCAATCCTCGAGTTTCCCCGTGGTGGCCCCGCATACTCCCCGTTTGGGACCGACACCATCAGCACTGGCTCCCCTGCTATGTAGAAGAATCCTCGGGTAGCGCTAACTCCCTATGCAATTTAATTAATTTATTAAGTTGTTATTATGAGCAAATTAAAACCAATGTTGGGCCTTGCTGGAGGAGTTTTATTCAAAGACGAACTGTCAAGGGGTCCCCATCCACCCATCGTGTAAGGAACGCAAAATCAAGGAACATAATGCCGGTTTATCGGCGCCTAAGGTGGCATGAGTGGAACAAAACACCGAGCAAAAGGCCAAGCCTTCCACCCATGCCCAGTATATAGGTTGGTTATTATACATATAACATATTGTGATATTCCAACAACAAGTTCCCACCTGGAACGATCTTCATCTTCACCTGCAACTAACAACGCTATAAGAGGGGCTGAGCAAGCGGGTAACATAGCCAAATATTGGTTTTTGCTAGGAAGGTGTCAAAGGTTAGAGGTTTCATGGCAACAAGGAGAGGCTGACAATAATGATGGGTAGCGCGACATGTAACGATAGCATCGAGACACTAAGCATGGCAATGATAGTAAAGGTATCCAAGGGTATGGTCATCTTGCCTGAGATCCCTCAAGGAAGAGGAACGGATCCATGAAGAAGACGGAGAAGAAGCCTTGAAGAAGTACCACGGGTAGACGAACGAATCCTCACGAACGCAACGGAACAAGCACTAACGAGAAGACGCAAGCAATACGGTAAACAAACCACTCAAGAACATGACAATAGGCACTACCAAGTATGATGCAAAACAAGTCTACTATGATGCACAGAAAGTCTACACAGGAAGCAAAACATGGCAAGGTAGGAAGCACATCAAATAGCACAAGTTTATATATGATGCAATACATGGCAAGGTATGATGCATGACAAGACTAAACAGGAAGCATAACATGGAAAGGTAGGAAGCACAAAAAAAATCACAGGAAACATGGCAATGTGCTTAAGCAAGTATGAAGCAAACAAGTCTATATATGAAGCGCAGCAAGTCTATACAGGAAGCATAACATGGCAAGGTAGGAAGCATAGAAAACAACACAAGTCTATATGATGCAATACATGGCAAGATATGATGCATGACAAATATATACAGGAAGCAATACATGGCAAGGTATGATGCATGAGAAGTCTATACAGGAAGCACAACAAGTCTATGAAGCAAAACATGGCAAGGTATGATGCATGACAAGTCTATACAGGAAGCACAACAAGTCCATACAGGAAGCACACCAAGCATATACAGGAAGCATAACATGGTAAGGTAGGAAGCATAGAAAACAACACAAGTTTATATGATGCAATACATGGCAAGATATGATGCATGAAAAATCTATACAGGAAGCACAGCAAGTCTATACAGGAAGCACAGCAAGTCTATACAGGAAGCACATCAAGTCTATACAGGAAGCACAACATGGCAAGGTATGATGCATGACAATCTAAACAGGAAGCACAACAAGTCTATACAGGAAGCACAGCAAGTCTATACAGGAAGCATAACATGGCAAGGTAGGAAGCATAACATGGCAATAAAATCTGACAGCAATATTTTATAGCAACTTGGGAGCAAGAAATAAATAAGCTAAAGCATCCCAAATGAGCAAGTGAAGGCATGAATGGATAGCCAACAACATATACAACAAGGAATCATCAATAGTCACCCCAAAACTATCATGGATTTGCCTAGAACAACAAGCAAACATGGCATCTGGAAATTACAGATTCCAGACTTAGTGAAATTTCACTAAGTGTTAAAACAGCAATAACAACATGGCATGTTTGTGAGCATGTTTAAGTCAACACAAGGCATATCATGGAAATTTAAATGCACCACATCAAAGAATACATCATGGAGATTCTAAAACACCTAGGCAAGGGACATGGGGGCAAACACATCAATAGCAAAGAGCAATTGAAATAAGCATCTCATAACAAGTTTCAGAACATAACAGCCAAATGCACTTTTGCAACAGAGATTAACATGGCAATATGAACTCAAACAAGCATGCTATAGCAACCAACATGTACAACATCTCATGATGGACATTTTGACATATCATTCACTCAAAACGGATAAGCACACAAAAAGTTATCATCATGCAAAGATGCAACATTATGCTAACAGAAAAAGGACTTAGCAGAAAAACTACTAAGTAAAACTGAGCGCAAGATTAGCTACTGCACGCACGGGCGGAAGATAAGGCTGGGGGGGTTGAGCTCACCAGGTGGGCTCGGCCCGTGAAGAGGAGAAGCAGCAGGGCAGGCCTAGGGCGGCTGGGCCGGGGAGCTCGGCCCACGCGGAGGAGCGAGCAGGCCAGGGAGCCGGCAGGGGCTGGACCGGTTGGAGCCGGGCCGGCTAGAGGAGGCGGAGCCCACGCGGCGCTGGAAGGGCTCGGCCCAGGAGAGGGGATGGAGGCGGCTGGGGCTAGCTGGGTCGCACGCGGCTGGGCCTGGCGGGGTGAGGCCGGCCCGCGCGTAGAGCTGGGCCCGAGGCGTTGTCGCTGGGCGTCGAGGAGGTCGACCCGACTGGCACGGCCCAGGGAACCGAGCGGCCTGGCGATCGGGCAGGGCGTCGTGCTCCCGACGCACGGTGCGGCCGGCGGCGGCTGGCGCGATGGGGAGGGCCGGGGAGGCTGGGGCCGGCTGGATCCGGCGGCTCCTCGCCGGATCTGGCCGGAGGCGAGGCCTGAGCGGCGGCGATGGAGACAAAGGCGGCGAGGAGGAGGAGCAGCGGCGCGGCTCCGGCGGAAGCACGGCGCGACAACGATGGAAGCACGTCGCGGTGGCGATGGAAGGACGGCGCGGCGGCGGCGGGGTGGAAGCACGGCGCGGCAACGATGGAAGCACGGCGCGGCAACGGCAGAAGCACTGCGTGGAATTTGAGGAGGGAGGTAGGGGAGGCCAAAAATGGACTAGGGGGAGTCCATTTATAGCAGGAGGGCTAGGGTTTGGAGTTTGGAGGGGTTTTAGAGCCCTCCGATCGCGATCTGACGGATCTGATCACGAGGTGAGGTAAAATGGGCCTAGGGGAGGTTAGTGGGCTGTGCCGAGGCCTTGGGCTTAGGGAAGAGAAGAGAGAGGAAGGCCCGCGGAGGTTTTCGGAGACCGGAAACATCCGACGAAATAACCGGCGACTAGTGCCGCTATATAAATTCGTTGGGCTATCAAACGAGCTCCGAATGCGATGAAATTTGGCAGGCGGCCTGTCTACACTATAATAAGACCACACGCCAAGTTTCAGCCCATTCCGAGAACGTTTTTCAGCCACTCACAAATTAAAAATTCGGAGGCACCGCGGGCGCGTGCAAGTGTGTCTGGCCTCAGAACGGACAACGGAGAGAACGAGGGAACTCGGGCGGATGCAAGTTTTGAAAACATGCTGATGCAACACACATGATGACATGGCAAGATGCAACACGCAAGCAGATGACAGGGCACTGACAACGAATAACTGGCTGACACCTGGCGCACCGGTCTCGGGGTGTCACAGAGGGACTCACGCGTGGTCTCCTACTGGATTGATACCTTGGTTTTGAAAAATTGAGGGAAATACTTATGCTACTGTGCTGCATCACCCTTTCCTCTTCGAGGGAATACAACGCAAGCTCGAGAAGTAGCAAGAAGAATTTTAGGCGCCGTTGGCAGGGAGATCTACGCAAAAGCCATATACGAAGTACCTATCACAAACCCTTATCCCTCGCACTATATTATGTGCCTCTCATTTTCCTCTGCCCCACTTCACCATTGCTGTTTATTCACCCTTCTTCTTCCATTTGTTTTACCGTTCACTTGCCTCTTGTTTGCTTGTGTGTTGGATTGCTTGCTTGTCACTATGGCTCAAGACAATACTAAATTGTGTGACTTCTCCAATACCAACAACAATGATTTTATTAGCACGCCAATTGCTCCTATCCTAGATGTTGAATCTTGTGAGATCAATGCTGCTCTGTTGAATCTTGTCATGAAAGATCAATTTTCTGGCCTTCCTAGTGAAGATGCTGCTACACATCTGAACAACTCGTTGGTTTTTGCTATATGCAAAAGAAA
This sequence comes from Secale cereale, assembly GCA_902687465.1. Classification (NCBI taxonomy): domain Eukaryota; kingdom Viridiplantae; phylum Streptophyta; class Magnoliopsida; order Poales; family Poaceae; genus Secale; species Secale cereale. Next base: position 619,035,892 of record LR738710.1, on the reverse strand, counting down.
AGGGATACGGATAATGATGTTGTTAACTTGAAGCTATTTCCATTTTTGCTTAGAGATCATGCTAAAACTTGATTTTCCTCTTTGCCTAGAAACAGTATTGATTCATGAAATAAGTGCAAACATGCCTTTATCTCTAAGTATTTTCCTCCCGCTAAGATTATCTCTCTTAGAAACGATATTATGAATTTTAAGCAACTAGATCATGAGCATGTTGCACAAGCTTGGGAGAGAATGAAATTAATGATACATAATTGCCCTACACATGGATTGAACTTATGGATGATTATACGAAACTTTTATGCTGGCTTGAATTTTTCTTCGAGAAATCTTTTAGATTCGGCCGCAGGGGGAACTTTCATGGAAATCTCACTTTAGAAGAAGCTACCAAACTCCTAGATAATATTATGGTTAACTACTCTCAATGGCACACCGTAAGATCTACTAGTAAAAAAGTGCGTGCTATTGAAGAGATTAGTGTTTTGAGTGGAAAGATGGATGAACTTATGAAATTATTTGCTGCTAAGAGTGCTTCTTCTGATCCTAATGATATGCCTTTATCGACGTTGATTGAAAATAATAATGAATCTTTGGATGTGAATTTTGTTGGTAGGAATAATTTTGGTAACAATGCTTATAGAGGAAACTTTAATCCTAGGCCTTTTCCTAGTAATTCCTATAATAATTATGGTAATTCCTACAATAACTCTTATGGAAATTTTGGTAAGATGCCCTCTGAATTTGAGACTAGTGTTAAAGAGTTTATGAATTTGCAAAAGAATTTCAATGCTTTGGTTGAAGAAAAAATGCTTAAGATTGATTAGTTCGCTGGAAACGTGGATAGAATTACTCATGATGTTGATTCTTTGAAACTTAGATCTATTCCACCTCAGCATGATATCAATGAGTCTCTCAAAGCCATGAGAATTTCCATTGATGAGTGCAAAGAAAGAACCGCTAGGATGCGTGCTAAAAGAGATTGCTTTGTGAAAGCGTGTTCTTCTAGTTTCTATGATAATAAAGATGAAGATCTAAAAGTGATTGATGTGTCTCCTATTAAATCCTTGTTTTCTAGCATGAATCTTGATAAAGATGGGACTGGAGATGAGTCTACTTTAGTTAAGAGGCGTCCTAATGATTCAGAGTTTCTAGATCTTCATGCTGTAATTATTAAAAGTGGGATTGTGGAGATCAAAACTTTGCATAGCGATGAACCCACTATCTTGGATTTCAAGGGATTTAATTATGATAATTGTACAGGCGGATCGTTGACATGAGGAAGTGCCTCCTTCCCCAAAACGGCCAGGGATCCAGCCGGAAGCAGAGCAATGGCAAGCGTCATCGCAACAATAAGTAGATGATTAGATCCTCGTTTCTCCTACTTTAGTATGCATGTAATTTCTTACTTTGGTGTGTGGAAATGTTATGTGTGTAGTCACTTGTGTAATTATATGCTTAATTTTGTTATGCAATCCTGTCTTTTGAAGTATATATGTTGACGCTCTATAGACAGAGCGTAGATGTTGTGCAGACAAAGAAAATCACATTGCACACGGACTAAACAATGGAACCCGTCGATGATGTTTTCATCAATCACTCACAATTGTATACCAGCAATCATTTGCTTGCAACACACACGGCTTGTTAGCAGTGATCGTCTGTGTTGTTATAGGTCTTTGCATAAGTTTTCGATTTCAGACCTGTTTGCCGCGTATCACACACATCTTGTTAACTTGAACCATTTTCTGTTCTCATCTCTCAACACAAACCGTTCATCCGAGTGAACTGCATGTCGTATATCGCACACACCTTGATCTGGCTGACCATTTCTTTTGTTTTGCTTAATCACAAACAATTCATCCGACTGAACCATATGCTGTACATCGCACACGCCTTCATCTGGCAGACCGTTTCTTTTGTTCCTCCTCATCGCAAACAGCCAATTGAACTGAACCATATGCCCATCATCGCACACGCAACCAAAATCTGAACCGTGTATGATGCATCCTCCATTGCAAACGTTTTGCACCTTTTTTGACGTTTTTTACACCCCCATTTGTGATTATGGCATAGCACACAGTTTCTTCGAAGGGTCTCTGATCGTAGTGTTGCGTTAGCAGCATCCTGTATTAGTGTCTCCCATTGCAAGAAAAACCAATTTGGTTGGCCAAACCAAACCGATAGTTCGAAGAGAATTACAAAGATATCAAATCATGCATACAAGAATTTAGAGAATATTCAAATAATATTCATAGATAAGCTGATCACAAATCCACAATAAATTGGATCTCGGCAAACACACAGCAAAAAGTATTACATCAAATAGATCTCCAAGAACATCGAGGAGAACATGGTATTGAGAATCAAAGCGAGAGAAGAAGCCATCTAGCTACTAGCTATGGACTCATAGGTCTGTGGTAAACTACTCACGCTTCATCGGAAGGGCAATAGAGTTGATGTAGAAGCCCTCCATGATCGAATCACCCTCCGGCAGGGTGTCGGAAAAGATTCCTAGATGAGATCTCACGGATATAGAAGGTTGCGGTGGTGGAAAAGTGTTTTCGTGGATGCCTCTGGTGGTTTGGGAATATTTGGAAATATATAGGCGAAAGAATAAGGTTAGGAGGGTCACGGGGGGGCCACAAAGGTAGGAGCGCGCCCTCCATCCTGGTGGCCGCCACGTGGCTCCTCCGACTTCATCTCCAAGTCAAAGCCCCCTTACTTTATATGTAATCACGTAAAGGCACATTATTTTTGCGGGTAAAGGGTTTCCGTGAGAGTCTTTTTTTTCATTCGGACTTGTTTTGAAGTTTCAGTCGAATGGACAAATAAATAAAATAAATGAAAAACCGCTCGCGGGCAGGTTTCAAACCCGTGACCAGCAGTACGAAACCGACACGAGCTAGCCACCACGCCAGCCAACCGTTCGTGTTAGAATTCGTGCGGGCCTTCTTTTATACTAGACTTGCCATGCTGGGCCGGCTGTTAGGCCCAGCGCGGCCACGTGCCCTTAATTACTCGTTTTTTAATCATAAATAATATTAATACTTTACATATATTGCGTATCCTCATTATATTATTCAACTACGCAAATAATAAAAATATTATATGCCGAACACATTTTTTTACTTACTCGTATATTTATTATATTTTTGTAATCGCACTATTATTGAAAGGTTGACAACATGTATTAAAAATAAAATTGTAAACATAATAAATTGTAGAAATGCATTAAAACTTCTTTAACTTTTATTAAGAAAATCTATGCGTTTCTAGAAACGCAAGAATGAGTTTACGCAATAAGGTTATAATACATGCTGAACATTTTTTAAAATACACATTGTCAAAAAAATTCATCATGTATTAAGAAAATGTTCAACATAAGTGACAAAAATGTTTATCGTATATTAAGAAAACTGTTCCACATATATTACAAAAATGTACAATTTGCATTTAAAATTTATTCAACGTATGTTACCAAAAGTTCAATATATTAAACAATATTCACCGTTTGTAAAGAAAAGTTCATCGTGCATTAAAAAGTGATTACTATACATAGAAAAAGTGCTCTGCATACATTAAGAAAATGTCCATGCATACTTAAAAACATGTTCATCATATATTGAATCCTATGTATAAAATTATTCAGTCAGTATGTCAGAAGAAATACTAACCCAGTGAATGAGAAACGAAGAAGGAAAAAAAAGAAACCTAAAAATAAGGCAAAACCAGAAACAAAAATAAAGTATAACAAAATGAAACGAAAAGAAACCTGGGCGAACGGGCCCTAGCACTCGCGACAGTAAAACGCGAAACAAAAAAATTACAGGCTCGTTTGGCCCAACAGCCGGCCCAGCGTTGGCTCATTCGTATTAAAATCATTCAGCTACGCGAGAGGGGCGACCGCTGGCGATGTCCACGTTGGCAACGGTACGAGACAAAAAAGGATTTCTCAGGCCCAGTGATGCACGGGAGGAGAAAATCGCCTTCAGCGCCTTCTCTACCCTCCGCCTCGTCCTCCTCTTCGGCGCTGCCACCCCACCCCCTCTATCCAGCGGTGTCGCCTCTCCTTCCCGGTATGTGAGCGGCCGCCTCGCCGCCGCCCCTCCTCCTCCTCCTTATCTGCCGCCGTCTCGCCACTGCAGTCGTCCCCGTCAGCAAGCTATATAGGCTAGGGTTCATCGGAAAGAAAGGAAAAAAATCCCCATTCCCTTTCCCCGCTGCCTGCCTACTCTTCCTCTCCGCAGCATCGTGTATATCCTCGTCGCAGAAGGATGGTGTGGACTGCAGAGACGCCATGCCGCCGTGCTCCTTTTTGTAGGGACGGGGACGGGGATGGGGGTCGTCGTGTGAGTCGGATGGGAACGGGTGCCTGGGGGCGGCAAGTTCCGTCGGATGGTGGCGGTCGTCGCCTCGGAGGGCGCAGGGGGAGGTGTGCTGCTCGCATCGCTCATGGAGCTCTACGAAGCACTCTCGTTCTACACGGAGGATACCGGGACTACTTTCCCGCCGAGTCCGCCGCGCTCGCGCTCGTGCGGCTGGTGCCGAGGTCACCAGCCCCGATGAGATGCTGCTCGCCGTGCGCGCCATTACCTACCTCTGTGACGCCATGCCGTGCGTCGCCGACACCCTCGTCCGCCATGGCTTGCTTTCCGTGCTCTGCTCCCGGCTCCTCGCGATCGAGTACCTTGATGTGCCCGAGCAGGTAACCGAGCAGCCCTGAAAACCAAACCAGACCATCTCATTGACCTGAACGAAGCGCTTTATGTCGTCAATCACGCTTCTTATGTTTGTATGACCAGTGCTTGCAAGCGTTTGTGAAGATATTGCTGCGACAGCCGGCGGAGTGCTTGCAGGCAAGCATAATAACTGCTGTGCTGGTTTACATGGACTTTGTCTCTGCAAGTATTCAGGTTAGAATCGCAGAAATTCGATATTTTGGTGCCAAGAATCTACTGCATTCGCTAATTGGGTGTGTCCTTGGATGGTTCAGAGAGTTGTTGTCTCAGTTGTTGCAAATGCCTGCAAGAAGGTCCCCGCAGATTTTTCCCAGTTTGTGATGGACTCGATCCAATGCTGTGTAATCTACTGCTGTCTGAGGAGAAGATGATATCGTTACCCACTAATTTAACCGAGCTTGCTTGTATTAGGCATGTACATAGTGCTCTGCTAAAAGCAAAGGAGAGGTTGACAATATGGACAAGCAGAAGTAGTGTCATGGATCTTCATGGAAGTGTCATCGAGGGATGGCTGGTGTCAAGGTGAGCTTCTGTCAGTCCTTCTCCCCCCTTCACTTCTAATCTGTATCACTCTCTTTCCCTTTCTGCCCATATATGCAAAGATCGCACTGTTTCATAGTGTGTGCATATTTGATTTCATTCCCACTATTGTTACCATGTTGATCTTTTTTTAAATTAATTAAGAGGACTGTATGCACTATGTAAGCGTATAAATGGTTTTCTCCTATCGTTTTTGTTTATATGATAATAGGTTCTGCAATTTTGGAGTTAACAAATGTGCTTAGGTATCTGTATATTGGTCACTCCCCGGTCATTTCTGATTATTTTCTGTCATTAGTACTCATATTTGTACAAACTGAGAATTAGTTATGTACTGCATATTTGTGTTGATATGCCGTACATATCGAGTTCATCGTCCAAGCACCTCTTGCGGAAAGAGAGAAAAAAGGCAGGTATTCCCAAGGATGCATGTACAGTATTATTCTTTTGGTTGACAAGTTCATGCACGATTAATTATTAATTCATTCATAATTTGTTAACTTGATGTATAGGTTTTCACCAATTACAGCTGGGTCTGACTGCTAATTGCATCGTCACGATACTTCACCACAGAGCACCAGGTTGAGAACTGCTTCTCAGAAAAATACCTTTACCTTGCGCTACCCAAGGACAGCTACCCGAATGCTAAGAAGGTAACACCTCTCTCCGGCATTGAATTTATTCCGAAGTGTTCTGCTGCAATAATTACCACGGTTTGCTTGCTAAACAAATATGATAATGCTCCTTTATTAGTACAAATTTTGATGCATCCATACATGCATTAGATGCAGATAGTAGTATACTAAAGTAAATTTGCATACTAACTACGAGCTTCACTGTGACAAGAGATCAAGTATTCAGGCTCTGTCTTTTTATTTGCTAGATGCAGACTCCACTTGATCCACTCTGGAACCACACCAAACGGTAAATACTTGATGAATATATAGGTTCCTAGGTTTAATATGCCATCTGCTGCTTGACACCACACCTATACTAATTGGCATCACACAATCCTTCAAGTTCTCATGTGATCTACAACATCCTTCTTTATACAAAACTCTGATTCACAATATAAAAGTGTAACTCTTAATTTAGGAATTACTCACCCTCACCATCGTGTTGATGAATTGACAAGATGACAAGCTCTCTAGATTACTTTCCTTTATATTACAGATTCAAAGTTGTTGGTCCCAATGTCTTGTTGATTAGAAGGGATAATACAAATTACTGATACACCTCACTGGTGACATTACTTTGTGTTCAGAACTGATACATACAGTAGAACGCACAGAGCTACTCTGTTGCTTTCCATTTTGTGTGTGGTAATGTAGCATGTTAATTTGGATCTCCAAGACACCCATGCTCTCTTTTCTTCTCTCTAATATCTAATTTCAAGTGTGTTACCTTTCCTCTTCCATTGCCTAATTGGAGTGATGTTGTAGCACGTTATTGCAATGCCACTGAAGAGAGTAAAATTGCAGGGTGATACATGAGAGCATGTATATAATAATTGGTAAGATCAAACTTTTTATAGCTTAAACTGAATTAAACTTGTTGATATGGTGATAGGGTGTCCACTGTGCATGATTGTTGATTAAATCTTCTTCCAATTTGTTCCACTATGGATATGGATCTCTTCTCTATGAAGTCCTTTTTGTACCTTGGTCTTTTTTTTTCATGGTGCAACTTAAGACCATCCTGACATATTGGCTTATATTGCCATTTTTTCTGAAACACATGTGATCAGGTCTTAGGGTATAGCGTTATCATAATTCCAGATTACCTATCCCAGTCTTGAAATTTGTAGATTGGGTGGTTCGTGTGGAGGTACATCAACAAGAAGTTTAGCAATAAGTACAGCGCGGTGATCGTAGGTGCAAATCGATGACCGACTCTTCACGTTACAAGTTCTTCATTCTTTCTATTTTCACTAGCTCAATTTGTAAGTAGAATCGAATTTTGTCTCGAAGAATAAAGAATAATCTTGTTTTGATTGGGGATCCCGTTGTGGGAGAAATGGCTACAGATGAAGGATTAGAAAACTGTATGTTTTGCACATCATTTTATCGGTCATTAAGTAGTTCTCTTGCTGTATTTACGTTGTCATTTATGGATAGTGCAAGAAGCAGTTAATCTACATCAGGTAAAGAACATGTGAAGTCATTGTTTTGTAAAATAATTGGTTACTAATAAAAAATGGATCTTCCAAAATCATTGAGGCGGTGTTTTAGCAATCTATTCTAGGAAACTAACCTAGATTTCTATTGAGGCGGTAAATAATGACTGATTCAGTATACATGGTGTCGGGGGAAACTGTCCTCCCACGAGCACCTATGGGACCGGAGCCCCTTCTACTTTGCGGTAAGGGAGCAGAGGGAGCACGAAGAGCAGATCGAGGAGAGCACGCGGGCAGTTTACCCAGGTTTGGGCCGCGCGGACGCGTAAAACCCTACTCCTGCCTTGGTTGTATTGAGCTCGGGAGCTTGAAGAGCTACAGTGCTAGCTACACCGAGCGTGAGAGTTGCTTAGGATTCGAACCCTTTCTACGTTGTGCATGGGCCTCCTTTTATAGCCCAAGGGGTCACCGACAGGTGTCAACGTAGAGGAGGGCAAAAACGTAACTGTGGTGGTAGTTGTAACAGTGCGTGAACAGTGGATGAACAGTGGTCTTCACCTAACCTTGACAGTGGGGGACAAGGGCATTAAATGCCCGTCACCGTCCACCCCAAAAGTGTTCGTCCATGCTTCTCCATTCGACACGGCGGTAGCCTCGTCACCGTGGATTGCCACCGTGTACCCCAGGCTGCACGGCCCTCCGCCACGCGTCCCTGGAAGGGCCCCAGGGCGACGCGTGGGCAGATGAGCTGGAGCGCGGGCACACAGCGTAGCTCTCTCCCCGCAAGCACCTTGCCGGGGTCTTGATCTTGTCGGGCCCGGAAGCTTGTCGCTCCCCGGGCCCTGCCGGGGCGCATGATGCGCCGAGGCATCTCTCGAGGTATGCATTCCTTGGCCTTCCTGGCAAGCTCCTCTTGCCAGGGTCTTGTGCTAATGTGGTAATCTTGAGCCTGGTGCGGCCTTCCCGGCAAGCTCCACTTGCCAGGGCCTTGATCTTCTGCCTTGTATACTTTGTTCTTGAATGGTTTTGTAGGGACCAGAAAGGTTTCCGGCGAGCACGTGGTAAGCCCTGCCGCGGGAAGCTGCTACTGCCCGTGCACAAGTTGGGGTACTAAGGTACCCCTATCTTAGTACACCGACAAGAGCCCCCGGGCCTGGGCCACACACGGTGCCGAGCGCTGTTGGGCCAGGCCCAAAACAGTGCACGGGCACACGCGGCCCATGGCAAGCCGTAAATCCCCTTCCGCATCCGCCGCGCCCCTCCCTAACGGCACGCGTCGATTGCGGCGTCGTGGGAGAGATCGTGGCCTCGTTCTTTAATGGGAAATGCGGAGCGTCCCCCACCTCCCCCTTAAAAGCAGAGGGAGCAGGGGCAGTTTCCCTCCTTCGTCTTCATTGCGTCTTCAACCTCCAAAAATCCCCCGCTGCTCACTGCCTCCACCCCTCCTCCGCCGTCGAGCTCCTCGCCTCTTCCCTCGCCGCCTCCGCCATGGCTCCGAAGAGCGAGAAGGCGAAAGCGGACAAGGCCAAGAAGGAGAAATCCGAGCAGGCGGCGAAGCTTGCCGCCCTGCGGAAGATGAACGTGGTCTTCGCGCCGAGGCTCAGCGCGAAGGAGCTGCGGAACAAGTACTACCTCTTCTGGTCCGGGGAGACCAAAGCTCATCCCCGTACCAGAGCCTTCCCCGCCGTCGCCAGAGATCTGTTTCCCGGCGGGTATTTCTTCTTTGCTGTTTTCTTCCACTGCGGATTGTGCCCTCCGTATTCGGAGTTTTTCTGTGACATTATGAACTACAACCTCCACCTCTTAGATTTCACTCCCAACGCCATCCTTACGATGGTGGTTTTCGCACATCTGTGCGAAAACTACATTGGGATCCATCCAAACGTAGCACTCTTTCGCCATTTCTTTATGCCTAGAGTAGAGGCTGGCGCTCCCCTCTCTGGCGGCATCTCCTGGATCTTCCGGTTGAATAAGAAGGACTCATACCTGAAGGGAGAACTCCGCAGCAAGTGGGAAGAATGGCGTGCAGATTGGTGCTGGGTGGTGGAGGACAAGCCGGAGCCCTTCACTCCACCGCGCACAACAGCCATAGTGCGCGGCAGGAACTGGAGCGATTTGGCCCCGGAAGACAACAAGCTTAGCATTGCCCTCGTCAGGATCATCTGTCTCCGGGTAGCCAATCTGACCATCGGAGAGGTTGGCGCAGATTTCCTCCGCCGCCGCATTGCCCCTTTACAAGAGAGGAAAAGGCCTGCCTGGGAATTTGGCAATGCGGCGGATATCATGAGGTTGCGCTGTGGATTAAACTTCAATTTCACCGCTTTGGAGCTAAAAGGAATGGTTCGAGAGCTCTTCAAGCACGACCCGGCGCATCCGGAGTGGTTCAGACCCGCCAAGGGAGTGGTGCCACTATGCAACAGCACTGCCTGTGACTCCCTGCGCGCAATGATGCCGGAGTGCGACTCCCATGGCATCGTCCCCACCTGGATCGAGCCGCCGCCGGACGCAATGCTGAGTTTCTTCGACAATTTGGTTGAGGTGCCCAAGAACCCCGAGGAGAACAGGGGCCTTACCCGGGCCACTACGGCTCGGGATATAGCTTATATTGCTTCCCGGATGGAAGAGGCCGCCGCAGCTGCAGCGGCGGGAGATTTCGGATTCACCGTCGACGAGGCGCAGGCCGCGGACGAGGCGTGCCAAACAGAGGAGGCAGTGATCCGCAGACTGGTCAAGCTTCCGCCCGAGGAGTTTGCCGGGGTTCCTTCCCTGAGGCTTTCCGGGATACCCGGAGTTGTGAGTGAGGCCGCCGCGGGAAGCGGGGTTGCCGGAGGGAGCGGGACCGCCGGAGGGAGCGAGGCCGCCGGGCGGAGCGGGACCGCCGGAGGGGGCGAGGCCACCGGGCGTGGTGCTGGGCCCAGCGAACCTGCCGGGGAGGAGGAGGAGGACGTCGAGGCCGATGAAGATATCGGCGGATCTCTGGGACTTGACGACGATGCCTCCTCGTCCTCAGAGAACTCCCCGCCTCCGGCAAGTCCCACACAAGCACCGAGGAAACGCCTCCGCAAGGCGGCTACAGCGACGAGGACGCAGGCGCCCCGACAGCAGCCTGCTCGCCGGGGGACGCGCGCCACCAGGGCGAGCCAAGCCGCGACGGAGGCGCCCCGCGCACCAGCCGCGATGGAGGCGCCCCGCGCACCAGCCGCGACGGAGGTGCCCCGCGCACCAGCGCCAAGCGGAGGGGGATCCTCCCGGAGCGGAGCGGCCGCTACGCCTGCTCCTCGGACCTCGGCGTCAACGGAGGCTGGGTCTTCGCAGCCCCCAGCCCCGGAGACCGCCAAGCGCCCGAGGGAGCCTTCTCCTCCTGCTCCTCACGCGGGAGCATCTCAGGTGGAGTTCGACTTCTCCGCCCTTAGCTTCGACGATGACGAGGAAGAGGAGTAAGTACTTGTGACTTGTAACTTCTTCAATTCTGACTTGGTCTTTCTTGATGATTCTGATCTTGTTTTTTGTCTTGCTTTCAGGTCCCTGGCCCAACGGATGGCGAAGCGGGCCAAGATCCCCGTGGTTGAGGTCGAGGACGACTCGCCCACCGCGGCGACCGGAGAGACGCCGACGGCTGGCTTGCCGGATCAACCCGCTGCTCCGAGGAGCAGCCCCCAGCGCAGCCCCCAGCGTAAGTCTGGTGGTTATTTCTTTTCTGACCAACGGGCGCGCTTGAGGTGGTTATTTGTACTGACATCTTGTTGTCTTGTTTATCTTGTGCAGAAGTGGAGCCGCAGCCGCAGGAGCGCTCGGAGACTGCCCCCGACGAACCGGTTGCTCCACCCTCCCCGCCAAGGGTGAACTCCCCGGCGAGGGAGAACGCTCCGCCAAGGACGGGCACCCCGCCAAGGGCGGGCACCCCGCCAAGGGTGAGCAGCCCGACGAGGGTGGCTACCCCGCCAAGGGAGGGCACGGGCGGCCCTCCGCCAGCAGGGGCCACTGCTCCGCCGCCAAGGGAGGACTCCCCGACGAGGGAGCCGGTCGTCGACGAAGTCCGCGAAAGTGAGTCTTGTAGCTTTATCTTCTTGAACTTGTCTTTTTGGATATTTGCTTGATCTTTTCTTTCCTTTTTCTTCTGCTAGATCCTCCTGCGCCGGAGCGGATGGAGACTGAGGCCACCGGCGAGGAGGGCGCGCAAGGTGACGGCGGCAACGCTACTGCCGCTGAGGGCATGGCAGGAGCCGACGAGCCTGCCGCTGAGGAGACTGCCCCCGCTACAGACGCCGCGGGTGGGGAGGAGGGCGGCGACCACACTGCTGGCCCGGAGGCAGCAGGAGCGTCAGGCGCTGCACCGGCCGCCGACCCCTCCGCCGCCAAGGAGCAGCCAGGGATCTATCTCGAGGCCCCCAATGGCGTCTTCATACAAGTCCCTTGGGGGTCCTCGTCGCGAGCCCCCGTGGAGGGAGAGACCTACGACGGAGAGGTCCTCGCCTCCGCGGGGTTGAAGGTCGTTGAAGCACTTGGCGGAGGAGACGAGCCCGAAGAGGAGAAGCTTCTTCGCCGGCTCCTGGCCCTTTACCGGGCCAGGCAGGCGAAACTGGATTCCCGGGAGGCTCGTGCCGCCAAGGCTGGAGTCGACCTGGAGAAGCGGGCCGCAGAGCTTCGCGCCGCCAACCAGGCCGCCCTCCGCAACTTGGCGGAGGAACGGGAAGAGCTCGCCGGGGAGCAGCAAGCCTTCCTCCTGGAGAAGGCGAAGGCAGAAGAGCGACAGCGGCTGGCCGCCGAGGAGCTGTCTCGTCGGGAGGGGGCGCTCAACTAGCGGAAGGTTGAGCTCGACGCCCACGACGACGAGCTCACCGCTCGGGAGCAGGCCATGAAGGATGCAAAGGAAGCTGCAGCTGCCGCGGAAACCGCCAAGAGAGAACTGGAGCTCAAAGTTGAACAGCTGGAGCGGTACCTGAAGGCGAGTGAGGACAGGGTCACCGCGCTCAATGTGGAGCGGGAGAAGGACGCCCACACCAACTCTGACCTGCAGGTACGCCTCTCCAAGAAGGGCGACGAGCTTACTGTCGCCAAAGATTCAATCGTTGACTTGGAGTTGAAGGTCTCCACTTTAACTGATTCACTGGACGCCGCCCGGGATCGCGAAACGAAGCTGAAAGACGAGCTCCGCAAGGAACGAGGCCTATTGGAGAGCGCCGCCACTTCAGTGAACAACTTCAGCCGGGCGTTGGAGCAGTGGACCGACGACCTGGTCGCTTCTGCTGCCAATATCGACAAGGAACTGATGGCGCTGAGGGTGGAGCACCTTGTGTACTCTCCGGACCAGAATCTCCCCCACAGCGCCAAGTTAAGTCTTTTCTTCAGGGGGATCGCGCCGGCACTTGCACGGCTGCAGGAGAAGCTCCCCGCGCAGCTGGCCGAGGAGTCGCGTCAGCTCTGCGCGGGCACCTTGGAGCGCGTCTTGACGAAGATTGTCTACCGCAACCCTGGCATCAATCTTGTCAACGTCCTCCGCAGCTTGCCGGACGACGCAGATCTGGAGGCGTTGAAGGCGCAGGTCGCCCACATCGTCGCCAAGGTGAACAAGATCTCCAGGCGTGAGGGCGACCGCGTAGATTAGGCCTCTTTCTTTCTATTTCCTTTGCTGCTGCAAAGTGTGCCATGAACATGAATCTATTAGTCATTGCGACAAGTTATCTCTGTAATATATTATCTTATTCTCGAGCAATCAATGTGGTGTTATCTCCCTTGCTCTTGGTCCTTCACTTTGTATGCTTTCTACCCTACGCTTTTAGGGGACTTGCCGGCAAGGGGCCCTCGCCGCGAGCGCTGAGTGCTGGACTCTTAGCAGCCTGCTGGCAAAGGACCTTACCGGCAAGTAATCTTGCCGCAGCTAGTCGCAGCGCACTTAGCTTGCTGAGCGAACTCGAAAACGAAATAAGGGCGCGACACTTGTCGCAGCTCACTTAAGTCATTGAGCGTGCTCAGAAACAAGGTAAGGGTGTGGCTAGCCACGGGTAGGTTCCTCCGCGCACAGGTTTTCCATACAAAGTGTGGTTGTTCAAGGAAGATAACTAAAATTTAAAAATTTGAACTACTCAAATTCTGGTAACTTAGCTTTCACAAATCGCTTGTTCCCCGACAAGGCTCCTCTTTGTTGAACAGCACTTGGTCCATCCTCCATCTCCTTCCCCCCCCC
>LR738710.1:618959324-619022222 GCA_902687465.1 Secale cereale | reverse complement strand
CAAACTTGTGCGCGAGGAATACTTCTTCTGCTTAAGAGAGGAAGAAAAAGAGGAGGAAAAACAAGTATATAGCCTCTCGGCTTGCTAGTGCTTACCGGGGATGTGCGTTGCACAAGATGCCAAACAATGCATGCAAATAACAAAGAAAGGCATGGAAATGGCAAATAGTGCGAAGCACGAAAACTTTACTGATGCACGGGATCTGCACCCGGCTTTGTACAAAGGTTTACATGCAACAGCGGCAAGACTCGTACAAAAGGTAGTTGCCGGAGTGGATCACGGCAACCGCGCCTTATGGGTGAAACTTGCGAAGATGCTCTATGTTCCAGGAGTTGCTCACCGGTAAGCCTTCTTCGGTCTCAAGGCGGACAGCGCCGGGCCTTGTGACTTGTCTCACCCGATAAGGGCCTTCCCACTTCGGCGTCAACTTGTTGGAATTCTTGGCGGACTGAACACGCCGAAGAACAAGGTCGCCTTCCTCGAGACTACTGGCCTTGACCTTGCGGCTATTGTAGCGACGCAAGGCTTGCTGGTATCGAGCAGCTCGTACAGCAGCCTGGAGACGTTCCTCCTCGAGGAGCAATGCGTCATCTTGTCGCAGTTGCTCTTGCTCGAGCGCATCATAAGCGAGCACTCGAGGAGATCCGTATACGAGTTCCGTGGGGAGAACTGCCTCTGCTCCATAGACAAGAGCAAAGGGTGTCTGTCCGGTGGCTCGACTTGGTGTCGTTCTGATTGACCAAAGAGCCGCCGGCAACTCCTCTATCCAGTTTTTTCCGCACTTGCGCAGCCTGTCAAAGGTTCTTGTCTTGAGTCCGCGCAGCACTTCAACATTTGCCCTCTCTGCTTGACCATTGCTCCTCGAGTGAGCAACAGAAGCGAAGCAGACCTTGGCGCCAAGGTCTTGGACGTACTGCATGAAGGTGCGACTAGTAAACTGTGTGCCGTTGTCGGTGATGATCCTGTTAGGGATTCCGAAACGGCAAACAATCGACCTGAAGAACCTGACCGCTGACTGTGCTGTCACCTTTCTCACTGGTTCCACTTCTGGCCACTTTGTGAACTTGTCGACTACAACGTACAAGTACTCAAAGCCCCTGACAGCACGGGGAAGGGGCCGAGGATATCGAGCCCCCTGACCTAGAAGGGCCAGGACAAAGGGATCGTCTCGAGAGCTTGAGCTGGCTGATGAATTTGCTTGGCATGGAACTGGCACGCTTCACACTTGGTTACTTGTGCAATTGCATCTTGGAGGGCTTCTGGCCAGAAGAACCCTTGCCGGAACGCCTTTCCGGCAAGTGCCCTTGCGCCAATGTGGTGGCCACATATGCCTCCATGTATCTCTGCCAACAGCTTCAGTCCATCTTCTCTGGAAATGCACTTCAACCTGACACCATTGAGTCTTCTTCTGTACAGCTCATTGTCAACGAACTGGTACATACTTGACTGCCTGGTTATCTTCTCTATCTCTTCTGGGTCGACGGGAAGTTCTCCAGTTTGCAGAAAACGGACAATCTATTGTGCCCATGCCAGAACCCGAGGCTCAACGGCAAGTACTAAAGGCATAAGGGATGCTGCAGGAACCTCAGCTTCTACGGCAAGAACCTCTGGTTCCACCGGAGCTGATGGCCCCCCGGCAAGCCTGCTGGGGCAAGGCTTATCGGGAACGCTTGCTTCAACTGTACAGATCCTCGGATCCGCAGGAGCAAACTGTTCCTCAGCATTTTGGTTGCTGACCCGGGGGACCTTGGCGGCGGCTTCTGGAAGATCCGCCGGCAAGTAGTCTCCGGATTCCAACTTTCTCTTCTTACTTTGCCCAATTGATGGTGTAACGGATGGCTGAGTTAGCTTGAGCAGGAAGGTCCCTGGTTCCACAGGTAACTTCATCGCAGCACACTTTGAAAGGCCATCCGCAATATCATTCTGAGCTCTTGGGACGTGCTCCATTTGCAGACCTTCCAAGTGTTCTTCAAGCTTCCTCACTTCATCAACATAGGCTTCCATCAAAGGGCTCTGGTAACTTTTGTTCACTTGTCGGACCACCAACTGAGAATCTCCCCGCACAACCAGCTTCTTGATCCCAAGTTCGGCCGCAATTCTGAGGCCGGCAAGCAAACCTTCATACTCAGCAGTATTCTTTGTCGCTTGCTCCTTGGGAAAATGCATCTGGACAACATACTTGAGGTGCTCTCCGGTGGGCGCTATGAGTACTACGCCGGCACCGGCGCCTTGCAGCGAGAAGGCACCATCAAAGTACATTACCCATTCACTACTTGCTTCTTGGACGGGGACGCTTGTCTCTGGAACTTCTTCATCGGGCGTTGGGGTCCATTCAGCTATGAATGCTGCCAAAGCTCGGCTCTATATAGTTGAAGTACTCTCAAACTTGAGACCAAAGCTTGACAGCTCTAGTGCCCACTCGACGATCCTGCCTGTTGCTTCTGGATTCTGCAATATCCTCTTCAACGGAAAGCGAGTGACCACTGTTATCTCGTGTGCTTGGAAGTAATGGCGCAGCTTTCTCGAGGCCTTGAGGAGGCCGAAAAGCAACTTCTGTACTCCAGAGTATCTTGATCTAGCCCCCTGCAAGAGGGAACTTACAAAATACACTGGGCGCTGCACCATCTTCTTTCGCACCTCTCCTTGTTCCTGCGCATACTTGTCCTTGTCGGAGCCAGAGCTTGTCGGGGAAGCCCCCTGCTTGTCGCTGGATTCGCTTGCCGGTGGAGTAGACTCCTCATTCGCCTCCCTCTCCGCTACTAACGCAGCACTAACCACTTGATTGGTTGCTGCTAGGTACAGCAGCAACTTCTCTTGTGGCCTAGGTGCGACAAGTATTGGAGTGGAGGATAGGTATCCTTTCAAGTCTTGCAGAGCTGCCTCCGCTTCCGGAGTCCATTTCATAGGGCCTGCCTTCTTCAAGATTTTGAAGAAAGGCAGGGCGCGTTCTGCAGACTTTGAAATGAACCTACTGAGGGCAGCTACACAACCTGCAAGTCTCCTTACGTCCTTGACGCGCTTCGGGGCTTCGATCTTCTCGATGGCTTTTATCTTGTCGGGATTGGCTTCAATCCCCCTCTGGGACACAAAGAACCCGAGAAGCTTGCCGGAGGGGACTCCAAAGACGCACTTCTCAGGGTTCAACTTAAGCTGGATCTTGCGCAGATTCTCGAAAGTTTCTTCTAGATCTTGGATCAGGGTATCTTTGCTCTTGCTTTTGACCACTATGTCATCCATGTAGGCTTCCACATTTCTATGTATCTGTGGCTCAAAAGCAGTGTGCACCACCCTTGCGAATGTCGAGCCTGCATTCTTCAATCCAAAGGGCATGCGTATGAAGCAATATGTGCCGCATGGAGTAATGAATGCAGTCTTCTCTTCATCTTCCTTGGCCATAAATATCTGGTGGTAACATGAGTATGCATCAAGGAAGGAAAGCAGCTCACATCCGGCGGTGGAGTCAACAATCTGGTCAATACGCGGCAAGGGAAATGGATCCTTGGGACATGCTTTATTCACATCGGTGAAGTCTATACAGAGTCTCCATTTCCCATTGGCCTTGCGTACGACAACTGGATTGGCCAACCACGTGGGATGGATCACGCCTCTAACCAGGCCTGCTGCTTCTAGCTTCTTTATCTCCTCGGCGATGAATTCTTGACGCTCCACGGCTTGCTTCCTGACCTTCTGCTTGACTAGCCGCGCATGAGGACAAACAGCAAGCTTGTGCTCAATTACCTTCCTGGGAACACCGGGGATGTCAGATGGTTGCCACGCAAACACATCGACATTCGCCCACAGGAAGGCAACGAGCGCGCTTTCCTATTTGCTGTCAAGCGTAGCACTGATGGTGAAGGTACCACCAGTGCCGTCCTCCTTGGCGGACACCTTCTTGGTTGCTGGTGGAGCGGCCATCCCTTTCTTGCACTTGCCGGTGGAGCTCGATGGTGCGTCCTCGACGGCAGCACAGCACTCCGAAGAGGTGCGTTTGCCGGAGTGTGCCCCAGAGCACTTGCCGGACTTGGTCTTGGTGTTCTTCCCCCCGGGAGCTTCAGCGGCAAGTGTGTCGCTCTCCGCTGCGGCTGCTGCATCCCGGTATATCTTGTCGGCGCAGATAAGCGCGTCCTTCTTGTCGCCAGGGACAGAGATGACGCTTATCGGCCCTGGCATCTTGAGTACGTTGTAGGCAAAGTGGGAAGCTGCCATGAACTTGGCGAGGGCAGGACGTCCAAGTATCCCATTGTATGGCAATGGGATATCGGCAACATCGAAGGTTATCCTCTCCGTCCTGAAGTTGAGCTCCCCGCCAAAGGTCACTGGCAGAGTAATCTTCCCCTTGGGCTTGCTCCTTCTCGGGTTTATTCCTTGGAATGAAACGGTCTCTTCGAGCTCGTCGTCTGGGATCTGGAGTTTCTTGATCACAGCTGAGGACATCAAGTTCAGGCCGGCCCCGCCGTCAACCATCATTTTGGTGACCTTGAGGTTGCGGATAGTTGGTGAGACCAACATCGGCAAGCACCCGACCGCCGTTGTGCGGTAAGGGTGATCCTCAAGATCAAAAATGATGGGCGTGCTGGACCATTTCAGTAGCCTGCGTGACTCAACGGGCGGCTCAGCTGCGTTTACTTCCCGCACCCACTGCTTGAGTTGGCGGTGGGAAGTGTGCAGAGAGGCGCCCCCGTCGACACACAGGACTTCCGTGGCCTTCTGGAACTCCTGCTCGCCGTTATCACCTTCCTCCATATCATCGTCGTCGTCTTCTTCCTCGTCCTTGTCGCGGCCCCGGGGAGGTCGATCACCTTGCCGCTGCTTGGCCTTGCCGTGGCGTCCTCCCCGACCATTGAACGGCCGCTTCTTGCTTGGCTCTCCTCCGCCACCTTGGGCCTTCTCCTTGTCGCGACGCTCGTACTCAGCCTTCTGCTGTTCTACGAGGTATTCGACTCGCTTGCAGTTCGAAAGGTCATGACCCTTGGTGCGGTGGATCTTGCAATATTGCTTGTCGGAGCCGTCCTGCTTGTCGGCCGCCGCTACTGGGGCAGGCTCCTTGCCGGAGCTACCAGCCTGTGCCTTCTTGGCGGGAGCCTCCTTGCCGGACAGCTCGACGACCAGCACTTCCTTGCTCTTCTTCCTTCTGTTGTTCCGCCGCCGGCTCTTCTTTGCCGGGGCGGCGTCCTCGCTGTCGCTTCCTCCTGCGCCAGCATCCTCTCCGGGGAGTTTCCTCCCCTCTTCGGCGCGCGCGCATTTGTCAGCCAGAGCGTAGAGCTCGCTGACATCCCGTATCTTGGTCATGGCCATCTCTTCTCGCATGCGGCGGTTACGCACGTTCTGGTGGAACGCGCTGATAACCGCAGCAGGGTGGATTCGGGGATGTTGTGTTGCACGCGGCTGAGTCGTTGAATGTACTTGCGCAGGGATTCTCCTTCCTTCTGGGCCAAGATGTGGAGATCGCTCTCCTGGCCGTGGGGTTTGTGGCCGCCCGTGAAGGCGCCAACAAATTGGTGGCACAGATCTGCCCACGAAGAAATGGAGCCTTCCGGCAAGTGCATAAGCCAAGAACGAACGTTCGGCTTAAGCACTAGCGGGAAGTAGTTGGCGAGTATCTTCTCGTCGCGCCCCCCGGCAGCCTGCACCGCGATGGTGTAGATGCTGAGGAACTCCGAGGGGTGCGTCTTGCCGTCGTACTTCTCGGGTACGTCGGGCTTGAAGTTTTTCATGCTGGGCCACTGGACGCGCCGCAGCTCGCGGGTGAATGCAGGGCAACCTGCCGCGTACGGCAAGTCGCCTGGCTCACCGGGCGTGTACGCGTCGACAGCGGTCCCAGCGCGCTGGTCCGATTGTCGCCTGGTTTCTCGTCGGCGCTCAATGCGCGTCCGAGCATCTTCTTGCCGCCGATCGTCGAGGACTTGGCGCTGGTCCCGACGAGCCCGCGGATCCGACGACGCAGTGGAGTCGTCGTCGATGTTGATCCGGCGGGGTGGCGTCTTCTGCTTCCGCGGCGGGGAGTGCACGGTGGTTGCACCCCCGGCGGTCTTGTCGCCGTCGGCCTTCGCCTGCTCGACTTGCCGTGGCCGCGATGTTGCCGGCTGCTGCGGCGTGTCGTTGTTAGCGAACGCGATGAGGCTTTGGATCGTCGCCCTCCAGTCTTCGGCCTTGTTAGCCGCTGGAGGGAAGTCGAGGAGTAGTTGCGCTCTGGCTAGAGCTTCTGCTGGAGAGGAGGGGAGTGGCAGCGAGCGGTGCGAGGAGCGAGATATGCTCGGACTTCTAACAGGGTTAGAAGGAGCAGTCTCTCGCCCCGGCGACCGGGCCTTGCTCGTGCCAGGACGGTGGCCTTGAGCATCCCGCGAACCTCCGGTTTGTCCTTGGCCCAGCAGGCGGATGGTACCTCCTGTACCACGGCGCTGCTGGCCTGTCGTGTGCTGAGATGGACGTGGTGCGTCTACGGACACCGAGGCCTTGGAATTGACCAGGTCATCCGTCTTGTCCTTGGATTTGGTGGCGCCGTGAGTTTCCTCGCCGGCAACCACCCTTCCGCCGGCGTCTCCTCCACCCACCGTTGGTTCTGGTGGTGGAGGGATCGACGCAGACGGGCCTGCGACCTCCGAAACCTTCTTCTTTGGGGCCATGTTGGTGCTGCTGATCAAGTTGATGAAGCTGGAGAAGTTGATGAAGAATGCGCCCGCGTGAGCGCCGGATCAGGTTCGCACAACCTCGACGCCCCCTACCTGGCGCGCCAAAGATGTCGGGGGAAACTGTCCTCCCACGAGCACCTATGGGACCGGAGCCCCTTCTACGTTGCGGTAAGGGAGCGGAGGGAGCACGAAGAGCAGATCGAGGAGAGCACGCGGGCAGTTTACCCAGGTTCGGGCCGCGCGGACGTGTAAAACCCTACTCCTGCCTTGGTTGTATTGAGCTCGGGAGCTTGAAGAGCTACAGTGCTAGCTACACCGAGCGTGAGAGTTGCTTAGGATTCGAACCCTTTGTACGTTGTGCATGGGCCTCCTTTTATAGCCCAAGGGGTCACCGACAGGTGTCAACGTAGAGGAGGGCAAAAACATAACTGTGGTGGTAGTTGTAACAGTGCGTGAACAGTGGATGAACAGTGGTCTTCACCTAACCTTGACAGTGGGGGACAAGGGCATTAAATGCCCGTCACCGTCGACCCCAAAAGTGTTCTTCCATGCTACTCCATTTAACACGGCGGTAGCCTCGTCACCGTGGATTGCCACCGTGTACCCCAGGCTGCACGGCCCTCCGCCACGCGTCCCTGGAAGGGCCCCAGGGCGACGCGTAAGTAGATGAGCTGGAGCGCGGGCACACAGCGTAGCTCTCTCCCGGCAAGCACCTTGCCGGGGTCTTGATCTTGTCGGGCCCGGTAGCTTGTCGCTCCCCGGGCCCTGCCGGGGCGCATGATGCGCCGAGGCATCTCTCGAGGTATGCATTCCTTGGCCTTCCTGGCAAGCTCCTCTTGCCAGGGTCTTGTGCTAATGTGGTAATCTTGAGCCTGGTGCGGCCTTCCCGACAAGCTCCACTTGCCGGGGTCTTGATCTTCTGCCTTGTATACTTTGTTCTTCATTGGTTTTGTAGGGACCAGAAAGGTTTCCGGCGAGCACGTGGTAAGCCCTGCCGCGGGAAGCTGCTACTGCTCGTGCACAAGTTGGGGTACTAAGGTACCCCTATCTTAGTACACCGACACATGGTTGTTTTTGCAGGCTGAATTCACTCTTGATGAGCTCATGAAAAGCGACCATGAAATCAGAAGGTGAGCTAAAGAAATCCTCTTCTCTGTTATTGTTCCAAATTGCCCAGTATGCGTATATGTAGCATCTATAACAAAGAAAGTATACCATAATAATAATGTCCTACTCATGTGCTCATTGTATATGGATGAAATGATAAACCACTTTCCAGTTTCCTCATATATCTCTCACCCACGGCAGGCCGTGGAGCATTGGAAGAGCCAAAACAGATATGTGATGGTGCTAGAAGGGTGGGAATTTGAAGATGCTACCCTCTGGAACATGAATTCTACAGAGGCAGAAATAGTAAGGTCTAGTCATGGTGATGGCTCAATCATCTCCAGTGAGCCCTGTAAGGCCATGTCAAGGACAATACAAGTAGGTACGTGTTTGAAGCCTTTTTCTGCTACAGGTGAGATTCAGTTTGCAATTGGCTGCAATTGCTTATAGATTGGTGTATTTTGTTGTGGGTTAAATAGTGATAGTAAGATCATAATATACTAATGGGCTCCTATAATCCCAAAGTGCATTGGTCAACAGATAGTATCATAATTATATGTAACCGAAAATCAGAAATTCAGTACTATCCGAAACTACTTTTAATATAATATCAACCGAAACCAGTTCATCAAGGTTTGATACATATATAAAATCATGGACACAATACTTATGCTATGACACATTTATTTTGAAATTTACTTATAATAAAACTGAAAAACATATTAATTGCTGCTGCTACATGATTCCCTTTTGAACTGGAATATGGCCTTCAGCCGGCTCTTTTTCTTGTACCAAATTAACTCCTTTGACTCTGATGCTATTAAGCTTGTTATAATAAATGTTCAGAGGATATTTCATAAAAAATGTTGAAAGCATACTAGCATTGCTTTTATACAGCTGGGCAAAGCTTATGTAAACTGTACTATTCTTAGACAGATGGTTCACGTCCACCTGTTAAGATCCATAGTGAGACTTCAAATCTCAATTCCTTAATTAAGATCATCATCACACACGCTAATCAGAATAGAAAAGTATGTTAAAGGGCCACCCACTAGCTGGCACCGCCCAGCTCCCTCTCAAGAGGCGCGCCACGGGCGCGCCCCAACACCTAGTAAAATTCATAGCGCGTGCAATCTAACGCGAACGTTTGGGTGGCGTGGTGGCTAGCTCGTGTTGTTGGCCTGCGGCGGGTCGCGGGTTCGAAACATGTCCGCGCGTGGTTTTTCGTATATTTTATTAATTTATCCGCGCGTGGAAACTTTCAAACAAGTCCGAACGAAAAAAAAACTCTCGCAGGAACCCTTTACCCGCAAAAATAATATGACTTTACGTGATTACATATAAAGTAAGGGGGTTTTCTGTAAAGAATATGCCCCATCGGAACCTGACATATGGGCCCCGCCGGTCAGATACGCTTTCAATACGTAGTTTAGCCCGATTTACAACGGCTTACCCAATACATGGTAGTGACACGTAAAAATTGCCAAACTTAGTACCAATCCGCCACCACCGCCCCAAATGTGGTACTGTCATGTAATTAACTCCCTGGTTCAAGAAAAATCATCGCGAAGGTTTCATTCCGTTTGGTATTCCTTTTGTGCAAAACTCAAAAACAAGGAAAAAACAGGAACTGGCACTGGGCACTAGGTTAATAGGTTAGTCCCAAAAATAATATAAAATAACATATTAATGCATATAAAACATCCAAAACAGATAATATAATAAGATGGAACAATCAAAAACTGCTGACTGGGATTGACCCAGTCAATGACATGTAGGCCCCATCGCACTGTTCAGTTTTGAACAGTCAACTGTTTACTGTTGAGTCAACAATTGACCTGGCCCCACCTGTCATCCTAATGGCTAGCTACTGCTAAGTATGAAAAGGATTTAGACACTATTTTGGATAATTCTGATTTAATAATTAAAACAATTCTAGAAATTCAATATAACTTTGAAAAATCATATAAAATAGACCTTAACTCGTTTGAAAATACTTTATACATGAAAGTGGCTCAGAAAAATATGACGATTCCGGATAAGCCCTCCGTGTTGCTGATAGGTGCCTCCAATACTACAAACATGGAACCATCCCCTCTCTTTCATCTATTCGGAAAATGCCAAACACCGGGAAAACATTCTCGGATGTTTTCCATCCTCGTTTGTATCACCTACTACTGCGTCTGATCACCCCTAGCACATCATATTGCCATGTCATGCATTTGTGCTGCATATTGTTTGCATTGTAGTCATTGTTTCTTCGCCCTCCTTCTCTCCCGATAGACCTCGAGACTGCATACGACACCGCTGGGTACGACTACGTCTACGACATCCAGCCCCTTTCAGCAAAGCTTCCAGGCAAGCAAAACCCCCTTGATCATCCAGATATCGCAATCCTTCCCGTTGCATCTGGGTTGTGCAATATCCGTTGCAGAGGGAGGCGAGTGACGACAGTGATCTCGTGTTCCTGGAAGTAGTGACGCAGCTTCCTCGAGGTCATAAGAAGGCCGAAGAGCAATTTCTGCACACCAGAGTACCTTGACCTAGCCCCCTACAAGAGGGAGCTAACAAAGTAGACCGGGTGCTGCATCATCTTCTTCTTTGGCTGCACTCCAATCGGCTGTGTCGCCTCTGCGCCAGTGGCACGAGGCTCCGTTGCTGGCTATCAGCCCATCATCGATTTCTCTCTGCGCCACCAGTGCGGCGCTGACCACCTGGTTTGTTGCCGCTAAGTATAGCAGCAACGGTTCATGTGGTCGAGGCGCAACCAGTATTGGCGTGGAGGAAAGGTACTTCTACAGATCCTGTAATGCTGCTTCGGCTTCTGGCGTCCACTCCATTGGGCCCGCCTTTTTCAAAATCTTGAAAAGGGGAGGGCGCGCCCAGCAGACTTGGAAATGAATCTGCTCATGGCGGCAACGCAGCCGGCAAGCCGACGCACATCCTTGATCCATTTGGGTGCTTCAATCTGCTCTATGGCTTTGATCTTGTCCGGATTGGCCTTTCCTGCTGTTTCTCCTTACTGCGACGGCCTGCTTGGCCGTCACGCTTCTTGCTGGATCCCTCAGCGTTGTCTTGGCCCTTCTCCTTGTCCCGCCTCTCGTATTCAGCCCTTTGCTTCTCAGCAAGGAGCTCAACCTGGTGGCAGTCCTGGAGATCATGGACGTTGGTGCGATGGATCTTGCAGTATCGCTTGCCGGAGTTTCCTGGCTTCTCGACAGCCGCCAAGGCCCGGCAGGTGACACACCCGGCAATTTCTTTGCCAGGGTCACCCGCCTTTGTTTTCTTGGCGGAGCCGGTGCCATCAGATCCCTCGACGGCAAGCACGGCCTTCCCCTTGTGCTTCCTGTTACGGTTCCGTCCCTTCTTCGCTGGAGCGGCAGTATCCTCGTCCGAGGAGTCGGTTTCTGCACCGGCGCTTTCGCCGGGGTACTTCCTTCCCTCTTCAGCCCGAGCACATCTATCGGCAAGAACATAGAGTTCCGCTACATCCTTCACCTTGGTCATCTCCAGTTCTTCGCGCATCTTGCGGTTGCGCACGTT
Organism: Secale cereale; assembly: GCA_902687465.1. Classification (NCBI taxonomy): domain Eukaryota; kingdom Viridiplantae; phylum Streptophyta; class Magnoliopsida; order Poales; family Poaceae; genus Secale; species Secale cereale. Next base: position 619,010,943 of record LR738710.1, on the reverse strand, counting down.
CTGGTGGAACGCGCTGATGATGGCGGCAGGGTGAACATCGGGGATATTGTACTGTACCTAGCTGAATCTCTGTTTGTACTTGCGCAGAGTCTCGCCTTCCTTCTGGGGTATGACATGCAGGTCACTTGCTTGGCCATGGGCTTGGTGGCATCCGGTAAAGGCGCCAACAAACTCATGGCACAAGTCGGACCAGGAGGAAATAGAGTCTACTGGCAAGTGCATCAACCACGACATGGTGTTAGGTTTAAGAGCCAACGAAATGTAATTCGCAAGCACCTTATCGTCGCGGGCCCCGGCAGCTTGCATCGCGATGGTGTAGATGCTGAGGAACTCCAACGGGTGGGTCTTGTCGTTGTACTTCTTGCCGACGTCAGGTTTGAATGTGCGGTGAGAGGTCCACTGGAATTGCCGTAGCTCACGGGTGAAAGCTGGACAGCCTACCTCGTAAGGTAGACCCGCAGGGCTCTCCGGTGCTAGGCGGTCTGCAGCAGGCCCTGCTCAACTGTCTGACTGGTGGCGCGTTCCGCGTCGGCGCTCGATGGTGGTTCGAGCGTCTTCATGAGCTCGCTCCTGAAGAACTTGACGCTGGTAGCCGCGGGTCCGTGGGTCGGACGACGCTATGGAGATGGCGTTGCCCGCGACGTCTCGACGGGTCGACGCACGCGGCACCGGGCGAGGAGGAGGCGAATGCACCGTAGCCACGGCGCTGCCGGCTCTCCCGCCGTCGGCGCGTTGGACCCCATCGGAGCGTCGGCCTGGGAGCTTCGCTGGATTTAGGTCATCCTTGTTGGCGACTGCGACAAGGCTTCGGATGGTGGCTCTCCATTCGTCGAATTTCCCCGTAATGGGAGGAAAGTCGAGGAGCAACTGCGCGCGCGCCAAAGCTTCGGCTGGTGTCAACGGTAGTGAAACCTGCACGGACCGTGACGCGCTTCGACCCTTGACCGTGTCAGGGGGACCTCCATCACGATCCCGCGGTTGCCTAATGTCTCCACACGCGCTTCGGCAGGCGGGCGTGTCTTCTACGTCCCGGGAGTGGCGCTCGGGGCCCTTCCCATGGCGACGTCCGGGATCTTCGGGGTGACGACGCCGTTCGTCGCGCGCTGCTTGAGAAGAGCGCACTGTTGGCGCCGGCGTGGGAGTTCTGGAGGCCCTTGCGTCGCCTTCGGGTGATGCGGCCGCGACCTTGGAAGGCCCCGCGCCACCCGCGGAGGGTCGGGCTCCATCTATGGAACTGGCGGTGTGTGGCCCGTTACCAGGCGCACAAATATCGCCACCTCCCAAGCTCCGGCTGTCGGGATGGCGTTGGTGTTCGCGAGCAGCGCCCCGAGTCCTTTCCACGACTGGTCCGTTGCTCGCTCGCGTCGGGATGGGCTGTCCGGCTTCCGATTGGCCAACCGCCACCGTCATCTTCTTCTTGGGCGCCATGACGATGCAGGAGCGCCGAACTAACCGCTAAAGCCGATTTTCACAACTGCGCCCCCTACCTGGCACGCCAAAGATGTCGGTGTATTTGGATCGACACCTATGGGATCACAAGAATCCCTACTACGGTTGCGGGGCACGGGGTTGAGAGAAGAGCGGATCTAACAGTCAGGACACAGTTCCTTTACCCAGGTTCGGGCCGCAAAGATGCGTAAAACCCTACTCCTGCTTTGGTGGATTATATGTTTGTGTTCTTGAGCTAGTGAGGAGCTCCAAAAGAGTCGTGAGGAGTTCTAAAAAGCCGAATCCTCCTCCTTGTCGCCTCGAGCCTCCTTTTATAGGGAATAGGGGTCGCCATAGTGGCACGCAGGAGGTGGAAAGGGTACAGTGATGCGAAGTTATCCCTCGCATTACAGGACAAGGTGCATTTAATGCGCCTAGCTTAGGTGTCCCTGTTTATCGGGGACGAGGGGAGACGCCTGTCTTGTCCGTCGCCGCCCCTCCTCGTGTTGACACGCGCCCTGGCCAGCGGTGCCTGAGGTGCCATGTAGGCAGACAGGCAGCTGAGGTGGCGCAACGGCGGGTCTCCACCAAGATCTGTGGGTTGCCACGCAGGAGCCTGTCCAGCTGGTCGGGTCGGTAGCTGCATGGGTTGGCGGAATCCCAGTTGGTGCGGGCTTGACGGTGGCCTCGTGGGTGTCCTCGGCAAGGGCCTGGCCGGGGCCCCGGCAAGGGTCTTGCCGTGGCGCCTGCTGTCATCCCCGGCAAGGTGCTTGCCGGGGGCCTTGTAGTCCTCCTTGGCTGGGATCCCGCCAAGGGTCGTCGTCTTCTTAACTTGTATCTGATCTTGGATTTATTCACAAAGATCTGCATGCTACCACGGGGATATCTCCCGAATCCTTGCCCCATGGGGCCGGAGGACTCAAGGGTGATCCGCTCCTTAGGCGCGGGGCGAGCTGCTGCGGCAAGGGTCTTGCCGGGGTTGCCAAAGCCGGCCCCGGCAAGGATCTTGCCGGGGGAAGCCGCTTCGTCCCTTTGCTCTTTGTGGTCTTGTTCTTGGCGTTTGCTCCAGTCTCCATCAAGCTACGATCTTACCCTGGCTCACTTCCCTTGCCATGCTTGGTGTGGTGGTGCCCGTGGCTCAGACTGCCTGTGCATAGTCATAGGGGTACAAAAAGTGTACCCCTCTTTTTGTACACCGACAGATGTGTGGAGTAATAGTAGTAGTTGAAGAATCATTTCGGTCTACTTTGTCACGAACGTGATGCCTATATACAATGATCATGCCTAGATATTCTCATAACTATGCGCTTTTCTATCAATTGCTCGACAGTAATTTGTTCACCCACCGTAGAATTTGCTATCTTGAGAGAAGCCACTAGTGAAACCTATGGCCCCCAGGTCTATCCTCCATCATAATAATATTTCATCAACTATCTTTTATTTTACAATCTTTACTTTCAATCTATACAACGAAAATACCAAAAAATATTTATCTTATTATCTCTATCAGATCTCACTTTTTCAAGTGGCCGAGAAGGGATTAACAACCCCTTTATCACGTTGGTTGCAAGGTTCTTTTTTTGCACGTATGAGGAATTTGCATGTAGTCTTCTACTAGATTGATACCTTGGTTCTCAAAAACTGAGGGAAATACTTACGCTACTTTGCTGCATCGCACTTTCCTCTTCAAGGGAAAAACAACGCATGCCCGAGAGGTAGCAAGAAGAATTTCAGGCGCCGTTGCCGGGGAGAATTATACCAAGTCAAGTAAAGATTTGATCTCCCATCAACTTGCCAATTTCGGGTGCCGTTGCCGGGGAGATCTACGCACAAGTTATATAACAAGTACCCATCACAAACTCTTATCCCTCGCATTATATTATTTGCCATTTGCCTCTCGTTTTCCTCTCCCCCAACTCACCCTTCCCGTTTTATTCGCCCTTTTTCCGTTCGCCTCTTTTTGTTTGCTTCTTGTTTGCTTGTGTGTTTGATTGCTTGTTGGTCACTATGGCCCAAGACAATACTAAATTGTGTGACTTTTCCAATACCAACAATAATTATTTTATTAGCACTCCGATTGCTCCTATTACCAAGGCCGAATCTTGTGAAATCAATGCTCCTCTGTTAAACCTTGTTATGAAAGATCAATTTTCTAGCCTTCCTAGTGAAAATGTCGCTACACATCTAAACAACTTTGTTGATTTGTGCGATATGCAAAAGAAGAGAGATGTGGATAATGATATTGTTCAATTGAAGCTATTCCCGTTTTCGATTATAGATTGTGCTAAAACTTGGTTGTCTTCTTTGCCTAGAAATAGTATTATTCATGGAATAAGTGCAAAGATGCCTTTATCTCTAATTATTTTCCTCCCGCTAAGATTATCTCTCTTAGGAACGATATTATGAATTTTAAGCAACTTGATCATGAGCATGTTGCACAAGGTTGGGAGAGAATGAAATTAATGATACGTAATTGCCCTACACATAGTTTGAACTTATGGATGATTATACAAAACTTTTATGCTGGATTAAATTTTGCTTCTAGAAATCTTTTAGATTCGGCCGCGGGAGGCACTTTCATGGAAATCACTTTAGGAGAAGCTACTAAACTTCTAGATAATATTATGGTTAATTACTCTCAATGGCACACTGAAACATCTACTAGTAAAAAGGTCCATGCGATTGAATGATTGGTGTTTTGAGTGGAAAGATGGATGAACTTATGAAATTATTTGCTAATAAAAGTGTTTCTTATGATCCTAATGATATGCCTTTGTCCACATTGATTGAGAATAATAATGAATCTATGGATGTGAATTTTGTTGGTAGGAACAATTTTGGTAACAACGCTTATAGAGGAAACTTTAATTCTAGGCCTTTCCCTAGTAATTCCTCTAATAATTATGGTAATTCCTACAACAACTCTTATGGAAATTTTAATAAGATGCCCTCTGATTTTGAGACTAGTGTTAAAGAATTTATGAGTTCGCAAAAGAATTTCAATGCTTTGCTTGAAGAAAAATTGCTTAAGATTGATAAGTTGGCTAGGAACATGGATAGAATTTCTCTTGATGTTGATTCTTTGAAACTTAGATCTATTCCACCTAAGCATGATATCAATGAGTCTCTCAAGGCCATGAGAATTTCCATTGATGAGTGCAAAGAAAGAACCGCTAGGATGCGTGCTAAAAGAGATTGCTTTGTGAAAGCGTGTTCTTCTAGTTTTCATGATAATAAAGATGAAGATCTAAAAGTAATTGATGTGTCTCCTATGAAATCCTTGTTTTCTAATATGAATCTTGATAAAGATGGGACTGGAGATGAGTCAACTTTAGTTAAATGGCGTCCCAATGATTCGGAGTTTTTAGATATTGATGCTAAAATTGTTAAAAGTAGGATTGAAGAGGTCAAAATTTTACATAACAATGAACCCACTATTTTGGATTTCAAGGGTTTTAATTATGATAATTTCTCTTTGATAGATTGCATTTCCTTGTTGCAATCCATGCTAAATTCTCCACATGCTTATAGTCAAAATAAGGCTTTTACCAAACACGTAGTTAATGCTTTAATGCAGTCTTATGAACAAAAACTTGAATTAGAAGTTTCTATCCCTAGAAAGCTTTATGATGAGTGGGAGCCTACTATAAAAATTAAGATTAAAGATCATGAATGCTTTGCTTTGTGTGATTTGGGTGCAAGTGTTTCCACAATTCTAAAAACATTGTGCGATTTGTTAGGTTTCCAAGAACTTGATGATTGTTCTTTAAATTTGCAACTTGCGGATTGTACCATTAAGAAACCTATGGGAAGGATTAATGATGTTCTTATTGTTGCCAATAGGAATTATGTGCCCATAGATTTCATCGTTCTTGATATAGATTGCAATACTTCATCCCCTATTATTCTTGGTAGACCTTTCCTTAGAACGATTGGTGCAATTATTGATATGAAGGAAGGAAATATTAGATTCCAATTTCTGTTAAGGAAAGGCATGGAACACTTTCCTAGAAATAAAATCAAATTACCTTATGAATCTATTATGAGAGCCAATTATGGATTTCCTACCAAAGATGGCAATACCTAGAACTATTCTTGTATCGTGCCTAGCTAGGGGCGTTAAACGATAGCGCTTGTTGGGAGGCAACCCAATTTTATTTTCTTTGTTTCTACTTATGTTTAGGAATAAATATTAAATCTAGCTTCTGTTTATATGTGGTTTTGTGTTTTAATTAGTGTTTGTGCCAAGTAGAACCTTTGGGAAGACTTGTTTGAAGTTCATGTGATCATGCTGTAAAAAACAGAAACTTTAATGCTCACGAGATTGGCTGTCATTTTTTACCGGAGAATGATTTTTAGTTGATTCTTTTTGCAGATGATTAATAGAGAAATTACTAACGTGCACCAATTTATTTCAAAAAAATTAGAGTTACAGAATTATTCGAAAGTCACAGATTACTACAAACTGTTCTGTTTTTGACAGATTTTGTTTTCCGTGTGTTGTTTTGCTTATTTTGATGAATATATGTGTAGTATCGGGGGGTATGAATCATGGAGAAGTTTTAATACAGTAGGTTTAACACCAATATAAACAAATAATGAGTTCATTACATTACCTTTGTGTGGTGGTTTGTTTTCTTATACTAACGGAGCTCACGAGAATTTTGGCAAAGTTTTGTGTTGTGAAGTTTTCAAGTTTTGAGTATGGATTAGATGGACAATGGAACAAAGAGTGGCAAAAACCTAATCTTGGGGATGTCCAAGGCACCCCAAGGTAAAATTCAAGGACAACCAAAAGCCTAAGCTTGGGGATGCCCCAGGAAGGCATCCCCTCTTTCGTCTTCATCTATCGGTAACTTTACTTGAGACTATATTTTTATTCACCACATGATATGTGTTTTGCTTGGAGCTTCATGTATGATTTGAGTCTTTGATTTTTAGTTTGCCATAATCATCCTTGCTGGACACACCTTTTGAGAGAGATAAATATGATTTGGAATTTATTAGAATACTCTATGTGCTGCACTTATATCTTTTGAGCTCGATAGTTTTGCTCTAGTGCTTCACTTATATCTTTTAGAGCACGGTGGTGGTTTTATTTTGTAGAAATTATCGATCTCTCATGCTTCACTTATATCGATTTGAGAGTCTCTTAGAACAGGATGGTAATGTGCTTTGGTTATAAAACTAGTCCTAATATGATAGGCATCCAAGATGAGTATAGTAAAAACTTTCATACAAGTGCATTGAATACTATGAGAAGTTTGATACTTGATGATTGTTTTGAGATATGAGGATGGTGATATTAGAGTCATGCTAGTGGAGTAATTGTGAATTTGAGAAACACTTGTGTTAAAGTTTGTGATACCCGTAGCATGCACGTATGGTGAACCATTATGTGATGAAGTTGGAGCATGATTTATTTATTGAGTGTCATCCTTTGTGTGGAGGTCGGGATCGCGCGATGGTTAAATCCTACCAACCCTTCCCCTAGGAGCATGCGTTGAATACTTTGTTTTTATAACTCATACATTTTTGCAATAAGTATATGAGTTCTTTATGACTAATGGTGAGTCCATGGATTATACACACTCTCACCCTTCCACCATTGCTAGCCTCTCTTGTACCGCGCAATTTCACCGGTACCATAAACCCACCATATACCTTCCTCAAAACAGCCACCATACCTACCTATCATGGCATTTCCATAGCCATTCCGAGATATATTGCCATGCAACTTTCCACCATTCCGTTCATATGCCATGCTTCATCATCATCATTCACATAGAGTCATATTTTGTTCTAGCTTCGAGTTGTAATCTTTGAGTTGTAAGTAAATAAAAGTGTGATGATCTTCATTATTAGAGCATTGTCCCATGTGAGGAAACAAAAAGAGAGAGAGAGAGAGAGAGAGAGAGAGAGAGAGAGAGAAAGGCCAAAAAAAGTGAGATGGCCCAAAAAAAGAGAGGGGGGCTAAAAAGAAAATAATAAGGAAGAGCCCCTCAAAAAAAAGAGAGAAGGGACAATGCTACTATCCTTTTCTACACTTGTGCTTCAAAGTAGCACCATAATCTTCATGATAGAGAGTCTCTTGTTTTGTCACTTTCATATACTAGTGGGAATTTTAATTGTAGAACTTGGCTTGTATATTCCAACGATGGGCTTCCTCAAATGCCCTAGGTCTTCATGAGCAAGCAAGTTGGATGCACACCCACTTAGATTCTTTTGTTGAGCTTTAATACACTTATAGCTCTAGTGCATCCGTTGCATGGCAATCCCTACTCACTCACATTGATATCTATTGATGGGCATCTCCATAGCCCATTGATACGCCTAGTTGATGTGAGACTATCTTCTTCTTTTGTCTTCTCCTCAACCAGTACTCTATTCCACATAGTGCTATATCCATGGCTCACGCTCATGTATTGCGTGAAAGTTGAAAGGTTTGAAAGAATTAAAGTGTGAAACAATTGCTTGGCTGAAACCGGGGTTGTGCATGATTTAAATATTTTGTGTGATGAAGATAGATCATAGCCAGACTATATGATTTTGTAGGGATAACTTTTGTTTGGCCATGTTCTTTTGAGAAGACACGATTGCTTTATTAGTATGCTTGAAGTATTATTATTCTTATGTCCATATAGACTTTTGTCTTGAATCTTTCATATCTGAACATTCATGCCACAATAAAGAAATTACATTAAGAATTATGTTGGTTAGCATTCCACATCAGAAATTCCATTTTTATCATTTACCTACTCGAGGACGAGCAGGAATTAAACTTGGGGATGCTTGATACATCTCCAACGTATCTATAATTTTTTATTGTTCCATGCTATTATATATTCCGGTTTGGATGTTTAATGGGCTTTATTATACACTTTTATATTATTTTTGGGACTAAACTACTAACCCAAGGCCCAGTGCAAATTGCTGTTTTTTTGCCTATTTCAGTGTTTCGCAGAAAAGGAATATCAAACGGAGTCTAAACGGAATGAAACCTTTGGGAGAGTTATTTTTGGAAGGTTATCTTCATAAGAGACTTGGAGTACAAGTTATAGAAGAAATGAGGTGCCCAGGAGGGGCCAGGGCTCGCCCCCCACCCTCGTGGGCCCCACGTTGCTCCACCAGTGTACTTTTCCTCCTATATATACCCATATACCCTGAAAACATCGAGGAGCACGAAGAAACCCTAATCCCACCTCCGTAACCTTCTGTTCCCGTGAGATCCCATCTTAGGGCCTATTCTGGAGCTCCGCCAGAGGGGGCATCGATCACGAAGGGCTTCTACATCAACACCATAGCCTCTCCGATGAGTTGTGTGTAGTTTACCACAAACCTTCGGGTCCATAGTTATTAGCTAGATGGCTTCTTCTCTCTCTTTGGATCTCAATACAAAGTTCTCCTAGATCTTCGAGGAGATCTATTTGATGTAATCTTTTTGCGGTGTGTTTGTCGAGATCCGATGAATTGTGGGTTTATTATCAAGATTATCTCTGAACAATATTGGATTCTTCTGTAAAATCTTTTATGTATGATTATAATATCCTTGCAGTGTTTAGTCCGTAGGGACAATCACAATTACCATCGGCTAGACTTCTAAGGTTTAGCCATTACGATCTCGATGTAGATCAACTATTGTAATCCTCATATTCATCAAGATCAATCTAGCAAGAAGTAGGGTATTACCTCCATTAAGAGGGCCTGAACCTGGGTAAACATCGTGACCTTGTTTCCCCTCTGTTACCATCAATCCTCAGATTCATAGTTTGGTACCCCCTACTCGAGATCCGCCGATTTGACACCGACATTGGTGCTTTCATTGAGAGGTCTGATGTGTTGTCGACAGAAGGATTGATGGCCCGCCTTGTCGTCAGCGACGACGCCACCCCTGGGGAGATCTTCCTCCCCGGTCAGCTTTCCGTGTTTGGTGGCTTCGTGCTACATGCAAACTCGGATGGCCACCTTGAGCAGGTTGACAGGTATGCCCCTGGTCATCAGATCAAGATTGGATGTGTGAGTTACGTTGCCGATATCCGAGGAGATTTGATCTTCGAAGGATTCGTGTTCTCGGCTGTCTCTCCCTGCCTACACGATGAAGACGTCTCAGGTCTTTCATTAGATCCCATCCAGGGGTCAACACCCATATCTGTTGTGGCCCTAGATCCAGAGCAGATCTCTTTGTTCGAAGACGGGAGGATAAACCCCGCCGGACTCTCCCACTCCACAGAACATTTAGCCGAAGGCTCAACGGTTATCGTGTCGCTCAGATACTCAGAATCTAACGGGACTCTCCCTGCCGCTGGGAAGCCGGACCCGTTTTCAATTCCAAATCCCAAACTCTTGGGATCCGCACTCCCCGGGCTTGATAAAGTGGTTATCATCGAGCCTGGCTTCGCATACCCCCAAACTCCTATCCAACTCTCACTTTTAAATGAGGCGCTGGACTTGCTACAATATCTCACCATCACTAAGGATTCACCGCCGAACTATGCCCAGTTAGAGCTGGGGGTTGAGATCAGAGAATTTCACTTCCTACTCACCACCCACTTGGTAGCCACGGTCGAAGACTTAACCGACGTACTAGAGTACGCTTCTGAAGACTACGACGGCATGGACCACGATGTCGAGACCGATCTAGGTCAAAACTCACCCATTACCGGGCGATGGACGACCACTTCTACCTACGACATATACATGGTGGACACAACCAAGGAACGGACGACGATGGGGATAAAGATCCAGAAGAGGATAAGCCCATCGATGAACCTCCTAATCGTCAACGTCAGCAGCGCCGCTCGCGATTGCGTTGAGAAAGGGAAAGTAATACCGGCATCAGAGACAATGAAGCTCCAGAGGATGCCAAAGACCCTGTAGAACCAGCATTAGAGCAGGATGAGCGGGAAGATGGCCAATGCAGTCCCAAACAACTCACCGATCACAATGATTCCGAGGACAGTACTATCTACCTGTCTCCGAAGAGGATGTCAGCCTAGGAGACGACAAATTCATTGTCCCAGAAGAACCCCTCGAACAAGAACGCTTTCAGTGATGGCTTATTGCCACAACAAGGAGCCTGAAAAAGCAGCAGCGGCGGCTTAAAGCCGAGCAGGATACGCTCAACAATAGATGGACTGAAGTGCTAGACTCTGAAGAGAGATACGACCGTGAGCGCCAAACAAAGAGCTATCCCAAGTGAAAGTTGTTGCCACAATTCGACGACGAGGCCCTTGCACCAATTCCGTCGAGGCACGATCATGCCGATCAACCGGACCGACCACCTCGTGGACGGGACAAAGCGGCTAGCAATATCGTATACCAACCCGCACCTCCCCACTGTAAAGGAAATGATACAGCGGCTTAGGGCCATAAGTACTGCCTACGTCAGGACCTGAACAAAAAAGCCGGTCAGCCTAGATAGATCTAGGGATCACGAGAACGTGCTCCCACATGGGATGGTGGCTATCAAGCCAAGCACACCGGATACAATCAAGTTCAAAGTCAACACCGAACACAGATGCCATCCGAACTACGTCGTGATGTCGCACGATGCAGGGGCGCTGCACACCCTCTGTGCTTTATCAATGAGGTGATGGATCACCAATTTCTGTAAGGGTTTAAACCTGTAAACATCAAGCCATATGATGGAACGATGGATCCTGATGTATGGATTGAAGACTTTATATATCACATCCACATGGCTCATGGAGATGACCTCCACGCCGTCAAATACTTACCATTATAGCTGAAAGGGCCAGCTCGGCACTAGTTGAACAACCTCCCAGAGAACTCCATTGGAAGGTGGGAAGATTTCGAGGATGCCTTCCAGGCTAACTTTCAGGGGGCTTATGTCCGGCCACCGGATGCTGATGATTTAAGTCACATAATCTAGCAACCCGGGGAGTCAGCCCGCAAGCTTTGGAATCTGTTCCTAACTAAAAAGAACCAAATCGTCGACTGTTCGGACAATGAAGCCTTAGCGGCATTGAAACACAGCGTCTGTGGCAAATGGCTCGCAAGACACCTCGGCCAGGAGAAGCCGAAGACAATGGCAGCCCTTACTACACTTATGACCCGCTTTTTCACGGGCGAAGACAACTGGTTGGCTCGTAGAAGCAACAACACGAGCGACCCTAGCACTTCTGAGGTCAGGGACGACAATGGCAAGCCATGACGCAATATGAATAAGTGTCGAAACAATAACGGAGAAATGGATGACACGCCAGTAGACGCCGGATTCCATGGCTCCAGGTCCGGTCAACGGAAGAAGCCGTTCAAAGACAATAGGGATGGTCCATTCAGCCTGGACAAGATATTAGCACTACAAAAACAAAGACACATCCGTGACATTTTGGCTGAAAGAATTTTTTTTCTGTCATACATATGACACTTATATGACAATAATTGTGACAAAACACAGTATCATCATAGATGTGGTGGGGTCCTACTTCTATGACAAAAAATCATGACAGAAAATGGGCTTTTTGTAGTAGGCGGGCCGGAGACGCGGCTGCATGACATTCTTTGGGCCGTCCATGACGGAAAAACCGTGGTAGAAGCGAGGGCGACAAAAATATCGGAGTGTTCCCGGATACGGTAGGTGGTCGGGGCCGAGCGATGCGCGTTTCTCTCGTACACGCACGCGCGTGGGTGCGAGGCGTTGGGCTCTAACTGAAGCCGAGCGAGGCGTTGGGCTCTAAATGAACCCGAGCGGTTGCACTGTAGGCAACGCGTTACTGAACCCGAGCGATCGATCGATGGCTGTTAACTGAACCCGATTGAGCGATTCCTTCGCTACTGCTGCTAACTGAAGCCGATCGATGCTGCCTCTACATGAACAGTGAGCGTTGCTGGGGGGGTTTGGATGAACAGTTCCCGGTGGGGGTGGATGAACATGACCCCGTGGTGTTGCCTCTAGATGAATAGGACCCCGATCGATCGAGCCAGTTGGGGCTGGATGAACAGGATCCCGTGGAGGACTGGCTGAATAGGACCACCCCATGGAGGGCTGGATGAACAGTAGATGGTGGAGGGCATGATGAACAGTAGCCCGTGGAGGGGTGGTTGAACAGGAGCCCGTGGAGAGGGTTGGTTGAACAGTAGCCGGTGGAGTACCGCGTAGTTGAGGCTGGATGAACAGGAGCCCATGGATTAACAGTCGCAGGTGCAGGCTGGAGGAGGTCGATGGTGAACGAACAGTAGCCCATGGAGGATGGAGGGGGTCGACGGTGGAGATGAACAATATCCCGTTGAGTCCCATTTTGCGGTACACCACACCCCTCCCAATGAATAGGACCCCCGTTTCGGCCATAGCGCTCCAACATAAGTCCGTTTCATCGGTTTTGCGGTACGCCACACCCCTCCCGATCAACACAACCCTCGTTTCGACCATAGGAGGTGTGTTTCCTCCATTTTGTGGTACGCCAGACCCCTCTCGATGAACATGATCCCGTTTCGACCGTGGTCGGTCGAACACAAGGCCGTTTCCTCCGTTCTACGGTACGCGAGGCCTCGTTTCCATCGGCTATTCCGTCCAAGCCCTCCCGATGAACACGACGACGCATTCCGTTCCGACCCAGCCGGTTGGCTCCCCATGAACACGATGACGACGTTGTTTCTCCGTTCCGACCCAGCCATGTACATGAGCCCTGGCCGTATGTATGCGCGAGTAGGCGTTCGAGACCCTGCCCGTATGTATGTATGTGGCCGTATTTTCTTTTTTGCACACTGGCCGCTGTACGTACGTGTAAATGCTACGTGCGTGCCTCAACTATGACACCTGCACGCCTCTGCATCGACCAGTATGTACGTACACGTTCGCGACCAGAATGACAATGCTACGTACGCTTCGACCAAGTGGGTCCCGACTATCAGGCACTTCCTTGCATGCGAAGATGTAGCTGGTTGGTCCCAGTAGTCAGGGGGGATGAATCATTTTTTTCCCGGACGCACTTCCTTGCGTGCGAAGATGTAGCTGGGGGTCTCAACAGTCAGGGGGAAACGTTTTTTCGCGAAATACGATGGCCCGTCCAGTGGGTCCCCGCTGTGAGGTGGAGGAATAATTATTTTGCGCATAATAAGGAGGCACTTCCTTGCTGCGGCCGTGGACCCAGCTGTTAGCCTCTCCAGTCCGATGCAAGCCGTTCCTTGACCATGTTGACCATGCTGCGCCGAGAGCACCAGGGTGGACGACGGCGAGGCCTAGGAAGGGGATGACGTGGAGCCGGGGAAGACATGGCAGTGGATGCCCACGCGTAGAGGAGTACGTGGGTTCACTGGTTCGCTGGAAAATAACAGGGGGTGTGGGTGAGTAGAGGGATGGCTTGGCCAGCGGCGGGAATGTAGGGGGCAGTGAGGCCTCCGCGGCAGCACAGCAGGCCACGGGAGGAAGGAGCATGCGGCACGACCGGCACTGCTTTTGGTGGCTGGAGAAACAAGACCAGAGGTTGAAGAAGCACTACGGCCGTTGGATGGACATCGTACGGTCACTAGAGCTACAATCATTCATATTAACTAAGTTGACAAAGCACTCCGTCCCTGGCAACTTAGTAGGCCCACAAGTCAGCCTCCCACCAAGGTGGGTCCCAACCAGCAGGGGGGTATTCGTTTTTTTGTGCGTAATAAGGAGGCACTTCCAGTGGGTCCGATATGACAGCAGGGGGAATGTTTTTTTCGCGCAATACGGTGGCCCATCCGATGGGTCCCAGCAGTCAGGGGGGAAACGTTTTTTCGCGAAATACGGTGACCCATCTGGTGGGTCCCTGCTGTCAGGTGGAGGAATCATTATTTTTCGCGTAATAAGGAGGCACTTCCTTGCTGCCATCGTGGACACAGCTATCAGCCTCTCCACGTACAGTCCACGTCCGATGGAAGCCGTTCCTTGACCACGTTGACCATGTCGCGCCGAGAGTACCAGGGCGATGGACGACGGCGAGGCCTAGGAAGGGGACGACGTGGAGCTGGGGAAGACGTGACAGTGGAAGCCCGCGCGGAGAGGAGTACGAGGGTTCACTGGTTCGGCTGCGGTGTGAGGCTTCCATCGCCGTAGGGGCCTGCCAGCGGTGGGAATAGTAGGGGTGATGAGTCCTGCGCGGCAGCACAGCCGGCCATGGGAGGGAGGAGCATGCATCACGACAGGCGCTCCTTTGGGCGGCTGGAGCAAGAAGACCCGAGGTTGAAGAAGCACTACGGCCGTTGGATGGACATCGTACGGTCACTGGAGCTAGAATCGTTATTATTAACTAAGTTGACAAAGCACTCCGTCCCCGTCAACTTAGTTGGCCCACAAGTCAGCCTCCCACCAAGGTGGGTCCCAACTAGCAGGGGGAGTATTCATTTTTTTGTGCGTAATAAGGAGGCACTTCCTTGCGTGCGGAGATATAGCTGGTGGGTCCGACCTGTCAGCGATGGGAACATTTTTTTCTGCGAAATACGGAGGCCATTCCGGTGGGTCCTAGCTGTCAGGTGGAGGAATCATTATTTTCCGCGTAATAAGGAGGCATTTCCATGCGTGCATCCATGGACCTAGCCGACAGCCTCTCCACGCATAGTCTACTTCCGATGGTGTCGTTCGTTGACCACGTTGACCACTACGCACTGAGCGCATCCAAGGTGGTGGACGACGGCGAGGCCCCGGACAGCAACGAGCCGGAGATGGGAAGACGCGGGAGTAGAGTCGCAGACGGAGAGGTGTACGAGGGTTAACTGGTTCTGGTGCGGTGTGGTTCGGCAATTGGTGGAGAAGAACAGGAGGTGTGGAGAGGTGGAGGAATGGCCTAGCCAACGATGGAGTAGCGCTTCACAACGAAGTGTGCTAAGCAAAGCTGCTAACAGTAGAAGCCGTGAGCAGGTGGTCCCGGCGGCGCTAGAGGAAGAAGACGAGAGATTGAAGATGGATGTCGGTCATTGGACGTAAATCCAATGGCTAACGATGTCAGAATCATTTGTTGACTAAGTTGACAACGACTTGCATTGGCTTCGGCCTATTGGCCCACATTTCAACCTCCAAAAATATGGCACATATTCAACCCATTTTTTCAGAATTTACAGTCTTTACATTTCAACCTCCAAAAATGTGGCACATATTCAACCCATTTTTTTAGAATTTACAGTCTTTTTTTGCGGGGTAGAATTTACAGTCCATTTGATCTCTTTTTTTAGAATTACAGTCCATTAGCTGGGCTAGGTGAACAAATAATGTAGCGTCCATGCGGCCCATTCATGTTTTTCCTAAAAAATTACAGGCCATTTGCACTTTCTCGAAATACACGATTTTGCTGGGCTGAGAAAACATAACACACACTCTTAACCCAACAACCATCACTCAAGACCACAATAGGTCCATCTCCTTTATTTTTGCGAGGCATCATAATTGTGTGCCCGATTATCCTCCTTCTCACCCCCGTCGGTGATGGCCTCAGTGTTCACACAAAACAAAGCAAAAAACGTGTTTAAATATGGTAAATCCTAAGGCGTCTATCTCTCCCTCTATCCTCTCGCTCTCTCTCTCGCGCGCGCGATGAGAAATCTGTTGTTTTTCCCCGCGACATTTTTCAAAGGTATGCATGTGTAGTTATCGATGTTTTCTTTTTCCTATATGGTTATAGTGGGGTGTATATTTGCAATCAGGATCGCCATCGGTACGAAAGAAAAAACCGATCTTGCGCTATGAAGTATAAGTTTGCTTCCAAAACAATATTTAAAAAAATATTTAACAGGGAAAATTAACATTATATTTGGATTCTACACATTTTTTTAATAAAATTTCATATACAATATTTTAAAATCGAAGTTACGGTTTAAAATATACGTATAATTTAGAAAATCATTTGTTTGACTTAAATATATTCCGAAATAATATTTAAAAATACTTAGTAGGTAAAAATAATCTCATATTCATATTCTACATATTTTTCTAATCAAATTTCATATATAACATGTTCAAATCAGAGTTATGATTTAAAAAATATGGATGATTTAAAAAACATTTATTTGACTTAAATATGATCCGCGGATGAATTACTTAAAACATCGGGGGGGGGGTGTCGGTGTACTAAAGTAGGGGTACCTTAGTATCCCGACTTGTGCACAGGCAGTAGCAGCGTCCCATGGTCTGGCTCACCACGCGCCCGCCAAAGCCCACTCTAGACCCCTTTAAGCCATTCAAGAACAAAGTATTCAAGTTAAGAGACAAGACCCCGGCAAGAGGAGCTTGCCGGGAAGGCCGCACCAGGCTCAAGGATTGTCATTCCAGCGCAAGACCCTGGCAAGAGGAGCATGCTAGGAAGGCCAAATAATAACACTTCAGAAGATATATCGTGGCGCATCATGCGCCCCAGCGGGACCCGGGGAGCGGCAAACTCCCTGGCCCGGCAAGGTTGCGACCCCGGCAAGGTGCTTGCCGGGGGAAGCCCACACTGTGTGCCTGCGCTCCAGCTCATCTGGCCATGCGTCGCCCTGGGGCCCTTCCAGGGGCACGTGGCAGATAGCTGTGCAGCCTGAGGGACACGGTGGCAAGCCGCGGTGACGAGGCTATCGCCGTGGCGAACGGAGACGCATGGACGGACGCTTTTTGGGGCGACGGCGACGGGCATTCAATGCCTTTGTCCCCCACCGTCAAAGTTAGGTGAAGACCACTGTTCATACACTGTTCACGCACTGTTACAACCACCACCATTTTTTACATTTTTACCCTTCTCTACGTTGACACCTGTCGGTGACCCCTTTGAGCTATAAAAGGAGGCCCATGCACAACGTAGAGGGGGTTCGATCCCAGAAACTCGCTCACTCCCACGCTCGGTGTAGCTAGTACTGTAGATCTTCAAGCTCACGAGCTCCGAAAACTCAATACAACCAAAGCAGGAGTAGGGTTTTACGCGTCCTCGCGGCCCGAACCTGGGTAAACTGCCCGCGTGTGCTCCTCGATCTGCTCTCCGTGCTCCCTCCGCTCCCTTACCGCAACGTAGAAGGGGCTCCGGTCCCATAGGTGTTCGTGGGTGGTCAGTTTCCCCGACATCTTTGGCGCGCCAGGTAGGGGGGCGTCGAGGTTGTGCGAACCTGATCCGGCGTTCACGCGGGCGCAACCTTCAGCAACTTCACCAGCTTCATCAACCTCATCGGCTACATCAACATGCCTCCGAAGAAGAAGGCTTCGTAGGTCGGAGGCCCGTTTGCG
Organism: Secale cereale; assembly: GCA_902687465.1. Lineage (NCBI taxonomy): Eukaryota > Viridiplantae > Streptophyta > Magnoliopsida > Poales > Poaceae > Secale > Secale cereale. Next base: position 618,993,341 of record LR738710.1, on the reverse strand, counting down.
TCGATCCCACCACCACCAGAGCCAACGGTTGGTGGGGGAGACGCCGGTGGAAGGGTGGACGCCGGTGGGGAGACTCACGGCACCACCAAGTCCAAGGACAAGACGGACGACCGGGCGAACTCCAAGGCCTCGGTGTCCGTGCACGCACCACGTCCCTCTCAGGAGGTGCCAAACCAGCAGCGACGTGGTACCGGAGGTACCATACGCTTGCTGGGACGTGGCCAGGCCGGCGAGTCACGGGACGCTCAAGGCCAACGTCCTGGCACGAGCAAGGCGCGGTCGCCGGGACGGGAACATGCTCCTTCTAACGCGGTTAGAAGTCCGAGCGTGTCCCGTTCCTCGCACCGTTCGCCACCGTTTCCCTCCTCTCCAGCAGAAGCCCTAGCTAGGGCTTAGCTGCTCCTCGACTTCCCTCCAGCGGCGGACAAGGCCGAAGACTGGAGGGCGACGATCCAAAGCCTCATCGCCTTCGCCAACAACGACGCGCCGCAGCAGCCGGCAACTTCACGGCCGCGGCAAGTCGACCAAGCGAAGGCCGACGGTGACAAGACCGCCGGGGGTGCCACTACCGTGCACTCCCCGCTGCGGAAGCAGAAATCGCCACCCCGCCGGATCAACGTTGACGACAACTCCACGGCGTCGTCAGATCCGCGGGCTCGCCGCGATCAGCGCCAAGTCCTCGACGACAGGCGACAAGAGGACGCTCGAACTCGTATCGAGCGTCAAAGAGAAGCCCGAAGACAGTCCGATCAGCGCGCTGGGACTGCTGTTGACATGCACGCGCCCGGTGAACCAGGCGACTTGCCGTACGCGGCAGGCTGCCCTGCGTTCAGCCGAGAGCTGCGGCAAGTCTAGTGGCCCAGCATGAAGAACTTTAAGCCCAACGTACCCGAGAAGTACGACGGCAAGACACACCCCTCGGAGTTCCTCAGCATCTCCACCATTGTGGTGCAAGCTGCCGGGGGACGCGACGAGAAGATTCTTGCCAACTACTTCCCGCTCGTGCTTAAGCCAAACGTCAGGTCTTGGCTTATGCACTTGCCGGAGAACTCCATCTCTTCATGGGCGGATTTGTGCCACCAGTTTGTCGACGCCTTCACGGGCGGCCACAAACCCCACGGCCAGGAGAGCGATCTCCACATCCTCGCCCAGAAGGAGGGAGAGTCCCTGCGCAAATACATCCAAAGGTTCAGCCGTGTGCAGCACAATATCCCCGACGGCCGGCGATCTCCCATGGCGTTCTCTAGACTAGCCTACGAATGGCTAGCCTCCTCCATTGGGATCTCAACCCTGGGATCTCTGTGGCTAAACAGGTGCGCTCAAAGTTTGGTTCATCGGTGCACTTCTCCCCCTCTTCCCATACCAAGGAGTTCTTCTTGGTTGTCTCCTTCTCCTCGGCATCTTTCCCTCTCACGACAGAATCAGTTGGCCTAGTGCTACAATGTTGTATTGGTGGTTCTCCGTTGGGATTTAATGTTCTTCAATTGGGCAAAAGATCTTTTCGCTTCTCCGTTGCCTCCAACAATGTGGGGCATTTCATTTACAAGTTGAAGGATCGGGTTTGGCCGGATTTTGTTTGTCATTTTCATTTGTTCAAACCGTCGATGAATTATTTAAGTTTGGATAATGGTTGGCATTTGGATGATGAGCTTGGTGAGGTGGCTGCTCGAACCCCTATTGCAATCAAACCCAACCTTGACTTTCTCCGGGAAAGCGCTAGAAAAGATCATTCAGCTAACGATGAACTCTCGAAATTTGGGTTTCATTTCATGGACACTCATCGGGGCAATCATTCACACACTCATGGAAAACATACATTTGCGAAGCATCTCACTTTTGATCCAGATTGTTCAAACGATGCATGTGCTCCGCCCCCAGACAAAGATTGCATCTCTTTTGGCAGTTTTCAAAATGCATTTAATGTTCCACCGTCGGCCGAAAATCAAGCTTTCCAGGGCATTAAATTTGAGCCAAAGAATTGGGAACACATCCCGGATTTCATGCTATTCCATATTCTGGACCAACGGGTGTTCGGCTATTCTGATGAGAAGATTGCCTCAATATGGCATTTACAATCTATCCCGCCATCGGAGGTAATATTCCAACGTTTAAATTTATGTGCTGCTTGCCATCAACTGGGCCATCTTGCGAATATTTGTACTGAGGGCAAAATACTTAAGCCGGAGAACAACTCTAGACCCCATGTTGGGCCGGGCCACTCCGTCTGCACGACCTGCGGCTCTACCCACCACTTTTTCTTTGCTTGCCCGGCTCGGATGTTGTGTTCCTCCTGTGGTTTTCTCGGACACGTTGCGAAATTTTGTTTCGCTGAAGCCTCTCCCCATTTCCTTTGGAAACCAAAAATTCAGCATGTCCCCCCCAAAGATATACCCTTTCCGAATAATAGCCAATCTTTCCATATGAGGAGGATTTTCAAACCGCGGCAATCTTCCAATGATTCCTGGGCTTGGAGGATTAAAACTAGTATAGTATCCCCTCCCGTTGGGATTTCTCGAGGCTGTGTTGGAAACAAAAAACAAAATATGGTATGGCATATCAAATCAAGCGATTCGCAGGGCACGCGCGCTCTACCCATTGGGGGTGACGGTCCGCATCCTCCTGCCCTACGTCCTATCACCTCGAGCACTCCTAGCCTACCCAACCTGCCACCCCCACTACCAAATCGCCAGCAGCCCCCATCAATTCATCCGCCTGCTAGTGCTTCTTCCCATCGCCAGAAACGCCTCTCGGCTCATCCGCCCGCTAGCATCCCTGCAAACACCTCCACTCCTACTCCCATGGCGAACTTCCCAGTCATGCCCTTCCAGTTCATCCCTGGCCCCCTCGCCATCTTCAATGGCCCCGCTGATAGACTCCAGAGGAACATGATGGTCGTCGGCGCTCCTCCACTGCACCACGAAAACTATGCGCTCGTCCTCACCAACCCTCCGACGCCCGATCTTCAGCGTCCTATGGTGCTCGCGGAAATCCTACAAATCTTGGCTGAGGACTTCAATGCTGAGGTGATATACTCTGACATCTTTCATCTAGGCGTCGGGATGATTGGATTTAGATCAGCTGCTGTCAGAGATTTTCTTATCACTACTGGGCCGCATCCGATAGATGATGATAGGACCTTTTACTTCGCCCGCCATGATGAAGGACCTAACATGCGCATACCGATCTTTGAAGCTGTTGCATGGGTAGTATTTCTGGGTTTTCCTCTTGACTACCAGAATGAGTACTATGTGAATAAGGCTGTCAGCTGCTTTGGTAACTTCGAGATTTGGCATAACCCTGGGCAAGTCAAGACTAGAGTTCTTGTTCGTGTGCTTATCAATCAATTCTCCAATGTGCCGCATAGTTTGATCATTAAAAGGGCCAACGTGTTTGGAGGTCTGGGAAGATCATGGACTGTTCCAGTCTATATTCTGACTAACTGGCCAACCAACCCGCCTAATGCGGGCACAGAGGAGCCGCCGCCACCGATGAACGCCTCGCCGCATCCCAGGGAATTGCCGTTCCTGATTGCTTCCCAACAGGTATCCTTTGAAGCCATGGTTGCACAGCAGCAACAGGCGAATGCGGCCTGGGGGCAAGATCTTCAGCCACCTCCACAGCAGCCACTAGCCAATGGATGGCAACCCTGGCCTGAAATCCCACCGCAATACCAGGGTGAGAGTTGGCGTCAGATCATTGAATACACTGGCCCGTCCATGATGGACGGAGTAACACCTGAAGAAAATGTTCTTGATGATGGACTGGAGGCCTGGAATGCGCATGTGGCGCAGGTTGAACTGGCAGCGGATGACATCGTTCTGGGTGCGCACCACAGCACCATGACTTTTGTCAGAGGAACGGCGGAAGAGGCAAACCTCCGTGTCTTACCTTTCGCAAGTTTGATCTCCTTTCTCAGGAAATACATCTACAAGCCCATGCTCCCCATGCTCCTCCCTGCTGAAGTTTCCTTGGAGCAGACCACCCAGTTCTGTAACTCGCTCCAGTACCTGTTTGTGGCATATGCAATCAGATCCTGGTATACCCCAATTGCCACAATGTCAGACACCCTCCTTGTAAAACTGGACAAGCGCAGCTGGGATGAAGCCTTTGCTCCACTTCTTCGCCAACCGATGGATGCCACTGTGGTTGCCGTTGAGGAGCCACGGGATATGCCCCGAAAGAATGCGATGGTGATCACTGAACATGTGGATGACACTCGGGTGCTGGCACGCTCTGTCAAGAAGAACAAGCTGGCAGGCGATTCACTGCCTCTCCGACGCAGCACCAGGAATAATCGCTATGATGGCTTTAAGGCTCCTTCCATGGCTGAAGCGCGCCCGTACAAGACTAAGGTTAGACCACGGCAAACACCTTTGGCTCCTCTCAGAGTTTCTTCAACCCTTGCACAAACTACTGCTGATGAGGCCCCGCCACCAACGCCTATTTCCCAGATGCAGAGGATCGGCACGGTGCGCTGTGGAATTCCTGTAGCCGAGCTCTCCGAGTCCAAGCTCATGGCGCCGCTGGAGGAAGAGGAGCCCGCTGCCACCACCCCCACCAACTAATATACATGGCAAACCAAGTGCACTGGAAGGTGCTGGTGTGGAATATCCGTGGCATAAATTCGGAGGAAAAAACCTTAGCAGTTAGAAATGCGATTGCAGCTTCGGGTTGTAATATCGTGCGCCTCCAGGAGACTAAACGAGCCTCTTTTGATCTTGCTTTCATTAAGACATTCTGTCCACGCCGTCTTGATCAATTTGCTTTCGTTCCTTCGCGTGGTGCCTCGGGGGGTATTCTTACAGTCTGGAATGGTTCTCTATTTGATGGGAACAGGATTTTCTCGGATTTCTTTGCTTAAGGAGTAAAGCTAACTTCGAAGGTGTCCGACCACGCATGGACGCTATTCAACATCTATGGGCCATGTAGGGGGGATGATCGAGTGATGTTCACTGATTGGCTCTATGAAATGGACATACCAGATACGGACGATTGGCTCCTTGTAGGAGACTACAATTACATTCGATCATCAAACAACAGAAATAAGCCAGGGGGGATGCCAATGACATACTCATTTTCAATGACATTATACGTACACAAGCCTTGGTAGAAATCCCTCTTAAAGGACGTTCCTATACTTGGAGCAATATGCAGAATGACCCTTTGTTGGAACAGCTAGACTGGTTTCTCTCATCGTGTCACTGGACCCAATCGTACCCAAACAAAATTGCCACCCCACTGGGAAACCTGTGTCTGATCACACACCATGTGTGGTCGAAATCAAAACCACCATACCCAAGAGCAAGGTCTTTCGTTTTGAAAATTATTGGACTAACCACCCGGGTTTTTTTGAAGTGGTGCAGGGGTCCTGGGATAAGTACTGATATGCAAAAAATACCTCTGCCCTTATATGCAAAAAGATGAAGCGCCTAAGGTATGATCTTAAAAAATGGAGCAAAGGAATCTCCCGCCTCTCAATACTCATTCAAAACTGCAATTGGGCCCTCGCGGAGCTTGATGGGCTGGAAGATCGGCGGCCCCTCACGGTGCCTGAGAAAAACTTCAGGAAAATTATCAAGGCCCACCTGCTTAAACTACTACAATACCAGAACCGATACTGGAGAGAGCGGTGCACGATTCGTTACATCAAATTTGGAGAAGAAAACACGAAGCTGTTCCATGCTTTGGCAACTGAACGTTATAGAAAAAACTTCATTTCCTCCCTTAAACTTCAAGATGGATCTGTGGTCACAGATCATAAAGCGAAGGAGCAGGTACTGTTTGATACATACAAAGGGAGACTTGGAGCTTCTTCCACCCCGGCTATGAAGTTTAACCTAGCCTCAATCATCAACAAGATAGATGGTCTTGAAGCGCTGTCAACCCCTTTTACACACTCTGAGATAGATGGAGTGGTTAAAAACATGCCCACTGATCGTGCCCCTGGCCCTGACGGTTTTAATGGACACTTTATTAAAACCTGTTGGCACATCGTCAAGGAAGACTTCTATAAACTGTGCGAGGACTTCTACAACGGCAACATTGACCTCACCAGCATCAACACGGGGTTCATCACGCTCATCCCCAAAACCAACTCGCCTGAGTCGGCTAATGACTTCCGCCCAATCACTCTTTTAAACTGCTGTCTGAAGATCATTACAAAGCTTCTTGCAAACAGGCTGCAGACCGTTATCCTCAAGATCATACATAAAAACCAATACGGTTTTTTGAAGAGCCGGTCCATCCAAGACTGCCTGGCGTGGGCTTTTGAATATATCTATCAATGCCAGCGATCAAAAAAACCCATTGTGCTGCTCAAACTGGACTTTGCGAAAGCTTTCGACACTATCAACCATTCTGCTATGATGAAGATCATGCAACACATGGGCTTCGATGATTGGTGGATGGGGTGGATCAAGAATATTTTTGGATCAGGCAAATCCTCGGTCCTTCTAAACGGAATTCCCGGACGACAATTTGACTGTAACTGCGGGGTACGGCAAGGGGACCCGCTCTCTCCCCTCATTTTTGTCCTCGCGGGTGATCTGCTGCAGGCTGCCATCAATGACGCGTACCGGAACGGCCTTATTGAACTGCCGATCCCCTCTCGTACTGGAATGGATTATCCGGTGGTGCAATATGCTGATGACACAATCCTGATCATGCCGGCCGATCTAGCGCAGGCACAGACCATGAAGCAAATCCTGATGGACTACGCGGACTCGATCGGCCTCAAAATAAACTTTAGCAAATCCCTTCTAGTGCCACTTAACGTGGATGATCGCCTTGCTGCGGATCTAGCACAAATCTGGCAATGCTCGGTTGGGGGTATGCCATTCACCTACCTGGGACTACCCATGGGAACAACCAAACCTACGGTGAATGAGCTTATGCCACTGGTGGAAAGGGCAGAACGTAGGCTCTCTTCTTCCCTATGCTTGATGAACTATGGGAGTAAGTTGACGCTGCTGAACTCCATGATTACCTCCCTCATGATTTACCCCATGTGCACTCTCAAGTTCCCGCTCAAATTGACTGAGCATCTGGACAAGATCCGTCGCCGATGCCTGTGGCGCAAAAGAACGGAGCAAGGGGAAACTTGTAACTCCCTGGCCTCTTGGGCTCTCGCGTGTAGGCCTAAGAAGCATGGGGGTCTGGGTGTTATTGACATCAAAATCCAGAACGAAGGGCTGCTTCTCAAGTTCCTTCACTGCTTTTATAACAAGAAAGATACCCCCTGGTGCTCTCTTATCTGGGAAGCGTACTATGAACACCAAGTCCCACACGCAACGGATGCCTGTGGCTCGTTCTGGTGGAGGGACGTAATGAAGTTAAATGACAAGTACAGAGGTATTACTAGGGTTGTGGTGGGCGACGGCTCGTCGGTGCTGTTCTGGAAGGAATTGTGGCTAGCTGAAACCCTTGAGCTCTCGCATCCACGGGACTTTTCCTACACTACGATGGAAGATGCGTCGGTCAAGGAATTCCTGTCAATCACAGACATGCAGCAAGGGTTTTATTTGCCCCTCTCCCAACAGGCTAGGGACGAAGTGCTGGAAAGGCAAAACCTCTCGAGAGACACCACCCCCGTAGACGACCTAAGTGATTCCTGGACCTGCTTGTGGGGGGACCGATATTCCTCGCGCAAATACTATGCAAATTACTTCAAGGAGGTGATGGTGGATGGGGCTTTCAAATGGATCTGGAAAAGCAGATGCACAATGAAGATTAAAGTATTTGCGTGGTTGCTGCTGATGGATCGGGTGAATACCAAAAATATGCTCAAACGGCGACACTACAATGTTTCGGAGGGGGTGGCGTGCGAGCTTTGTGCGAGTGGAGCTGAAGAAACCGTGGAGCATCTCTTCTTTAACTGCAACTTCAGCAGAACCTGTTGGGGGAGGCTGGGAATGGACTGGACACATAATGGAGACCGCATGCAGATCGTGCACTCCGGGCGGCAGCGATGGACCAAACCCATGTTCATGGAGATCTTTCTCACGGCGGCCTGGAGCATATGGAAGGAACGCAACGGCAAGGTGTTTAGGGCGACCCCCCCCCTCGGTTACCTCCTGGCTGGAGAGGTTTAAGAAAGATCTTGGCCTGCTTGTACACCGGGTTAAACCCTCCCTAGAACAGTTTGTAGGAGACTTCTTAAGAACACTAGACTAAAAAGCTAGAACCCTTTCTCTGAACAGTTGAATCTGGGGGGTGCTTGACTTGATGGAGGGCCCCTGACCTGGGGGACCACATCTTGTCATGCGGAACACCCTGACAATATGTAACCTTTGTTTGTATATTTGAAGTCAGTAGGATGCTCTCCTACTGTCATTGATATTTCAAAAAAACAATATCCCCGATGTCCACCCTGCCGCGGTTATCAGCGCGTTCCACCAGAACGTGCGTAACCGCCGGATGAGGGAGGAGATGGCGATGACCATGATCCGGGACGTCAGCGAGCTTTACGCTCTGGCTGACAAATGTGCGCGTGCCGAAGAGGGGAGGAGACTCCCCGGAGAGGATGCCGGCGCAGGAGGAAGTGACAGCGAGGATGCCGCCCCAGCAAAGAAAGGCCGGCGGCGAAATAAAAGGAAGAAGAAGAACAAGGAGGTACTGGTTGTCGAGCAGTCCGGCAAGGAGGCTCCCGCCAAGAAGACACAGGCTGGTGGCTCCGGCAAGGAGGCCGCCCCTGTAGCAGTGGCCGACAAGCAGGACGGCTCCGACAAGCAGTACTGCAAGATCCACCGCACCAAGGGCCACGATCTCCAAAACTGCAAGAGGGTAGAGTACCGCGTAGAGCAGCAGAAGGCTGAATACGAGCGTCGCGACAAGGAGAAGGCCCAAGGAGGCGGAGGAGAGTCCAGTAAGAAGCGGCCGTTCAATGGCCGGGGAGGACGCCGCGGCAAGGCCAAGCAGCGACAAGGAGACAGACCTCCCCGGGGTCGCGACAAGGATGAAGACGAAGACGACGATGAGGACATGGATGTAGGAGACAACAGCGAGCAGGAGTTCCAGAAGGCCACAGAAGTGCTATGCGTCGATGGAGGTGCCTCTCTGCACACTTCCCACCGCCAACTCAAACAATGGGTGCGGGAAGTGAATGCAGCTGAGCCACCCGTCGAGTCGCACAGGCTGCTGAAATGGTCCGGCACGCCCATCATCTTCGACCTTGAGGACCACCCAGACCGCACAACCGCGGTCGGGTGCTTGCCGATGTTGGTTTCACCAACTATCCGCAACCTTAAGGTCACCAAGATGTTGGTTGACGGCGGGGCCGGCCTCAACTTAATCTCCTTCGCTGTGATCAAGAAACTGCAGATCCCCGACAGCGAGCTCGAGGAAACCGGGACGTTCCAAGGAATCAACCCGGGAAGGAGCAAGCCGAAGGGGAAGATCACGCTGCCAGTGACCTTGGGTGGAGAGCTCAACTTCAGGACAGAGAGGATCATGTTCGACGTTGCTCATATCCCATTGCCCTACAATGGGATACTTGGCCGTCCTACGCTCGCCAAGTTCATGGTAGCCTCCCACTACGCATATAACATGCTCAAGATGCCAGGGCCGATAAGCGTCATCTCTGTCCCCGGCGACAAGAAGGATGCGCTTATTTGCGCCAACAAGATCTACCGGGATGCAGCAGCCGCGGCAAGCAGCCAGGCACTAGCCGCTGAAGCTCCCGGGGGGAAGACCAAGACCAAGTCCGGCAAGAGCTCTGGAGCCCACTCCGGCAAACGCACCTCTTCGGAGTGCTGCGCTGCCGTCGAGGACGCACCATCGAGCTCCACCGGCAAGTGCAAGAAAGGAATGGCAGCTCCGCCGGTAACCAAGAAGGTGTCCGCCAAGGAGGACGGCACTGGTGGTACCTTCACCATCAGTGCTACACTCGACCCCAAATAGGAAAGAGCGCTCATTGCCTTCCTGCCGGCGAATGTTGACGTGTTTGCGTGGCAACCGTCTGACATCCCCGGCGTTCCCAGGAAGGTAATTGAGCACAAGCTTGCTGTTTGTCCTCATGCGCGGCCCGTCAAGCAGAAGGTCAGGAAGCAAGCCGTGGAGCGCCAAGAGTTCATAGCTAAAGAGATAAAGAAGTTGGAAGCAGCAGGCCTGGTTAGAGGCGTACTCCATCCTACGTGGTTAGCCAATCCAGTTGTCGTGCGAAAGGCTAATGGGAAATGGAGACTTTGTATAGACTTCACTGATGTGAATAAAGCTTGTCCAAAGGATCCTTTTCCCTTGCCGCGCATCGACCAGATTGTTGACTCCACGGCTGGATGTGAGTTGCTTTCATTTCTCGATGCATACTCAGGTTACCACCAGATATTCATGGCTGAGGAAGATGAAGAGAAGACTGCATTCATTACTCCCTGTGGCACGTATTGCTTCATAAGCATGCCCTTTGGATTGAAGAATGCAGGTTCGACATTTGCAAGGGTAGTACACACTGCTTTTGAGCCACAGATACACAGAAATGTAGAAGCCTACATGGATGATATAGTGGTCAAGAGCAAGAGCAGAGAAACCCTGATTCAAGACCTAGGAGAGACCTTTGAGAATCTACGCAAGATACAACTCAAGTTGAACCCCGAGAAGTGCGTCTTCGGAGTCCCCTCCGGCAAGATTCTCGGGTTCTTCGTGTCCCAGAGGGGGATTGAAGCCAATCCCGACAAGATAAAAGCCATCGAGCAGATTGAAGCCCCGAAGCGCGTCAAGGACGTAAGGAGACTTGCTGGTTGTGTGGCTGCCCTCAGCAGGTTCATTTCAAAGTCTGCAGAACCCGCCCTGCCTTTCTTCAAAATCTTGAAAAACGCAGGTCCTATGAAATGGACTCCGGAAGCGGAGGCTGCGCTGCAAGACTTGAAAGGATACCTATCCTCCACTCCAATACTTGTCGCACCTAGGCCACAAGAGAAGTTGCTACTGTACCTAGCGGCAACCAATCAAGTGGTTAGTGCTGCATTAGTAGCGGAGAGGGAGGCAGATGAGGAACCCACATCCCCGGCAAGTGCGTCCAGCGACAAGCAGGGGGCTTCCCCGACAAGCTCTGGCCCCGACAAGGACAAGTCTGCGCAGGAACAAGGAGAAGTGCGAAAGAAGATGGTGCAGCGCCCGGTTTATTTCGTAAGTTCCCTCCTGCAGGGGGCTAGATCGAGATACTCTTGGGTGCAGAAGTTGCTTTTCGGCCTCCTCATGGCCTCGAGAAAGCTGCGCCATTACTTCCAAGCACATGAGATAACAGTGGTCACTCGCTTTCCGTTGAAGAGGATATTGCAAAATCCAGAAGCAACAGGCAGGATCGTCGAGTGGGCACTAGAGCTGTCAAGCTTTGGTCTCAAGTTTGAGAGTACTTCAACCATACAGAGCAAAGCTTTGGCAGAGTTCATAGCGGAATGGACCCCAACACCAGATAAAGAAGTTCCAGAGACAAGCATCCCCGTCCAAGAAGCAAGCAAGGAGTGGATAATGTACTTCGATGGTGCCTTCTCGCTGCAAGGCGCCGGCGCTGGCGTGTTACTTATAGCGCCCACCGGAGAGCACCTCAAGTATGTTGTTCAAATGCACTTTCCCAAGGAGCAAGCGACAAACAATACTGTTGAGTATGAAGGTCTGCTTGCCGGCCTCAGAATAGCGGCCGAACTTGGGATCAGGAAGCTGATTGTCCGGGGAGATTCACAGTTGGTGGTCCGACAAGTAAACAAGAGTTACCAGAGCCCTCTGATGGAAGCTTATGTCGATGAAGTGAGGAAGCTTGAAGAACACTTTGAGGGCCTGCAGATGGAGCACGTTCCAAGAGCTCAGAATGATATCGCAGATGGCCTCTCAAGGTGTGCTGCAATGAAGTTCCCTGTGGAACCAGGGACCTTCGTGCTCAAGCTAACTCAACCATCCGTTACACCACCAGTTGGGCAGAGCAAGAAGAGGAAGTTGGTCTCCGGCGACTACTTGCCGGCGGATCTTCCCAAAGCCGCCGCCAAGGTCCCCAAGATCAGCAACGAAAATTCTGAGGAACAGTCTGCTCCTGCGGACCCAAGGGTCTGTACAGTTGAAGCAGGCGTTCCCGACAAGCCTTGCCACGGCAGGCTTGCCGGGGAACCCTCAGCTCCGGCAGAGCCGCAGGCTCTCGCCGTAGAAGCTGAGGTTCCCGCAGCAGTCCTGATGCCTTTAGTCCTTGTTGTCGAGCCTCAAGCTCCAGCATGGGCACAACAAATCGTCCGTTTTCTCCAGACTGGAGGACTTCCCGAAGAACCAGAAGAGATAGAGAGGATAACCAGGCAGTCAAGTATGTACCAGTTCGTTGGCAACGAACTGTACAGAAGAAGACTCAATGGTGTCAGATTGAAGGGCATTTCCCGGGAAGATGGACAGAAGCTGTTGGCAGAGATTCATGGAGGCATATGTGGCCACCACATTGGCGCAAGAGCACTTGCCGGGAAGGCGTTCCGGCAAGGGTTCTTTTGGCCAGAAGCCCTCCAGGATGCAACTGCACAAGTAACCAAGTGTGAAGCGTGCCAGTTCCATGCCAAGCAAATTCACCAGCCAGCTCAAGCTCTCCAGACGATCCCTTTGTCCTGGCCCTTCTCGGTCTGGGGGCTCGATATCCTCGGCCCCTTCCCCCGCGCCGTCGGGGGCTTTGAGTACTTGTACGTCGCAATCGACAAGTTCACAAAGTGGCCAGAAGTGGAACCAGTGAGAAAGGTGGCAGCACAGTCAGCGGTCAGGTTCTTCAGATCAATAGTTTGCCGTTTCGGAATCCCTAACAGGATCATCACCGACAACGGCACACAGTTCACAAGCCGCACCTTCATGCAGTACGTCCAAGACCTTGGCGCCAAGGTCTGCTTTGCTTCTGTTGCTCACCCGAGGAGCAATGGTCAAGCAGAGAGGGCAAATGCTGAAGTGCTGCGCGGGCTCAAGACAAGAACCTTCGACAGGCTGCACAAGTGTGGAACAAACTGGATAGAGGAGCTACCGGCGGCTCTTTGGTCAATCAGGACGACACCGAATCGAGCCACCGGACAGACACCCTTTGCTCTTGTCTATGGAGCAGAGGCAGTTCTCCCCACGGAACTCGTATACGGATCTCCTCGAGTGCTCGCTTACGACGAGCTCGAGCAAGAGCAACTGCGACAAGATGATGCATTGCTCCTTGATGAGGAACGTCTCCAGGCTGCTGTACGAGCTGCTCGATACCAGCAAGCCTTGCGTCGCTGTCACAGCCGCAGGGTCAAGGCCAGGTGTCTCGAGGAAGGCGACCTTGTTCTTCGGCGCGTTCAATCCGCCAAGAACTCCAACAAGTTGATGCCGAAGTGGGAAGGCCCTTATCGGGTGAGACAAGTCATGAGGCCCGGCGCTGTCCGCCTTGAGACCGAAGAAGGCTTACCGGTGAGCAACTCCTTGAACATAGAGCATCTTCGCCAGTTTCACCCATAAGGCGCGGTTGCCGTGATCCGCTCCGGCAACCACCTTTTGTACAAGTCTTGCCGCTGTTGCATGTAAACCTTTGTACAAAGCCAGGCGCAGACCCCGTGCATCAGTAAAACTTTTGTGCTTCGCACCATTTGTCATTTCGTGCTCTTCCTTTTACTTGCATGTATCATCTGACGTTTTGTGCAGCACACATCCCCGGTAAGCAATAACAAGCCGCAAGGCTCCGTACTTGTATTTTCTCCTCCTCTGCCTTTCTCTCTGAAACAGAAGGAGTGTTCCTCGCGCACAAGTTTGCCGGGGGGGAAGGATATAGAAGTATGGACCAAGTGCTGTTCAAGAAAGAAAAGTCTTGCCGGGAAGCAAACAATCCATGAAAGCTAAGTTACCAAAGTTTGAGCATTCAAATTTTTAAATTTTAGTTGTCTTCCTTGAACAACCACACTTTGTATGGAAAACCTGTGCGCGGAGGAACCTACCCGTGGCTAGCCGCGCCCTTACTTTGTTTCGAGCACGCTCAACGGCTTAAGTGAGCTGCGACAAGTGTCGCGCCCTTACTTCGTTTCCGAGTTCGCTCAGCAATCTAAGTGTGCTGCGACTAGCTGCGGCAAGGTTTCTTGCCGGCGAAGGCTTTGCCAGCAGGCTGCTAAGAATCCCGCACTCAGCGCTCGCGGCAAGGGTCCCTTTGCCGGAGAGATCCCTAAAAGCGTAGGGTGGAAAGCATACAAAGTGAAGGGACTGAAGCAAGGGAGATAACATTGCATTGATTACCCGAAATAAAAGTATATATTACAGAGATAACTTGCCGCTGTTCTAAACAACTACTATCTATGGCTTAATTGACAGCGGCGAGGGAAGCAAGGTGCCTAGTCTCTTCGGTCTCCGTTGATCCTCTGGATCTTGCCCACCTTGGCAACGATATGGGCAACTTGGGCCTTCAACGCCTCCTGGTCAGCTTCGAGCGGCAGAGAACGGAGGACATTGACAAGGTTGATCCCGGGGTTGCGGTGGACGATCTTCGACAACACCCGCTCCATAGTACCCGTGCAAAGCCGGCGCGCCTCGTCGGCCAGCTGCACAGGAATCTTCTCCCGTAGCCGCGCGAGGGCCGGCGCCACCCCTCTAAGGAACAAGCTCAGCTTGGCGCTGTGGGGGAGATTCTCGTCGGGGGAGTACGCGAGGTGCTCCGCCCTCAGCGCCACCATCTCCATATCGATGTTGGCGGCGGAGGTAACGAGGTCCTCGGTCCACTGCTCCACCGTCTGCTGGAAGTGGTTTTGCGAGACGGCGGCGCTCTCCAGCAAGGCCCTCTCAGTACGGAGATCGTCCTTCAGTTTCGTCTCACGGTCCCGGGCGGCGTCAAGCGAGTCGGTGAGGGTGGAAACCTTCATCTCCAAGTCGGCGATGGAGTCCCTGGCGTCGGTGAGCTCTTTGCCCTTCTCGGAGAGGCGGATTTGCAGCTCCGAGTTGGTGTGGGCATCTTTCTCCCGCGCCACGTTGAGCACGGCGACCCTATCTTCACTAGCCTTCAAGTTCAGCTCCATCTGCGCCACCCTGACCTCCAGATCCCTCTTGGCGGTCTCTGCGGCAGCGGCGGTGTCCCTCGCCTCCTGCAGAGCCCCGCCAATAGCCTGCTCCCGAGCGGTAAGGTCGTCCTCGTGGCTGTCGAGGTCGACCTTCCGCTAGTTGAGCTCTCCTTCCCGCCGAGACAGCTCCTCGGCGGCCAGCTGCTGCTGCTCCTCCACCTCTGCCTTTTCGAGGATGAATGCTTGGTGTGCTCCGGCAAGCTCTTCGCGCTCCTCCGCCAAGTTTCGGAGGGCCGCCTGGTTGGCGGCACGGAGCTCCGCGGCGCGCTTCTCCAAATCAGCACCAGCCTTGGCAGACAGAGCTTCTCGAGACTCCAACTTCGCCTGCCTGGCCCGGTACAAGGCCAGGAGCCGGCGTAGGAGTCGCTCCTCTTCGGGCTCGTCGCTGCTGCCGGGCGCATCGACAACCTTCAACCCGGCGGAGGCGAGGACTTCTCCGTCGAACGTCTCTCCCTTCGCGGGTGCCCTTGATGAGGACGCCCACGGGACTTGGATAAAGACCCCGTTGGCGGCCTCCAGATAAACGCCCGACCCAGCCGCGGAAGCGGAAGGATCGGCGGCCGGTGCAGCGTCCGGCGCTCCTGTGGCCTCCGGGCCAGCAGTGCGGTCGCCGGTCCCTTCCCCAGCCGCGGCGTCAGCGGTCGGGGCGATCTCCTCGGCGGCTGGCTCATCGGCGTCAGCCGTTCCCTCTGCGGCGGTGGCATCGCCAGCGTCGCCACGCACCTCCTCCTCGGCGATGGTCTCCGTCTCCATCGACTCCGGGGCGGGCGGATCTAGCAGAAGAAAAAGAAAAGAAAGAATTGTCAAGAAAATATCCAAAAAAGAAGAATCCGAGAAGAAGAAAGTACAAGGGTTTACCTGCGCGGGCTTCTTCGATGATGGGGTCCCTCGCCGGGGAGCTCTCCCTCGGCTGCGTAGAAGTGGCCCCTGCTGGCGGAGGGCCGCTTGCGCCCTCCCTTGGCGGGGTGCTCACCCTTGTCGGGCTGCTCGCCCTTGGCGGGGTACTCTCCCTCGGCGGAGTGCCCGTCCTTGGCGGAGCGCTGTCCCTCGCCGGGGAGCTCATCCTTGGCGGGGAGGGTGGAACAAGCGGCTCGTCGGGGGCGACCTCCTGGTGCTCCTGCGGCTGCGGCTCCACTTCTGCACAAGACAACAAAACATCAATAAGGACAACTACCTCAAGCGCGCCCGACCAACAGAAAAGTGAACAAGGAACTTACGCTGGGGGCTGCTCCCCGGAGCAGCAGGCTGGTCCGGCAAGTCCGTCGCTGGCGCACCACCTGCCGCTGCGACGGGCTCGTCGTCCTCGATATCGACCACAGTGATTTTGGCCCTCTTCGCCATCCGCTGGGTCAAGGTCCTGAAAGCCAAAACAAGATCAGAACCAAGCAAGAGAAATCAAGACAAAATCAAAGGAAATGAAAATCGCAAGTACTTACTCTTCCTCCTCTTCGTCGGAGCTGAGGGTGGAGAAGTCAAATCCCGCCTCGTGTGCTCCGGCGCGAGGAGCTGGAGGGGAGAGCTCCCTCGGGCGCTTGGCGGGCTCCGGAGCTGCGGGCTGTGAAGACCCAGCACCGGTCGTCGCTGAGGACCGAGGAGCAGAAGGAACCCCAGAGTCACTCCGGGAAGATCCCCCTCCGCTTGTCGCTCGGGCACGGGACGCCTCCTTGACGACCTTGCTCGTCATGTTGGCGCGCGTTGCCCGACGCGTCGGTTGTTGTCGGGGCGCCTGCGGCTTCACCGCCTCGGCGGCCTTGCGGAGGCGCTTCTTCTGTTGCGGCGGAGGGCTTGGTGGTGGCGGAAAATTCTCCGAGGATGAGGAGGCGTCGTCATCAAGATTCAGAGACCCGGCAGAATCTTCATCGGAATCACCGGACTCGGCGTCCTCCTCCTCCTCGGCGGGCCCGCTGGATTCAGCACCCTGCCCGGCAGCCTCGCCCATCCCGGCAGGCTCCCCGGTAGGCTCCCCGACAAACTCCTCGGGCGCAAGCTTCAACAACTTGAGGATTTCCTCCTCCTCAGCCTGACTCACCGCTTCTGCCGCCTCCGCTTCATCCACGGTGTATCCAAATTCACCTGCCGCTGCGGCCACAGCAGCCTCCTCCATCCTGGAGGCAATGTATGCCACATCTCGGTCGGTGGTGTCCCGGGTGAGCCCCTTCTTGTCCTCAGCCTTGCGTGGTTTTTCAACCAGGTTGTCGAAGAAGGCTTGCACGGTCTCCGCTGAAGGCACCAGCCAAGTGGGCACAATCCCGTGGGAGTCGCACTCAGGCATCGCCGCGCGGATGGCACTGAGCGCAGTATTGTTGCACAAAGGAACAACTCCAACCAACGGTCCGAACCACTCCGGGTGCTTGGGGTCATGCTTGAACAGCTCCCGGACCATCCCCTTCAGTTCCAGGATGGTGAAGTTATAGTTTAACCCGGGGCGCAGCCTCATCCGGTCTGTCGCGTTGCCGAATTCCCAAGCGGGTCTCTTCCTTTCCTGCAGAGGGGCAATGCGGCAGCGGAGGAAGTCAGCCCCAACTTCACCCACAGTCAGATTGGCAGCCCGGAGACGAAGGATCCTTGTGAGGGAAATCAGCAGGTTGTCATCCTCCGGGGCCAAGTCACTCCAATCCTTGCCGCGCACTATTGAAGTCTGGCGCGGCAAGGTAAATTGCTCGGGCTCATCTTCCAGGACCCAGCACCAGTCAGCCCTGCACTCTTCCCACTTGCCGCGAAGCTCTCCCTTCAAGTATGCCTCCTTCTTGTTCAGCCTAAAGATCCAGGAGATGCCACCGGAGAGTGGGGATCCAGATTCTACTATAGGCATGAAGAAGTGGCGGAAAAGAGCTACGTTTGGGTGGACCCCGACATAGTTTTCGCACAGATGTGCGAAAACGGCCAAGGTGAGAACGGCATTTGGGGTGAAATCTAAAAGGTGGAGGCCGTACGTGTTCATCACATCACAGAAGAACTCCGAATACGGAGGGCAGAGACCGCAATAGAAGAACGCAGCAAAGAAGTAATAACCTCCCGGGAACATGTCGACGGCCACGGCGGGGAGGACTCTGGTGCGCGGGTGATCCTTCGTCTCCCTCGCCCAGAACAAGTAGTACTTGTCCCGCAGCTCCCTCGGGCCGAGCCTTGGCGGGAAGACCACCCTCCTTCTCTGCATGGCTGCCAGCTTCACCGCCTGCTCAGACTTCTCCTTCTTCGCCTTGTCGCTCTTCGCCTTGTCGCTCTTCGCCTGGTCGCTCTTCGGGGCCATGGCGGGGACGGCGAGGGAGGGCGACGACGCTGCGGGTGGGGAAGACGGCGGAGGAAGGGCGGAGAGAAGCGGGGGTTTCTGGAGATTCAAGGCACAAGTGAAGGCAATGGGGGGAAACTGCCCCTGCTTCCTCTGCTTTTAAGGGGGGAGTGGGGGACGTTCCGCATTTCCCCATTAAAGAAGCAGGCCACGATCTCTCCCACGACGCCGCAATCGACGGGTGCCGTTAGGGAGGGATGCGGCGAATCTGGAGTGGGAAACGGCGCGCCGTGGGCCGCGTGTGTCCGTGCACTATTCTGGGCCTGGCCCAACAGCGCTCGGCACCGTGTGTGGCCCAGGCCCGGGGGCTCCTGTCGGTGTACTAAAGTAGGGGTACCTTAGTATCCCGACTTGTGCACGGGCAGTAGCAGCGTCCCATGGTCTGGCTCACCACGCGCCCGCCAAAGCCCACTCTAGGCCCCTTTAAGCCATTCAAGAACAAAGTATTCAAGTTAAGAGACAAGACCCCGGCAAGAGGAGCTTGCCGGGAAGGCCGCACCAGGCTCAAGGATTGTCATTCCAGCGCAAGACCCTGGCAAGAGGAGCTTGCCAGGAAGGCCAAATAATAACACTTCAGAAGATATATCGTGGCGCATCAGGCGCCCCGGCGGGACCCGGGGAGCGGCAAACTCCCGGGCCCGGCAAGGTTGCGACCCCGGCAAGGTGCTTGCCGGGGGAAGCCCACACTGTGTGCCTGCGCTCCAGCTCATCTGGCCACGCGTCGCCCTGGGGCCCTTCCAGGGGCACGTGGCAGATAGCTGTGCAGCCTGAGGGACACAGTGGCAAGCCGCGGTGACGAGGCTATCGCCGCGGCGAATGGAGACGCATGGACGGACGCTTTTTGGGGCGACGACGACGGGCATTCAATGCCTTTGTCCCCCACCGTCAAAGTTAGGTGAAGACCACTGTTCATACACTGTTCACGCACTGTTACAACCACCACCATTTTTTACATTTTTACCCTTCTCTACGTTGACACCTGTCGGTGACCCCTTTGAGCTATAAAAGGAGGCCCATGCACAACGTAGAGGGGGTTCGATCCCAGAAACTCGCTCACTCCCACGCTCGGTGTAGCTAGTACTGTAGATCTTCAAGCTCGCGAGCTCCGAAAACTCAATACAACCAAAGCAGGAGTAGGGTTTTACGCGTCCTCACGGCCCGAACTTGGGTAAACTGCCCGCGTGTGCTCCTCGATCTGCTCTCCGTGCTCCCTCCGCTCCCTTACCGCAACGTAGAAGGGGCTCCGGTCCCATAGGTGTTCGTGGGCGTCCAGTTTCCCCGACAGGGGGGGGTTTCAAAAAATGTAAAATAATGGTTCGGATATTTCTTAAATCCTGACTGCGGGTGGATTTCAAGAAAACACATGGACTTCTTTGTAAAATATGAAAAAATGGTTCGTTTTAACTTAAAATAGGACTGCAGGTTGAATTCTCTGAAGTAGAGGGACTTTTCTGTAAAATGTCATGACGGACGAGAAGAAACCAAATTTGCTTTACTATTAGATAAAGATATATAAGTGATTTATTATTACATTGGTCCTTAAATCTTACCAAGCTTTTGTACACAATCACCAGGATTTTCGTTACCAAAAAAATCCAGGATTTTATTGAGAAGAAATTATTTTTATAAGTTAACAAGATGTGGGATATTGTTTTCTTACATATGTAAGTATCTGTTAAATATATGATGACAATAACAATAATATATAATAACATACAAAATAATTTAAATATATAATATAGTTAGAAGGGAAACATAAGTTGGACCAGGCGTTCCTATTCTTATATAGAAAAATAGAACAGACCTCTGCGTTTTCTTCAAAAAAAAAATACATAAATTGGGATGCCGATGTTTCAGGAAAAATAAAACCTCTGATGGGAGGTCCATAGGCCGGTCGATACATGACGGCCCTCAAGAAAATACAAACAGACCTATGGACCTCCCATCCGAGGTCGTGGGTTGCGCATGTTAAAAAAGAAATCCTAGACGGGGCAGCCCAAAACCCAGCTGATACTTGCTGCCCTAGTAATAATTAAGGATACCTGCCAGCTCCCGGCTTCGTTGTGAATTTATCTCCTATAGTAACTACGTTGAAGCACCTAAAAATGTAACTATGTTGACAAACCCGTGGGCCCCAACGTCAGTATAGCATTAGGAGGAAGTGTTTTTTTAATGAGGCACTTGCTTGCGTACAGCCATAGACCTGGTTGGTCCCGACTATCCGCCTCTCCACATACAATTCTCTCGTTTGTTCAACATGTTCACAATGGCAAACAGCGGCATCGGGGCGAGCGCACCAAGGCGCAGGAGGAGATCCGACCACCTGAGGAAGTGCCTTATTAGTAACGAAACAACTGAACTAGCCTAGTGGCCGAATGACACTACCCGACAGCTGTTCCGCACGGGTTCGATTCCACCTGTGCAGAGAAAATACCTCCAATTTTTTTGCCTCTGCCTTTATTGACATGTGGGTCCCAATTGTCATCTACGCACACCACGTCCTACACTTGCCAAAACTTCGTCCCTCGTTTTCTCTGTTTTTCGCACACTCGACATTTTGTGGGGATTTTGAAAATAGCATATCTTTTTGATTGTGTATCATATGAAGATGTGCTGTGCATGAATGTTGATCAGCATGATGCTAACTGGCTGGTAGTTCCAGTTTTGACCATGAATAAAACTTCCAACATGATGTTCACACTGTTTGAAAACGACGTGTTAATATAAATGATCTGCCTCTGAAAGTTGCAGTTTCTTATCTGAAACTAAACTTGGAGTTTCTTATCTGAAACTGAAACTTGTAGTTTCTTCTCTGAGAATCACATTGTCTGCACTTTTATACTCCTATGAGACTACATTTTTAAGTGATAAAAATAGATCTCTAGAATTCATAAAATACTTCATATGCTCAATACCGCAAATCTGAAATTCAAAAGACATTCATATCTGAAAGTACTCTCAAAATACACAACACAAAACACAATTCACAACGTGCAAATACTAACAACCCTAAGCTTATCCTGACAATTCACAACCTGCCCGACTATTGGTCTCGGGTGGGGGGGGGAGGAATCCCTCCTATTCCTCAGTGGCAGACACCTGCCCCGTGAGATGATGTGAACGGCGAGGGAGAGGATGGAGGGGAAGCAGCATCGGGCCAACTGTTTTTCTCCTCTTGCAGTTGGGTTCGGTCGACGAAGACTCCACCGGCTCGCTCTGGCACGACACCCTCACAAACGGCACCCTGTAGATGGTCGATCCTTCAATCTCTTGTGGATGCTCCATCTGGGATCAATACTCCATAGTGAGCGCCACACATCCCACTGATGGTGGTGGATGCCAATGCTTAGATGGAGCAGGGTTGGTGTCGGTAATTTTTACTTGGCACCTCGCACTCTTCATATATGCCGGTTCCATCCTTACATTTGTGCAGTTCCACCAAAATGCAGCTGAATAACCCTGTTTGCACAGATAATGAAAAGGCGTGATTAGACAATAGTGGCACTAGTTGACGAAAGATACACTAATAAACAAAAGAAAATATTACATCATACTGGAAATCGACCCAAGTCTCCCTGATACACCTTCTGCCAGTGATGAACATCAGTGTACATCGGTAGTACAAGGAGGGGCCTTGAGACATTCAAATCTCTATTTTTGTGCAGATCAACTAAAATTAAGCACCCAAGTTTGCAAAAATGCTTAAACATTAGCAATGGGACTAGTTGATGAAACATACATTAACAAAGATAAGCACTTTCTTTATCTACATTGAAAACGAAATGATAGAGAGGACACTCAGTCTATTTTAACTATATTATTACTTCATTTTATCAGTGACACTAGGGTCGAGCAGGTGGCAAATGAGGTGTACCGTGCATCGCAAGGATGAAGGTCGGGGGTGCTTAGACTGGGATGCTGAAGCTGGCTATTTTAGTCCCTATCTTCCCCTTGATGTTTCTGTGGTAGCATTTGGGTTGTAATCCAAACTTGGTCGAGCTTGTGCTGCGTCCCCTACCTACCTAGCTTATGTGGCGAACTTGTCTCTTGCTAGTACTCAGTCCGTTCTAGTAGTAGTTGCATACCTGCCCATTTACACTGAGATATTGTCGGATAATGGTTCTCTATGGTTGGGTTTCTTTAATGAAATCGGAGGGAACCCCCTCCTTCGATATATATAAAAAACAGTGGCACTAGCGGTGCCAAAACATTGCCTCAAATTAATAGTGCCACTAGATTAAGGTGCAAAATAATAACGCTACTGCTTTATCATGGTAGTGCCAAAACAGTAGCACAAGAGCAGGATCAACATGCAGGATCTTTGGAAAACGGTCAGACCAAAAAGGAACATACCTCGTGATGGGAACCATATCTGCAGTCAACTCCATCGTAGAAGGGATGACACCAGTCACCAACATGGAAGATTCAATTCATGGGACCTTTTGGTTTGATTTACCTAAAATGAAGCAATGTCCCATGAGCTAGCAGCTTCTTCTTCTTCTTCTTCTTTTAAGAAAAGGGCCCTAGCCCCGGTTCCATTTCCATTAGAAAACGAAAAGAAGCAACTTATCTTAATGGGAAATTTAGCAGGACATGAAAAAAGTGCCATTGATTCATATTACTAGAGGCATTACATTGAAAACAACATTGGTTTAACGTGTCCCTACTTTTAAAAGTGCGACTGCTACATTTTACCAGTGGCATTACATAAGAGCGGCTCGGGGCAACAAACATCAGAATAGGATATCTGGATTGGTCCCATTTTTGTTCGGTATATAGCCACCTTATACTGTGTGAGGCTAGTAAATCTAGTGATGGACTTACTCTGGTGACTTGTCCCCCAGCCCCCACTTTCTTTCCTTTTTCAACAAATAGATCGGGTTTATATTGAGTTTGTACTGCATTCCCTTTATTTCCCTATTAGACCTAGAGACCAGTTGGATAGCCAGTCTCTGCTACTTTTCGGCCCATTATTTCCTCTTTCGACCAAGTCCTAGATTTAGGTAACAAATCTTCCCCCACCCCACCCCCTTTCTTACTTGTTTGAACCAAGTACTACTAGATTCGAGTGCATGAACTAGTTTTACCTCTTAACAGTAAAAAATTAGGTGGTTTTCGAACAGCAGATCGATCCTATCTACACGAGGGGGCCTGAGAAATAGTAAAAGATACAAATGCAGCGATGTTAGGAGCTCGGGAAGTAGAGCAAGGCCGGTTTTGAAGGAAGTTATACCTGAGGGTCGCCGGGATGTCGCTAGGTGGGCGGCAGGAGGCCCGATCTGCCCACACTATGGCAGCGAGGAAGAAGGGGTGGGAGGCCCTCCCTCGCCAGCGATGCTTGGGAGAGAACGGCAAGGCACGCTGATCGGGATGCGCCCGTAGTGGGTAAGAGCCGTCGCCGAGGACGACCGCGTGAACATTGCACCTTCACACCTTCCCCAGCGGAGAGGATCCGGCTGGATCTGTGACCAGCGGTGAGTAGAGAGAGAGTGTGTGGCCACCATCGTCGTGTTTAGATCTGGAGAGGACGAGACAGTGTGAAGAGAGCAACACTAGCAAGCAAGCGCGGAGGCTCCTGCCTATATAGTGGAGTACTAGTTTTCTTTTGTCTACCGGCCGGAGCCGGCTTGACTTCGGCAATGACTGTCGAGAAGTCTTCATGCACGTGCCCCAGAGGCGCAATTGTTGTCATTTTGATCCGAAACACCAGATTATAACATATAACACACAAAAAATGCCACATGACAAGAAATCATAACCTCACTGCCCAAAGGAGACAAGATGAATCTCGACGGATAAACTAGACGAGGATCAAAGCTCAAATTAAATATAAACTCGTAGAAAAGGGGTCCGTCGATAGATGTCCTAATTAACATAGCCGGCTTGACCTAGATGGCAGCCGAGTAGTCTTCGTGCATGTGCCCCCAATGACTAGCCCAACTCAGTTGTCGCCGTTTAACCCTCGTAGTGATCCGAAGCCCATGACACCTAATTTTGTGAGATGACAAGAAAACTTTTTGTAGCTTTCTCACCAAAACTACCGCCCTGTACAACACAGCATGCACGATATGTAGACGATAGCCAATCCAGGCGTGTCTGCTAGAGTCTGGACACATGCATGGACGAACTGATCTTCCGTGTCTTGCAGGGATCGTCCAGGTAGGCCGGGGAGTGTGCCTATGGTCCGTTCTCAATAGCAGTTCCACATGTGTGTGCAAACGCAATATAACGCATGTTCCATTCGGAGAGCGGCGTGCTAGACCGACCGACCATCTGGGGTGCGACGCGAACGCAACGGGCGTGTTGTATACTCCGTACATGTGTACCGCCGTTTTCTTGAGGCTTTGCTCCATGGCACAATCCATGGATACAAAATTAGTATATTGTACTATTTAAAAGTCGAGGGCGGGGCTTTTCTAGCGCGGTAGGCGGGGTAGTTCCGCCTGGTCGGTTCGACAGAGACACGAGAAGATGAGGGAGCAGGCTGCTGCAAGCATAGGGCTGTGTGATTTGATAGTGAGTTACTGCTGGACAGG
Source organism: Secale cereale (assembly GCA_902687465.1). Lineage (NCBI taxonomy): Eukaryota > Viridiplantae > Streptophyta > Magnoliopsida > Poales > Poaceae > Secale > Secale cereale. Next base: position 618,968,508 of record LR738710.1, on the reverse strand, counting down.
TGGGGCCCGGTGATTTGACTTGCCACTATCATTATTACTACCAAGCCGGATTCCTGACCACCTCCATACAGGTGCCTCTCCCGCTGCTCCACCATGTAGAGGCTAGCTCTTACTTGAGAGCCCACTCCTCCACTTTTTCCTTGCCTCTTTCCCCCACATATGCAAAAATTCAATGTAAAGCGGGCTTATAGCCCACTATTGTACTTGATCCTACAGGTGCTAAGCCTGCCACATAGGCATAAAGTCTTATGTGCCAAGATAATTAAGAAGAGAGAGACTAGTTTGGTGACCCCAGGAAGAAACGGTGATAAGCGCGTGTACCTAGATGAAGCAAACTTAGCAACAAAAAACTAAGCACCTATGCATTGGGGACTTGAGTTGCTAAGCCATTTAATGCCCATAGCACCTCATCTAAGCACCATTTCATTGGAAGAGGTCACTCCTTGGAAAATGCAATAAATACTAAGAAGAAAGAGATAAAGTGAAGTAAACAAAAAATACTCTTATAGCCAACCTTATAGCTAACCTTGTTGTATGACTGACTAAGCGATGACTATGTATGACATGCCAACATCAGATAGCCTAACGCACCGTGTTAAATCTCCAAGGGTGCGACCGCGCGAGCGAGGCGACGGTCGTGGTAGGTGCGACCATGATACGGGCTGCTGGCAGCCCTTGGATCTGAGATCAAACGGTCGCATGCTAAGTTGCTGAAAATTTGCAGAATAGCCCTCAAGGATAGAATATTCACCCATAGGTCTAGAATCACGCCATGCAACCGTTTGATCTCAGATCAAAGGGCTCTCGGAAGCCCGTATCATGGGAGAATGGAAAGCTTCATATCACCTGTAATTTTCCCGACACTTGACATGACATCGAAAGCCATTTAATTGGGCGTCAAGTAGACATGACATCTAATTGGGCCCCCATAGTACTGTGCATGAATCCATTTATCCATCAGGCAAGCCTCTACCCTGCCATTCGCACGCCCCCCCACTCGACATTTTTACAATCGATAAACTGCTCCTAGTTGTCCCATCCTTTCACATTACGGTAGATCCACTAATCCTAACCCTCCTCCCAAATCCATGGCGTCACAAATCTCCATGATCCGCGGTGAGTACAAGGTTAGAACCATCACCGGTGATGAGTTCGACGTCATCTACACCCGTTCTTCCGCAACGGTGAAAGAATGCCTTGCTTGCTTCAAATGCTTGTTGCGATGAGTTCGACATCATCTACACCCGTTCTTCCACAACGGTACAATGTTGAGTACACCACAGTCTTGGGATGCAAGAAGAAACTAAAGGAGGCAAAGAAGAAGAAGCCCGCCGTGATCCTGGTTTTTGTGCATGACTTATGCTTGGTCTACCACATATGCCATGCCGACGTTGAGTCGAGGAATTTAAGAACTTCCTCAAGGGCGGCCGAGTCAAATTCGTTACTGTACACTTTAGGAACGACAAGGAAATCCTGGGTCGGATAGGCCTCGTTGTAGGAGACCCCTTCGACCTACAGAAGGAAGGGCTCATGCCATCCCTTGATCAGCCTTCAATGCTAACCCTGGCAGGAGCCATGGTTCATCCTATGTACGGTGAACAGAAGAAAGCTCCACACATGTTTCATCGTGCATGGGAGTGGACTGTACTAGATATAGACCACATCCACTACGCTGCAATGGATGGCTACCTTTGTTTCAATATATACAAGGGTTGGATGAAGAGCAAGAGCCAAGTGTGCGGTTCAAGCAAAGAAGTATCGCCCAAGAGGAAGAGGGACAAGGACGAAGTCGAGGACGTGGACGAGGACTCCGAGTAAGGTGGCAGTGTCGTTGCTCATGGTGGTTCTAATGCAGTGTCTACCGAATTCCTTGCTTAGTTTAATTTCTGGTGTGCTTAGTTTAATTTGAGGGCTGTGTTGTGCTGAGCCCCGAGCAGAACTATGTTATGTGTCTTCTCATTATATTTCGTACATTTCGTCTTTTAGTTGGTATAGTACTACCACTCGTTTCTTGACATTATATACGTACAATATATATATATGGCCAACATAATATAGCCAGCAGTTTAGTTGTCAAAGAATTTTAGGGTGCTTTGTTTTGTCAAAGAATTCCACGGTGCTTAGTTTTATTTGAGGGGTGTGTTGTGCTGGACACCATTAACTTATCATTATGAGAATCGGCTTATTTTTGTCATGTAACATGGTCAACGGGTTTGACGTGAAAATAACAATGTCTAATGGCATTTTTGAGCAAACATCTAACTTAATGATGGCATTTTTTAGATATCTAATTGCATTTTTGAGCAGGCATCTCACGGATCGATGGCATTTTTTGAGTAGTTGTAACTTCTAATGGCAAAACCGAGTAGTGATACACAACTAGTGGCATAAATAATAAGAACCCCAAAATTAAGTAGGGCTAATTTCTTTATACCTTTGTGTGTGAAACAATATTCGCTGCCTCCCGCCAGATTTTCTTTACAGAGGCAACATAGAACTATCTGAGACCGGGTTCGTTTGGCCTTTTTATACATTAACTGAGTTTCCGGTCATTGAATGTGCATAATTCAAATTTGAACTACAAGCACATGCTCCCATGCACCAAAGTTGACTGCAAAATCACATGTGTGTCCTCGGGTGAATTTCTAGGTCCCAGGCAAGAAATGGGAATGAAATTCAAACATCTGGGCATCATGGTTCGGCCGAGACCATTGAGAAGCTTGGTTTTAAAATTCTTGTAAATCCAAAACACGCCTGAAAATCATGAAACTTGGCATAGAGTCATGTCATGGTACTACCATGCTGTGGTAAAAAAACTGCAGAATAGGAACAAGTTTTGGTATAAGTTTCTTGCAAACCGGAGCTTCTCTCAAGAAGGCTCATGGTTCTAAGAGGGAACGTGTCACCTTAGTGTGCATAATGAAAATTTTAAATACAAGCACATGCTCCAGTGCACCAAAGTTGGTTCAAAAATCACATGTGTGTCCTCGGGTAAATTTCTAGGTCCCATGCCAGAAATGGGATTGAAATTCAAACATCTTGGCGTCATGGCTCGGCTGGAAACATTGAGAAACTTGGTTTTTTAATTCCTGTAAATCCAAAACACGCATGAAAATCATGAAACTTGGCTTGGTGCCATGACATGGCACCAACATGATGTGGTAATTTTGCTGTTCAATTTGTGAAGGTGCACACATTAACAATCAACAAAGTCATTTTGGAACAAGTGTTGTCGCGTTACAATAGGAAACACAAGTATTATTGAAACCGTGGGTGTTCTATTTACCATTTACGTGATGCCACGCGTCCCCTTTTTTAGTAGCTACGAGGCGCCGTGCAGGGTTGCTATTTGAGTACAGGAGGCGTGCGACTAGACCCATGCGCGTGCTTATCGGGAGGAGAGCCCTTTGACCTACATCTGCCGTCCACCTCTCTCCCAAGGTCTCTATTAATGGCGCCTGAGCCTCTATTTAATGGCGTGGCAATGTCTCACTCGACTGAGATTTAAGAGAGAAAAAGGAAATCTGAAAAGAAAATTTTGCACGGATCTTGATGTAAGATCCGACGGACCTATATAGCATATATTGCGACTTATAGCAAGACTGATGAATATATATAAGGACGACGAGAGTGGATAATAATTATCTTACATAATTACGAAGATAATTATAAAAGCCACATGCGGCTATGCCCGAAATACACAAGGGCAAAAGAAGAAGGAAGACGCATACAACGATCTGTCTCACTGATCTTTACTTTCTTTATGAGCTACAGGTCGCGGAGACTAGTTCTCGCGGCGGGCGATGATCCCTTTCATCAGTTTCATGTCCTTAATACGCTGCTTGGCAGCATCCATGGATTCCTCCACCAGCCTGTTGCGCTCGATGCAGAGCATGGCATTCTCGTCCATATGTTTCTTGATGATGACGCCCGTCCTCAGCAACACGGAAGCGGTCTCCTCCTCCTGCTTCGCCCTTCCGGCGATTTTCACCCTCAGCAGGTCGCGCTCGCCCCGGAACTTCGCATTGCCCTCCACCAGTTGCCAGATGACTTCGGTAGCCTTGTCCTGCATCCTCGCCCAGCCGGAGATCTAATCCATTTTGCTATGGACTATCGCATGCATGCGCCTGTAAGAGTCCTCGCCTGCCCGCGAGAAATTTTCCTAGGCCGCCGCGGCGCGGCGAGATGTCCCTGCTTCTTTGGCGGCGCGACGGGACATCTCTGCTACTTCCGCGGCATGGTCGGACCAGTCTGCTACATCGACGGTGAGGCGGGACCTCCGTGCTGCATCGTCAGTGCAGCGGGACCTCTGTGCTGCTACTGTTGCGTGGCTGGACATGTCGGCTGCTTCCGGGGTGAGGTGGGACATCTCTCGTGCTTCCTCTTCCATGCTCACCTCTCCCTGGTGGAAATATCTCGACCCAGAACTCACGCTGGCTATGGCTTGATTGACTTGATTATTTTTTGTTGATGAGGAGTTGAGGAGGAATGTGCAGTCATCTTATAACCGAGTACTACTAATACGATCCTAAATGGGTAACCGTTTAGGTTGTGATCGGTGTGAACAGGTTTGCAATTAAATATAGCATGGTAGTAGTAGTAATTTGGAATGTGATGAGACGCCCTCAAAATTTATTGACCGTTCTAGTTTCGAAGTGCAGCACTATTCCCGGATGGCGTAACGTTGGCACGTTTTCTTAGCCATGGTGTAGCATATGCCTTGGTACTAGTTCTTTTTCTGCTGCTGTGTACGTGCAAAAACTGGCACTGTTGGATACATATCTTACGCTTGGCGTTCGACAGGAATAGCCTCATGGCGAGCTATAGACTAGTCTTTCTTCAGACATATTACACCTATCTCTCGGGACTTCTCGCACGCACCATCACTGCTCCCTAGGTCGATGCCACCCACATACAATTATACTCTGAGAAGAGGTGCACGCACGGACTCCTCCTCTCTCACACACGCATATGTAGCTACGAATTGTAGTGTTCTCAACCATTCGATTGGCTCTATCATAGGTTTCACGTTGCTCCTTGGCCTTGAGATTGAGATGTTTTAAACGCGGAGGCTAAGATGGAGGCGCGCGGGTTTGGTTAATGTGCGGGCCGCACATGACACCAACACGACACGAGCTTCATCTGCCTATTGCGCATGCAGTCGGGTGAGTTGTCCATGTATAGAGACAACCATGCCCTCGTTGGTATCCGTGCCTCGACTTTGGCTGGTCATAGTGGAGAGTAACATAGACCAGTTACTAGTCTATGTTACTAGTACCTTCATAGTGGGTAGTGTCATATAGTATATGCATAATTTGCCGACGAGCGCTCTCTATATGTACCACCTTTTTTCTTTAATTCCATCTTGTTAGTTTTGATCCATGGCGCAATCCATCGATATTACTACTGTACAAATGTATACATTTTTTAAAAGGCTAGAGGGTGGGGCAGTCTAGCTTGGTCCTTTTTACGAGAGGCGAGGGCCTTTGTGATTTGATGGCTCATTACTGCTGGAAGGCGGGGCCTTGTGACTTGTCTGCTCGTATAAATGTGCCGACAACCCGAGGAGGGGCAAAGAACCGTGCGGTATACTCAAGTTTTCCACTGGATTAGGACGGAGGAGCACGAAACACAGCAGCCCAGTGCCATATCCTCTACTCTATGTATATATATATATATATATTACTAGCAAGAGGCATTGTTCTATTGGCGATAAAGAATGATCTAATTTGCTAGTCATCTCATTTTTATCATTGTTCTATTCATGCCTCGCAGAGAAGGTGACACGTGCAGCGAAACACCCGAAGCAAAATAAGAAACACGGGAGCAAAAGAAGGAGGAGGATTATCACCCCCAGAAAAGACGGAAGATGCACACACAAGTCTGGGGCGCTGCACTCACTACATGAAGGATTGCTGGCCACGGAATCGTAAATGCTTCTTCATCGCCTCCACGACATCCATCTCCTTGCGCGTCTCCTCCGCCATCTTCATCATTGTGTCCATGTCGGGGGATTTCTCAACGCGAGTCTTCATCATCTGTTCCACGATCGCATTACGTACCTTCACAGCAGTCGGGTGCTCGATGCGGAGCTTCGTCAACTCCTCCTTCTGTTCTATGATGAGGGCCTGCAACATCTTCATTGAGGAACTACTATTCTCATGCAGCTTCTTCCAGCCGGCGTTCTCCTCCTTCAGCAGGTCGAGCTCGTGGCAGAGCTTCGCCTTGTCCTCTTGAAGTTGCAGGATTTCGCCGGTCGACTTCTCCTACGAGGCAATGCTCTTCTTCGGCAGCATCACCAAGCCGGTGGTCAACTCCGTCCGCTCATTGAGCTCAGCGGGCATGTCGTCGACGCTCTCCTTCAGCAGCTCCACCAAGCTGTGGATGAACTCCTTCTGCTTATTGAGGTGCTTATTGAGCTGATCAGGCATGCCCTCGAGGGATAACGACTCCAGCGCCGCCAGCTCGGCATGTTCGCATCCGCGTCTAGGGAGCTCGTCGGAGCCACCGCCTACCCGTGAGAGACCTTTCGAGGTCTCTGCGTGGCGGCAAGCCCTCTTTTTTTTTTTCCGTATCCATGGTTGCCTCTCCCTTGTTACGAGTAGTTCTCGACCTAGAGCTCTGCACACTGGCCATGGCAAGGACGGACGAAGAAGGAGGACTTATGAGGGGGAAGGTAGAGTAATTTTTGGTTAGGTACTTCCTCTTTTTATAACCTAAGTACTAGCACTAGTACTAGAACCTGCATGGAACACGTTCAGGTTTGGTACATATTGGTAGGTGTGAGCAGGCTTGCACTTAATTGTAGCACTAGTACTTTCGAATGTGATGGGAACAAGGTAAAGATTAATTGATGGTTTTTGGTTTCGAGGCCCAAAACGGCTCCTGATGAGTTTAGTTGAACATAAATTTGAAGTAGACTACACTGCTCAGATGTGTAAATATTATGTTACTATCAAAAATTGGCACAAAATACGAAGGAGACAAATTGAAGTACTACTAGCAACCCATGATTTAACTACTCGCATGCGCGCAGTGTAGTAGTAATGTCTTTCTTCCGCCCTCACGTCCACTCAATTTGCATGCGCTGTATTAGTTGACCATCAATTAAGTGAAGGACTTTACACATGTCAAATTATCATATGGGGTGGATCTTGGTACAAAATTGCATCCGCCCGTGTACCCGCGTGTGCGTGAGAGGGAATGAGTGCGTGCGTGGCGTGCGTGCACATCTTCGCCTCGTGCATGTACCGCCAGTGCGGCTCAGGGAGGACGAGTACATTCTTTTGGAACCAGCAGCACGTCACTGTGATCAATCCACACAAGGATGTCGCGAGAACGCCTCCACATGTGCCACGTGGCTTCATGAACTGTAAGAGAGACACTGTGGAGCATGCCATTGTGTTTTGCACATACTCGAAGTACTAGTAAGGTACACGGGCACTGCATGCGTCAGATTTTGCAACCAAATTACGAACAAATACCACACTATAGCATGTAAGCTCTGAGTCATATATGCCTGATGTAGACCTTCATTTAATTCTTATAGTTCATATCATTCAAAATCAATTAGTTTTTATAAAAAACCTAGGGCCTCTTTGATTCGTCAGATTTCCAAAATGCGGGAATAGGAAGAACATGTGATTAGAGTGGAATTATGTCTTGAATCCTACAGGATGGTACGAGTGTTTGATTGTGCGTAGAAAAAAATGCAGAATTCTTTCAAAGTGGTTTGAGTGGATGGGATGTTTCCTATGAAATCTAGTGCAAATGAATCATATGGAAAAATTCCTATGGTTTACAATCCTACGAATCAAACAACCAAGATAGGAAAAATTCCTAAGGATTAGAATCCTCCAAAATTCCTTCGAGAATCCTTTGAATCAAAGTAGCCCTAAATCTATTTTATGATTCATGGAATTGGGCATTGTAAAGCATAAAGTAAAAACAAATAATGGCAGTTCAACTAGAAAAAAAGTTTGGGCAGTTATGATACGGAAGATTCTAGAACAAAGGAGAACCACTTTTGTTTTGAGATTTGTGCATTATGCTTAAGTTCAACCATGGAGTCTGCTAGATTGTACATGTGGCAAAATCTGGTGGGGGGCTAGAAGATGGTGCGAGGGGCCGAGTGGTGGGGGACTATGAAGGAGTGCACAACTGCAAGACCGATATTTAGAGAGAGGGGGCGGGAACGTGCGTTGTTGCGCGCAGTGGTGGAGCCATGAAAAATGTCCCATGAGCTAGGGGGGCAAGCATTGCTAATCCTTTTCGAGGAGGGCCAATTCATCAACTTAAACCATTTTTACCAGCAATTGTCTAATGATCACATTCATATTAGCCTCGATATATAGTGATGTTAGGGGGGCAGGGCCCTTTCTACCCCCTGTCTTCGCCATTATATGCGCGTCTGAGAGATGAAGCGGAAGGCATGGATGATGATAGGGGGGCGTTGGATATATAATTAATGTGGGTGTATTAGCTATATATGTAATACCCCACATTTCGGACAAGCGCATCCCTAAGCCATGGTTCCCCACTCCCATCCCATCCCCCCACCCATTCGTACACTGAGGCCTGCAAAACCTGCAAAGCCCCACACCCTCCTTCGTCCGCCACCCAGCCGGAGCCTCTTCCCCGACAACATCGTCCACAGCAACACCTCGACATCCCTCATCCACCATACCGGATGAGGATCCGTCGTCGATCTGGTCGTCCCGCCGGTTCAGCCACCCCGTCCTCCACCTCCAAGGAGCTGCGCCGACGTTCCCCTCGTCTTTCACGCCACCTCCATTCCCACACTGCCGTCTTCACCTGCACCACAGGAAGAGCATCACCATCACTGTTTCCTTGGATGAAGTTGCGGCTTAATCGGCGCCACCAAAGAGGATGCACATTAATCGCCACATTTTCTTCTTGATTCGATCTCACGGTGCTGCTGGCACTCGGTCCCGAGCCGACACGGTGCGGCTCCATCCACGGCGGCGTCGCCGGCCACTTCCTCTATGGCGTCACTCCCTCGGTCCCCTGCCCGGTCTGCTCTTGCTCTTGCTCTTGCTCGCGGTCCCCTGCCTAGTCTGCTCTAGCTCTTGCAATTGCTCTCGGTCCCCTGCCTGGTCTGCTCTTGCTCTTGCTCTTGCTCGCGCTGCTGCTCTCGCTCTTGCTCTTTCTTGCGATGTTGCTC
>LR738710.1:618747530-618958877 GCA_902687465.1 Secale cereale | reverse complement strand
ACCGGCAGTGGGGAGTGTTTTTGGGCCGGGCAGGGCGGCGCACCACCGGCCACGGGTGGCGGGGGGCGGCTGTTTGGCCGGTGGTGGCTGGCGGCTCAGGGGGATAGAGGTTGAAGATGAACTGCAGGCCCTCGATTTCGTATCCAACGGCTGGAAAATCGAATGACTAGAGATGAAAAAGTCAGTCGACTGACTTGTAGCCTCACCTCTAGTGCGTTCAGTTTCGATAGCAAATTCAGTTTTGACAGTTAACTTCAGTTTCGATAGTTAAATTCAGTTTCTACAGTTAAGTTCAGAGATGAGCGGTTGATGTATACATCTAACACTTTATGGTTATGTATTTTACGTCATCTATTGGAGATGCTATTAGAATTCCACTAAGGTTAACGTTGTCTCTCTTGTCCTGCTTCAGCCTTGGTGTCGTACAACTCACGGGAGCTGCTCCAACGATGAAACCCTCCATCACAGTGGAGCAGTACCTCGGGCTCCATCTCCAGTCGCCTAAGATCTTCTTCCCCTCCTTCGATAGCCAAGTCAGCCGGAGCATCCTCACTGGCCAACCCAATCACGCTGGGATCGACATGGCTTCGCTAAAGAGGTTCTACACTTCTTGTGGTTTGACTTAATCTTACCATGCTTCTTTGCATGATGTGATCTTCCAATTCTTGTGAACCAAACACCCAGATTGGCAGAAATCCTGTGTTTTTAAATTCTCTATTTTGCACGTGCATTCCTAACCTATTCCTGTCTATTTCCTATCCCTGCATTGTTAGAATCCTCAAATTCAAACAAGCCCTTACAAAATTACTTCTGTTACATATATGTGTCAAAGAAAACCTTGTGTGGTTTGTCCTGCTCCTGCGGTGCTGTGTTCCACCCCAGCACAGCTGCTCCAACGACGGAAGGGTTCACAACAGCAGGGATCCGCTCTCCAGACTGTCTTTCGCTGCCTCAGATCTTCTTCCCCGCCGCCGGCCGCCACGACAACTGCATTACCATCATCAACTAGGCAGATGACCTTGAGGACTACACAGGTCCGCAAGAGAGGTCGCACTCTTCTGTGTCTGCTGTGTCTGCTTATGTTATGCATCGCTTAATATGATGACATGCTACTTTATCATCTTGTTCACCTATTAGACTCCGACTCAGGTCCAAACTTATACTAAAACTTGAGTTTTTAAATGGTTGTGGGGTACATATTGGGGCAGCAATCAGTACTATATGTCTACTATCTGGTTAATCTCGGGTGTCTACTATGAGTTTCATGCTGGGTGCAGACAAACATTAAAGGAGCCATTATCTGTACTTTTTAACTAAAGCTATTATCTGTCTGCTATCATTTGTTTTGGGTCTATCCACAGTTTGCTACCATCACTCTAGATTTGTGCGTGCAATCCTTACATAATCTCACTATGTTTTATTCCTATGCATGTCAGTTATCGTACACAATGGAACTGAACATGTAGAGCAAAAGAGATGAGCCTTGTGTGGCAATAAAATTTCATGCAGACATCGCTCCATGGTGGGCCAAAGGCAGCCCCCTCCACCCATTTCAGATCGTAATCAAGAGGAAGATAACTATTCTGGGGGGGATTCAGAAGCACAAGACCACTCCTATTTACCCCATGAGGTCTTCGCTCTAACTTGGCATGCTGATGTTGGTAATATCATGCATATGGTGCCTTGCATTGCTTACTGTATACATTAAAGATGTCATCTGCTTAGTCTAGACATGCTTTGTGTCAATGCCATCTGTTTAGTTTCTTTATCATATATTTGAATCATGCAATGCCAACTTGTTTAGCCAGGCATCATATATTTGAATTTTGCAATGCCACCATGGTTAGCCAGTCATCTTATATGTGAATTATATCATGACATCATTTTTTATTACGTGTTAAATTTGTCAACAATTTTAGTACATTCAATTACTATTCCTGTGCATCACCATTCGGCATGGTCATGGAAAATCATGTCTTGCTGATTACAGATAGCTCCTTCGAGGAGGATTTAGAGACAAATGAGCAGTCCTATCCCCCCCCCCCCCGAGGTGCATGCTCTAACTTGGCAGGGTTATGATGCTCATATCGTGTGTGTGGTATCTTGCATTGCTATGTCATTTGCTTAGTTTGGACATGCTTTGTGTGAATGCCGCTTGTTTAGTGTCTAATTACCATCTATGTGAATTATGCAATGCCATCTTGTTGCATGACATTATATATGTGAATTATGCAATGCTATCTTGTTGTAAGGCATTATATATGTGAATTATGCAATGCCATGCTGTTTAGCCAAGTGTTATATATGTGAATTATATCATGTCGTCCTTTTTTGTATTTCTCATTGCTTCTGTCGACAATGTTTGTATATTCAACTACTCTTCCTGTCCATCAGCCATTTGAATTGGTGATGGAGAAATCTGGAGTGAAAACAATGTCTTCAAAGCAGACAATGCTACCTGGTGAAGCGGATAGCTCTTCACAGGAGGATTCAAAGGCAGATGACCAGTCCTATTATCCCCCTGAGGTGTATGCTCAAACTTGGGAGGGTTATATTACTCATATCATGCATATGTTGTATTGCAATGCTTAGTTTTTACATCATATACACGATATTGAATGCCATCTCCTAAGTTGACACATCATATATGAGATTGCCCTCTGCTCACTTCCTTAGTATATAAATCATATATTTGAATTATATCATTCCATGATGTTTACATAGACATCATGTATCTGAATTATGGCATGCCAACCCATTTTCTAAAGACATAATATAGTTATATCATCTCATCATGTTCACATAGTCATCATATTTTGAATTATGTCATTCTATCTGTGAATTATATCATGCCATCATGTTTCCATCGACGACATGTTTGTGATTTATGGCATGCCAACAACTTTAATAGACACATCGCATAGTTATATCATGTCATCATGTTTACATAGTCATCATATTTTGAGGTATGTCATTCTATCCTGTTTAGTTAGCCATCATACATGTGAAATTGTGTCCTGCTATCCTATTTAATTAGCCATCATATATGTGAAATTATGTCCTGCTATTCTGTTTGGTTAAACAACATAAATGTGCTTTATTTCATGCCATGTTTTCTTCCCTAGTATCCATTGCACCTGTCTATCTTACAATGTCTGTACATTCATTTACTTTTCTTGTTTATCAGCCATTTCAATTGAAGGGGGTGATGGCAGTATCTATGGGAGTAAAAACACGGTCTTCAGAAAAGATCGTACTACCTGTCGATGCAGATAGAACCACTGTTGTACTTGCCCAAGAACCAACCCCACCATACATAACCCAGACTCAAGAAGATTGTACCCCTCTCCAGTTGGAAAGAGAACCAGCTACACCCCTTCTAACCCCAACCCCTGCAGATAGTAACCCAGTTACCGTTGACACAGCAACGTCTCCACCACAGAGCACCCAAACACGAGCAGTTAGTAAGGCAACTACACTTCCCAAAGCACGAGGACCACCACTCCAAACCCCAAGTCAACGCTTAAAGCAGAAGAAGAATTGTTCTCAGGTCAGGGTCCGTAGCAATGGTTCATACCAATTTTCTATTGCATCACTGTATTTGCTCATACCAACTAATTTCAAATTTGAAGGATGCAATTGAAACTCAAATGGCGCAACAGGTATGTTTTAAACCTGTTTCTTTAACGTGTTTGCTGTTGTAACTTGCTCTATGTTGATTTCAGTTTCAATTGAATAAACAGTTATATTCTCATGACATGCACCTTACAAGTGTTGTTATTGATGTGTAGTTTCCCACACTTATATTCTTTCTAAGTTGCTTTGTCTTAAAAAGATATGATTCGAACTGTATTTATCTTGATTTGGCAACATAAACTAGAATGATATAGACCATATAGTGACCATACTACATAGATATATGTTTGTTTTATGATGTTATCCTGTCCACCTTACTACTGAACTGGTTTACCAAAATGAGTTTCATATACTACATTGTAAACATGTGACATGTTTGTTTGTTTCTCTTTTAGAATGCGGATAAAATATTGGAGAGGAGTACCCCGTTATGCAATGGTACAGGAAGTAATACAGATAAGGTTCAAGATAGTGTGACATCCCTGTTCGTCTCCAAGAAAGTTGATAAACACTATATTGAAGACACTGAGACAACCCCAAAGTCCTGTCTTGATGTAGTGTTCGAGTTACTGGCTACTACTACTGGCACCAGCTCTTCGAACTCGCTGCCTGAATCAGTTCGGCTTCTTGATTCTAATCTTCAAGTTGAAAGACATCGATCAGATGTTATGCAACAGGAAGCCGAAGGACTAAGGAAGTACCTGCAGAATTCAGATGCATACTTTCTGGTGCAACAGTAACTACTGGAGGCCAAACAAGAGAAAGTTAATAAGGTTGCTAAGCATCTTGCCAGTATTATGGGTACCCAGGATATTGTTTCTTGAACTATTCTGAAGTGGTTTCAGTTCTGGACTTGTTTTGCTGCGGCGTTTATATGTTGCTTTGTTCCCTATATTTGCACTGATGGCGAACTTAGATGCCAAGTGGATGTAATATGTGTAATAGCCATGATAGCCTAGCGGAAGTTGGTTGCCTATTTATTTCATTATTGTCTTGTTTATTTGTTTTCTTGTAGTCAGTGCAATTCTTTTTTTATGGTTTGCTAGTGGCCGCAATAGCCTATTTTTTAAAACTAGGTCACGTTAACATGGGCCTCTTACGGGCCGTAGAAACAATGGGACTTCTAAGGGTTTTAGAAACAATGGGCCTTCTACGGGGGGGGGGTAGAAACAATGGGCCTTCTATGGGTCGTAGACATAATGGGCCTTCTACGGGCCGTATCATCAATGGGCCTTCCACGGGCCGTATGATCGGTTGGGCAAACATGGGTCAATAACAAACCACATTATGGCCGTAAATGGGCTAGAGTTGACATCGTCGGTTCATGGGCCGGCCATAATGGGCTGAGCATAACAGGTTGTCGTTAATCAGCCATATTTGATGATGCTATGAAAAAGGCCCAACATATTAACGGGCCACAAACGGGCCGACTATAACCACGGGCTAAATTTGGCCCATAAGCCAAAAATGACGGTAACGGGCCGAAAGTAAAAGAATGCTGGAAATGATCCCAAGAATAAATGGGCCCTAAGAAGTCGAAAGATAACATGGGTTGGAATCGGCCCAACAGAATAATGGGCCATTAATAGGTATAAAGTGATACACTGTTCATTACGGGCTAGTTTCACCACGGGCCGTTAATGGGCCGAGGGTTACTAAGGGCCTCATATGGGCTGAAAGACGTCATGGGCCATACATGGGCCGGAAGTTAAAACGGGCTGGAATTATATTGGATGCCCTAGATGACGCTACTGGGCCTAATTCGGATAGGCCGTAAACGGGACCTGGGTTAGCGGGCTGTAAATGGGCTATATGCGAACAGGCCATTAACATGCTTGCCGTGGGCCGGCCCGCCACCTTTTGACTAAGTCAAACAGGCCAGCCTTTTCACAGGAATGGGCCTCTTTTGGGCGCTGTTCATTACGGGCCAGTTTTACCACGGGCCGTTAATGGGCCGAGGGTTACTAAGGGCCTCATACGGGCCGAAAGACGTCATGGGCATACATGGGCTGGAAGTTAAAATGGGCTGGAATTATATTGGACGGCCCAGATGATGCTACTAGGCCTAATTTGGATAGACCATAAATGGGTCCTGGGTTAGCGGGCTGTAAATGGGCTATATGCGAACAAGCCGTTAACAGGCTTGCCGTGGGCCGGCCCACCACCTTTTGACCAAGTCAAACGGGCCGGCCTTTTCACAGTAATGGGCCTCTATTGGGCCGTGCCATCTGTCAACGTATTATAGGCGCTTTGGGTCCAATGATTGGATGACATCTGTCCCAACGGCGAGCTGACACATGTTCCCTCCAGCCAATGATGATTTTACACGTGGAAAATCCCCATTGGTCGGGGCTGTTAACGGGTTATCGGATCCAAAACCTGACCCGATAGCTTAACGGCATTCCGTTACGTTGGATGCCATGTGTCGGTCACCCTTGACGAAAGCACTTCTGTGACGCGCGATTTATCGTCATGGAAGTGGACACTTCTGTGATGATAATTTTGGTAATGTCATGAAACACTTCTATGACAACACAAGTATGACTATCTTGATTCTGTCATAAATTTGTCATGGATGCACATAAATGATAGAAAACGTGACCTACTGTGACAAACACGTCTCATCACTGAAGTGTATTTTTTTGTAGTGTAGAGAAACCTTGCCAGATTCATGGCACCCCTAACAAACCTACAAACCACACCAACATAAATTGTTGGGTCTTCAAGAAGGGCGACAAGCTAAATGTCGAACACAAGGGGAAAGGACCTCAAGCAAAGACGAAGACGAGCCTCTCCCACCGAATACTGGGGGACAGAAGCAATTTCCCCTGAGGTGAAAACGCTAAATATGATCTACACCACTTATATCGCCCAACGGAGTGCAAGCACGCACTAAGGGACGTTTACGCCATAGAGCTCGTCACCCCCAAGTTCAACCCATGGTCGGCTTGTCCGATCACCTTTGATCGTAGGGATCACCCAACGAGTATCCGTCATGGAGGTACGGTGGCCCCTAGTACTCGATCCTATAATTGATGGATACCATCTTACTCGTGTCCTTATGAACGGCGGAAGTAGTCTCAACTTGATATATCAAGACACTGTCCGCAAAATGGGGATAGACACTAGCAGCACTACCGTTAAAGGAGTGATACCCGCGTGGAAGCCTGTTTCACGGGCTCATTAACATTGGAAGTGGTATTCGGCTCTTCAGACAATTTTAGAAGTGAGGATTTAATCTTTGACATCGCTCCCTTCCAAAGTGGCTACCATGCACTACTCAGAAGAACGGCCTTCGCCCGCTTTAATGCAGTCCCGCACTATTCTTACGTGAAGCTTAAAATGCATGGACCTCGCGGTATCATCACGGTCAATGGGAACATGGAGCGCTCCCTCCGTACAGAGCAGGATACTACAACCCTGGCAGCCGAAGTTCAAGGCGGCCTATTCAAGCCAAATAATTCATCGGTCGTCAAGACCAGAGACACTGCTAAACGTGTCTGGCCTGCATTGCAATGCGGCAGCTTAGAAGAACCTGAGCTTGATTAGCAATTACGCCTCCGCCGTCTGCTTTACAAGGTTATAGAATACGTACTTCGTGTACACAACTACACCCTTAAAATACCTTGGGCAGCACTGGGGGCACACTGTGGAAAAACAGTCCATAGTACGGCTTGACCCCATTCAAACTCTAAATATATTTCCATTGCAGTTTCATTAAAAGCACCCACCTTATCCATGGTGGTGTAGGGCATTCTTTTCTAGAGTTCCTTTTGCTTTTTAATAGGAAGCCATCAAACCCCTCTCCGTTAAGGATGTGTCACAAAGGAGAAATGGCGCAGACGTGCAACAAAGCTTCATTGGGATTTTTTTCTTTATTAGTAATCTTAGGCTCTGTGTAAATCTTTCCCTTTATTATTTTTCTTTTTTTGACATGTAAAATGTCTAAGACGCTGTTGGCATTATTTGTAACCATGCGGCTCGCCATATTAATGAGGATATAAATGAAGCAGTTTGGTTCCAATTTGTTTGGAGTTTATTCTTCATTACCATATGTGTTCTCTCCCTACCTCAGATTACGACATGTGCTCCAATACGGATTTAACACTGGGGGATGTATGCAGCCCAACACACTTGAAAGTCTGAACACCTATAGGGAACTGTTCGACGTCCCGAATATTGCGTTATATGCATTGGGTCTGAATCATATCTTGGGTCTATAGTTGGGTTGCCCGGCTCCTGTGTTTACCACCTTACATTCTGCATTGTTCGGCTAAGGTAGTAAAGGGAGAACTAATGCGATTGTATTTCTGGTTCATCCGGTCAAGTACCTCAGTATGTAAAGCCAAAAACTGACTATCATGATAAGCGAGAGCTGGTCGGCGATTTGGCGACTTAGTATTATACTACAGATCGTTCGTGATCTACTCCATGTTACACGAGGGGCTGGTGTTCGCCCAGCCGCGTACAACATGCACCGTTATCCGGATAGCTACACACGCACAAGGGGCTAGTACTTTGCCCCACAGTCAAACTCCTATGGCTAAGTGAAATAAATAAAGCTGCATAGTATAATTGCCTGGTTCACTTCTCCGACACCTCCTTTATGGACCAAAATGTTGGGTAAAGCGTGGTCATGCAACATGTCGAACACACCCCTGTAGTATTTACATGGGGGCTAAAGCCGGCGACTGGAAACTTTCAGATATGACATTAAACAGCCGCACAGGAGGAAAAGTCGCTTGAAATATTAGGCGCAAAAATATATACATATTGATTCATAAGCATAGTCTTTACAACCTGAACATACTTAATCGAAAATCACGTCCTTTGAGCACTGGCCCTCTACAATGCGGGCTCCTTGTAGGACATCATCGAAGTACCGCCCCAGCCTCCGATGATCATTGCCCTCGGGCGGGCCGGCAGTCGCCACTTCGGTAGCCTTCATCTTCGCCTAGTCCATCTTGACGCGGGCAAAGGCCATCCAGGCACCTTCACAGCGTTGACCCGCAGCCTCGCATCAACGAGCCGCTTCACCAATCCAAAGTAGCTACTAGGGATTGGCTCGGCGAGCCAGAGTCGGATTGCTAAATCCTTCATGGCTGCACCCGCCATGTTATGCAGCTCGACCAGTTGCTTCAACTGGTCATTCAGAGGTACTGGATGTTCTGGTGCAAGGAATTGCGACCAGAACAACTTCTCCCTTGTGTTCCCCTCCTGGGCTCTGAAGAATTGGGCAGCATCGGCGATGCTCTTCGGGAGATCCACAAACATGCCTGGAGAACTCTATAATCGCGTTAGCAACACATACTTCTGTCCTCCAAAGATACTTTGTAGAAGAAAGGCCTTGCTAGCTGCTATTTGTCGCGCCTGTTTGATCTCCTCGCGAGCACTCCGAGACTCGCTCCGCGCCTCCTTGGCAACATTGAGAGCCTTACTGAGTTCATATGTTTGATCCGAAGTCTTCTGCTCCAGCTCCTCGCATTTGCGAATGCCATCTCGCAGGTCTTGTTTGACTTCGACCACCCGAGACTCATGTTGACGGTGGGAGGCATGTTCGGCCTCCAGCTCGGCAGCCGCTTTGTCAGTGGCTTCCTTGTTTATCTCGACCTCCTTCTTGGCCTGAGCAAGGGTGCCCTTGAGGTTCTCGACCTTGGTTGCGCCAACTGTGACCATAATCACACCACACAATGAGTTAAAACTCTTAAATAAAGACATATCGCCTTTTTGACATAATATTTTTCAAAGCCCGCATACCTTGCATTTCATCAAACTTCTTATTAATGCGGTCGAGTTCCTCGTCAGCTTTTTGAAGCTTCCGATTGAGCTCGGATACCTCTGCACTCTAGACGGAGAAAGCCAACAGGGAAGCATGCTCAAATATATTGCACAATACGTTATATTAGTAGATACTATGCAGATCCTCTATCCGATTCTTTTCTGAATCCAACAGAGCGTCAGGGGCTAGCGTCCGTACACAGGTTTATTATCCTATTCAAATAGAACTTAAAGTTCTCTTAGAATATTACGTTGCATACCTCAAAGCCTGCTAGTAGGTTGTTGAAGGCTTCATTCAGTCCACTCTTGGAAGACTGAATCTCCCCCATAACCACACCCAACAGGGTGCGGTGTTCCACCATGATGGAAGCACCTTGAGGTGCTTCCTCAAGCGTGTTCGGCGCCTCCAGATTAATGGAGGTCGCCAGTGGAGCTGATGCTCCTCCCCCTATTGTAGGGGTCTGCCTTTCCGATTCCGGAGCCGTACTGACCTCCGAAATGGTGTTCGGCGGGGGACCGGACTGCTTGGGCTCCCTGTCGTTGGTTGCCATGGGGACTGTTTTCCTTTGGCTGACGATGGCCGAGGTGTTGACCTTGGGCACCCCCTTGTCGTCCTCGTTCCCACCTTCTCTCACAGGGGACGCTCGCAGGGAGGACACCTCGGTGTCCCCTAGGATGGGCGATTGAGCCCGCGGTGGCGTGTCACTCCCTACCATGTCGGCTGGCAGAGAGGTCCCCGATGATAACGAAGCACTAGGGAATGTGTGGGGAGGGCTACAAAACAACAAATAGAATTGCTTATACAGTGATAGCTTATTAAAACGAATACAACAGTGAAAGTCCGAATACTTAAGATTCAGCCGGGGGCTTGACCCTGGGCTGTATTCAGAAATTAGCTTCAGACACAGAGTCCAAGCTATCCGGGAGGTTCAGCTTCCTCCTAGGCGCCCCCTTTCCCGTTTCTTCGTGGGCGCCCTCTTCCTCCCCTTACCCTCGATGGGGGAGTCACTTTCCACCTCCTCTTCCTATTTCTCTTCATCATGGGAGGAGTGGGCGTCGGTCTCTCCGTATATAGCTTCCGAAGGACCCTTAGGGCGGGGCCTCTCTTGGCCCCCTTGCTCTTCTTCTTGGCCTTCTTCTCCGGTGCCTTGTACGGCGCCGATACTAGCATCGCAGTTAGCTGAGGCGTGGCCGGGTTTTCGGGCAACGGAGTCGGACAGTCGCTTCGCTCCGCTTTTGTTTTCCAGGCTTGTATGGAACACAACAGTTCTAACTCCTGTTATGATTGAAATATGGACATGATGAGTCTTCAGCAAAATTAGGCTTACCTCTGTAGTCGGAGTCACGCTGTCGAAACCAATGTCTTCGGTCTCCTTTGGCCACTCCTTCTGGGCCTTGAAAAGCTGCTTCCATATGTCTTCGTCCATAGTGCCGAAGAAGTGTTTTAAGGTTCGGGGTCCCTCTAGATTGAACTCCCACAAGCGGGAGGCCCGGAGTTGGCAGGAAGGGTGCGGCAAAAGAGCATCACCTGAATCACGTCAATGAGGTGGGTGCCCTTTACTATCATGTTGGTGATGTGGTTTTGGAGCGTCTACACCTCCAATTGAGACCCCAATAGAGGCCCTTGGCGTTCCATGAGGTGAGTCTCTCTGGGGGTTCAAATCTGAATTCCGTCATGGCCGCCCATTTGGCCTCACGGGGTTAGATGATGTAGAATCACTCTTGCTGCCATATCATGTTGGTTTCACAAAAGCCCCTTTGGGCCAAGTGGCGTTCGGGAGCTTGCTTACCATAGCTCCCCCGCAGTCCACGTGTTGCCCGTCAACCACCTTCGGCTTCAGATTGAAGGTCTTGAGCCATAGGTCAAAGTGTGGGGGGACGCGGAGGAAAGCTTCACAGATGACTATGAAAGCCGATATGTGGAGGATAGGGTTTGGGGCCAGATTGTGGAAATCTAGCCCATAGAAGAATAATAGACTCCGGACAAAGGGGCGGAGCAGAAATCCCAGCCTTCGAATAAAGTGAGGGATGAACACAACCCTCTCGTCAGGCTCCCGGTGGGGATCACCTGATCCTCATCAGGAATCCGGTGCACTATGTTGTCGCCGAGATAGCTCGTGTTCCGAAGACTCTTCATGTCTTTCTCCGTGACAGAGTAGGCCTCCCAATTGCCCTTGAAACCAGACCCAGCCATTGCGGAAGAGGAAGGCAATGGTGGAAGGGATGGGAGCTGCGGGCCCTGGAGCTGTGGGCTTTGGGGCTAGGAGATTAGGAAGCAAGGGCTAGAGGAGAGTGTGAGATAAAAAGAGGGGACCTATGTCCTTTTATAGGCAGTAAATACCAAGCGTCCCCCACTCAAGCCGTAAAACTTGCCTGTTCCAAACGTAATCGTGCGTAAGGTGTGGTTGGGTTACCCATATCATATTGATGAGGATCCCACGATAAGCGGGCACGATCTCTGCTTCGATAAGATGTGCCAATGGAGGTTGTGCCTCAAAATGCGAAACCAGAGCTGAGAAACGGTTCGAAATATTAATGGTTCAAACATGACATTTCGCTGGAAAGTTGCTAGTAAAGACACAGTGTTTGTTTTTGACACATTGCCTTCGTGGCTAAGGGTTGTACTAATCATGCAGAGCCGGACATAGTTCCTTTATGCAGGAAATAAACTTCATATGTTCGGAAGGAGGAACCCGCCTTACAATGCCGAAGACAGTATGCATGTCGGTCTCATCGTCATCGAATACTGGTTCAGGGGCTACTGAGGAACTGCTGGATTAAGGGGTCCTTGGGTGGCCCGATTACTCGTTATGGGCCGGAATGGTGGGCCATGATGATCACCTATATTATCTCTTGTATCCAGATAGGACTCCTATATGTGTAGAATGGCAGGTTTAAAGTCCGGGAGCAATGTTTCCTTCCTTTGCAAGATGATCATGTACAACCCTAGGTCCCTTCGGTGCATATATAAACGAGAGGGTTTAGCCATTACGATCTCGAGGTAGATCAACCCTTGTAATCCTCATATTCATCAAGATCAATCTAGCAGGAAGTAGGGTATTACATCCATTAAGAGGGCCTGAACCTGGGTAAACATAATGTACTTGTTTCCCCTCTATTACCATCGATCCTCAGATACACAGTTCGATACCCCCTACCCGAGATCTGCCGGTTTTCACACCAACATTAGGTAACAGTAGTTCACCCCTGTAGGGAAGTAATCTATTCGAATAGTCGAGTCCATGGTAACAGGACGCTCAGAGTTGTATCCCGATCTACTACAACTACAAGTATATATTGTTACATTGTTAAACTACTACTACTGCTCTCGGAATCGCTTTCTCGCAGGAAGTCGAGGAAGGATCTCATGGTATTGCTAATATATGATTGCTGATATATATTACTATGTTCTACTCTCTTCTCATGCTGCAAGATTGCTTCAAGATGCTAGTCTTCGATAGGCTAGGCTTTTCCCCTCTACTCTCGCATTTCTGCAGTTTAGTCCAAAGATATAGCCCCATTCCTTTGATACCAATGCATACTTAGTACAGTTCCAATGTAAGTCTTGCGAGTACTTTGGCTGAGTACTCACGGTTCCTTTGCTACCTCTTTTTCTCTTCATGCCCGATTGCTGCAATTAGACTATGGAGTCCAGGAGTAGGAGATCCCCGGAGGATCCTACTACGACGTGGAGATCACCGACGACCAGGAGTAGTTCGGAGGCCCTAGGTAGGAGACCTTCACCTTTCGATCTGTATCATTGTTTGTGCTAGCCTTCTTAAGGCAAACTTGACTAACTATGTCTATACCCAGATATTATTTGTGAGTATGACTTATGTATTCAGGTCCTCGTGACCCCTGGTTTGTAATATGAAGATTTAAGATTAAATTTGTGTTTAGAGTTGTGTTGTGATATCCTCCTATGAGTCTCTGATCTCGAGCGTGCACGTTTGCGTGTATGATCTATGCACGGTCGAGTAGCGGCGCCACATATAGCGGACGTGAAAACCAGCCTATAATTCCAGCAAGGTGATGATTGTTCCAACTGTCAGTGTGCGTCTGTGGTTGTCCCACCATTGTGCAGCGGGACCCTTCAGAATGTAGGACGCAAAGGTGGCATAGCTTGCAGGCTCAACATTGGCAGACTCCATTTCATAAGTAATGGCACTGAGCTAGTCATTAAAATCAAGAGGCTGAACAAGTTGCGGAATATTGCCAGATTGAGGCGAACAAAATCCTACAGACTTATTGGGAGAGACTACCGGTTAGCGTTTGGACGAGGGAACTGGTCCATAATCCCTGGCATGAATTGATGGTTTAGTTCGAACTGTTGCATCATCCCAGCCATATAGTCATGCGGTGGTGGATGATTGGCACCACGACCACGACCTCGGGTCTAACCATCCTGCTAACAATTAACAGGGGTAGTTTTGCAACAAGTATTGCAGGTGTATGTGATCATTCATGAAGTAACAAGCACAATTTAAGAAAGTGCAATAGATACATCACAACAGTCAACATGACATAGATCCATATATATAGTCGATTACAAACCAGCGTTACAAAAGCTGAAAGAGAAAAGCTAGACACACTAGGCGGCACGCGTTGGAGGGATACAACAACGGGACGCAACGATAGTTACATAAACGTCGGAGAAAATCACTGTAACCAGGAAGCTGCACGTGAGGACGCAGGTTACCCTCAACGGCAGGATCCTACATTCCGGTCAGACTCTGGTGCAGAGCCTGGTCCCGAACTGGAGGACCACATGGAGGGATACGACCTCCAACTGCCGGCCACTGAAGACCCAGTGGCATCTTCGTCCTGCGGGGGTAAAGGATATACTCTGGGTGCATCCGTGCACTGACTGCTGGCAGCAACTATGTGAAAGCGTTGTAAAGACAAGTACAAGTGGCGTACAGCTCGACATCAAGAGCTCGAGCAGTGCAGTCCAGAGCCTCGGTGTACTGAACCAAAACCCGCAGGTCATAGCAACACACGTAAGGTGTACAAACAACATTGTAGGATCTTCTCTCATCCCCAACGGGGACATACGGGATGTATCTGAAAGCAATCTCCTCCAAGCAGGGGTGCTCTCCATGGAGGTGAGTAATAGGAACATAGGCAGCATGATGAACTTCCATATCCACACTCACTCCAACACTGCGGAAGGTGTGCTGTTCTCTGATGGACATGTTCTTCAGATCATATATAAACATAATAGCCTGGTACTGCTTCTGGTTGAACTCATTGCATTCCTCAAAAATAGTGTACTCGGGTACCAGCGATATCCCAGCCTGGTCAAGAGGTCGACCAAAATAGCAGGGACCCAGGCACATCATGAGCCCAAGTCTGGAGTACAACCTGTCTTGCAGGACGCATCTGGAATGAACAAGTTCAAGGATATCAAATGACAGAGTGAAAAACATATGAATTACACGGAATGGAACAATTGCAGACAATCCAGCTCTCCAGGTGAATGTGAACACGAGAACCTAATGTTGGAGTCAACAAAACTTTAACCCAAATAGAAGAGACATCAGAGTCCCAGAGTAAAGAAGAGGCATAAAAGATCCTAATACCACCCATTGGCGATGTGGGCCCATAAGCCACACAGCCATGCTAGTAAAACAATTTTCAAGACTAGACTCAACTTCAGCCAAGGAGTCGGAAAAGGGGTTACCTACAGGAAGTCGGCTTTGATATCAACTTGTGACGCCCCCAACTCAATCGTGCATTAATCATACACACAATGCGCACGGTCAAGGCCAGAGACTAACGTGAAGATATCAAAACACAACTCTAGACATAAAATAAAATAATATAAGCTTTATATTACAAGCCAGGGGCCTCGAGGGCTCGAATACATAGCTTGATTACACACAAGTGTCAGCAAAAGCATCAATATCTGAGTAGAGACATAATTAGACAAGGGTGCCTTAAGAAGGCTGAGCATAACAACGACAACTAGATCGAAGAGGCGCATGCCTCCTTCCTGGGAACGTCTGAATCTACTCGTGGTCGTCGGTCTCCACGTAGTAGTAAGCACCGTCTGATGTGTAGTAGTAGTCGTCGGTGGGATCCAGTGGCTCCGGGGCTCCGTCATCTGGTCGCAGCAACCGGGTAGGGGGAAAAGAGGTAGCAAAGCAACTGTGAGTACTCATCCAAAGCACTCGCAATACTTACATCAGAACCATTCTATGTATGCAACATTATCAAAGGAAGGGCTGTATCTATGGACTGAACTGCAAAAATGCTAGAATAGAGAGAGCCTAGCCTATCAAAGACTAGCAACTTGCAGCGTCTTGCAGCACTAGAAGAGTGTAGATTAACAAAAAAATATAAAGTAATAGCCCAGAGATCCTTCCTCGACTCCCTGCGAGAAAGCAACCCCGGAATGGTGGGCCATGAAGATCACCACAGAAGATTATCTCCCGTATCCGGATAGGACTCCTATATGTGTAGAATGACAGGTTTAAAGTCCGGGAGCAATGTTTCCTTCCTTTGCAAGATGATCATGTATAACCCTAGGTCCCTCCGGTGCATATATAAACCAGAGGGTTTAGTCTGTTGGGACAATCACAATTACCATCGACTCGACTTCTAGGGTTTAGCCATTACGATCTCGAGGTAGATCAACCCTTGTAATCCTCATATTCATCAAGATCAATCTAGCAGGAAGTAGTGTATTACCTCCATTAGGAGGGCCTGAACCTGGGTAAACATCATGTACTTGTTTCCCCTTTCTTACCATCGATCCTCAGATACACAGTTCGATACCCCTACCCGAGATCCGCCGGTTTTGACACCGACATTAGGTAACAGTAGTGCACCCCTGTAGGGAAGTAATCTATTCGAATAGTCGAGTCCACGGTAATAGGATGTTCGGAGTTGTATCCCGATCTACTACAACTACAAGTGTATATTGTTACACTGTTAAACTACTACTACTGCTCTCGGGATCGCTTTCTCGCAGGGAGTCGAGGAAGGATCTCATGGCATTGCTAATATATGATTGCTGATATATATTTCTATGTTCTATTCTCTTCTCATGCTGCAAGATTGCTTCAAGATGCTAGTCTTCCATAGGGTAGGCTTTTCCCCTATACTCTGTCATTTCTGCAGTTTAGTCCAAAGATATAGCCCCATTCCTTTGATACCGATGCATACTTAGTATAGTTCCGATGTAAATCTTGCGAGTACTTTGGATGAGTACTCACGGTTGCTTTGCTACCTCTTTTTCCCTTCATACTCGATTGCTGCGATCAGACTATGGAGTCCAGGAGTAGAGATCCCCGGAGGATCCTACTACGACGTGGAGATCCCCGACGACCAGGAGTGGTTCGGAGGCCCTAGGTAGGAGACCTTCACCTTTCGATCTATATCATTGTTTGTGCTAGCCTTCTTAAGGCAAACTTGACTAACTATGTCTATACCCAGATATTATTTGTGAGTATGACTTATGTATTCAGGTCCTTGTGACCCCTGGTTTGTAATATGAAGATTTAAGCTTCCCATGAGTCTCTGATCTCGAGCGTGCACGTTTGCGTGTATGATAAGTGCACAGTCGAGTAGGGGCGCCACATATAGCGGACGTGAAAACCAGCCTGTAATTCCAGCGAGGTGATGATTGTTCCAACTGTCAGTGTGCGTCTGTGGCTGTCCCACAATTGTGCAGCGGGACCCTTCAGAATGTAGGACACAAAGGTGACATAGCTTGCAGGCGCAACATTGGCGGACTCCATTTCGTAAGTAATGTCACTGAGCCAGTCATTATAATCAAGAGGCTGAATAGAGGTGCAGAATATTGCCAGATTAAGGCGAACAAAATCCTGTAGACTTATTGGGAGAGGCTGCTGGTTAGCGTTTAGACGAGGGAACTGGTCCAAAATCCCTTGCATGAATTGACGGTTTAGTTCGAACTATTGCATCATCCCAGCCAAATAGTCATGCGGTGATGGATGATTGGCACCACGACCACGACATCGGGTCTAACCATTCTGCTAACAATTAACATGGGGTAGTTTAGCAACAAGTATTGCAGGTGTATGTGATCATTCACGAAGTAACAAGCACAATTTAAGAAAGTGCAATAGATACATCACAATAGTCAACATGACATAGATCCACATATAGAGTCGATTACAAACCAGCGTTACAAAAGCTGAAAGAGAAAAGCTAGACACACTAGGCGGCACGCGGTGGAGGGATACAACAACCGGACATAGCGATAGCTACATAAACGTCGGAGAAAATCACTGTAACCAGGAAGCTGCACGTGATGACGCAGGTTACCCTCAACGGCGGGATCCTACATTCTGTTAAGACTCTAGTGCAGAGCCTGGTCCAGAACTGGAGGACCACCTGGAGGGATACGACCTCCAACTGTCGGCCACTAAAGACCCAGTGGCATCTTCATCCTGCAGGGGTAAAGGATATTCTTTGGGTACATCCGTGCACTGACTGCTGGCAGCAACTATATAAAAGCGTTGTAAAGACGAGTACAAGTTGCGTACAACTCAACATCAAGAGGTCGAGCAGTGTAGTCCAGAGCTCCGGTGTACTGAACCAAAACCCGCGGGTCATAGCAACACACGTAAGGTGTACAAACAACATTGTAGGATCTTCTCTCATCCCCAACGGGGACACACGGGATGTATATGAAAGCAGTCTCCTCCAAGCAGGGGTGCTCTCCATGGAGGCGAGTAATAGCAACATAGGCAGCAAGATGAACTGCCATATTCACACTCACTCCAACACCGCGGAAGGTGTGCTGGTCTCTGATGGACATGTTCTTCAGATCATATATACGCATCATAGCCTAGTACTGCTCCTGGTTGAACTCATTGCATTCCTCGAAAACAGTGTACTCGGGGTACCAGCGATATCCCAGCCTGGTCAAGAGGTCGACCAAAATAGCAGGGACCCGGGCAAATCATGAGCCCAACTCTGGAGTACAACCTGTCTTGCAGGACACATCTGAAATGAACAAGTTCAAGGATATCAAATGACAGAGTGAAAAATTACACGGAAAGGAACAATTGCAGACAATCCAGTTCTCGAGGTGAATGTGAACACGAGAACCTAATGTTAGAGTCAACAAAACTTTAACCCGAATAGAAGAGACATCAGAGTCCCAGAGTAAAGAAGAGGAATAAAAGATCCTAATACCATCCATTAGCGATGTGGGCCCATAAGCCACACAGCCATGTTAGTAAAACAATTTTCAAGACTAGACTCAACTTCTGCCAAGGAGTCGGAAAAGGGGTTACCTACAGGAAGTCGGCTTTGATACCAACTTGTGACGCCCCAACTCAATCGTGCATTAATCATACACACAATGCGCACGGTCAAGTCCAGAGACTAACGGGAAGATATCACAACACAACTCTAGACATAAAATAATATAATATAAGCTTTATATTACAAGCCAGGGGCCTCGAGGGCTCGAATACGTAGCTTGATTACACACAAGTGTCAGCAGAAGCATCAATATCTGAGTACAGACATAATTAGACAAGGGTGCCTTAAGAAGGCTGAGCATAACAACGACAACTAGATCGAAGAGGCGCATGCCTCCTGCCTGGGAACCTCTGAATCTACTCGTGGTCGTCGGTCTCCACGTAGTAGTAAGCACCGTCTGACGTGTAGTAGTAGTTGTCGGCGGGATCCACTGGCTCCGGTGCTCCGTCATCTGGTCACAGCAACCGGGTAGGGGGAAAAGATGTAGCAAAGCAACTGTGAGTACTCATCCAAAGCACTCGCAATACTTACATCAGAACCATTCTATGTATGCAGCATTATCAAAGGAAGGGCTGTATCTATGGACTGAACTGCAAAATGCCAGAATAGAGAGAGCCTAGCCTATCAAAGACTAGCAACTTGCAGCGTCTTGCAGCACTAGAAGAGTGTAGATTAACAACAATATATAAAGTAATAGCCCAGAGATCCTTCCTCGACTCCCTGCGAGCAAGCAACCCCGGAGCTAACATACTTTTAGAAGTAACATAATTATCCAGTTCTAGTTGTAGTAGACCGGGATACTCGCGGAGCGTCCATATTCGCGGACATGGCTATTTGAATAGATCATGTTCTTCCCAGCAGGGGTGCACCAATGTATCCAGCACGCTCGATTAACTCTGGCCGGACAAACTTCTATGGGGTTCAGCCCGGCCTTGGCCAATCGACACACCGTAGCCCAACCTGGGGTCAAAAGAGAGGCCAACATGCTGGTCTAAATCCTAAGCGTGCAGGGGTCTGGTTCCATCGCCCTTTGCACTCCTACACGTTGCAAACGCGGCCGGTGAGCATACCTAACCCCCATATAAACAGCCAGGCGTTCCAGTCCAACCCGGCACGCATCAAACAACTGTCGATGTCTGATGCTTGCTTGAACTACGTCTGTATTTCCACAAATAGGAAGGTATGACGCAGCACAACAAAGGTAGGTATTTCCCTCAGTGATGAGACCAAGGTTATCGAACCAGTAGGAGAACCACGCAACATTACGTAAACGACACCTGCACACAAATAACAAATACTCAAAATGTATTAAAGGTGTTGTCAATCCCTTTAGGGCAACGTCGCCAAAAAATAGCAAACAGATGTGAGAAAGTTGTAATAAGTTGATAGATCGAACGCCAAATAAAATAAAGTGCAGCAAGGTATTTTGTATTTTTGGTTTAATAGATGTGAAAACAATAGCATATAAAATTGACCGCGAAGGCAAATATATTAAAGAAGAGACCCGAGGGCCGTAGGTTTCACTAGTGGCTTCTTTCGAGAAAAATAGCAAACAGTGCGTACACAAATTACTGTTGGGAAATTGTAGAACATCAAATAATCATGACGATATCCAGGCAATGATCATTATATAGGCATCACGTCCAAGATTAGTAGACCGACTTCTGCCTGCATCTACTACTATTGCTCCACATATCGACCGCTATCCAACATGCATCTAGTGTATTAAGTTCATGAAAAAACAGAGTAATGCAATAAGAACGATGACATGATGTAGAAAAGATCTATTTATGTAGAAATAGACCCCACGAACGATACATACGTGTCGATTCCTCTTTTGTCACTCGGATCAAGCACCGTAAGATCGAACCCATCACAAAGCATGTCTTCCCATTGCAAGATAAATAGATCAAGTTGGCTAAACAAAACCCAAATATGGGAGAAAAAATACGAAGCTATAAGCAATCATGCATATAAGAGATCAAAGAAGGCTCAAATAACTTTCATGGATATAAAACTATAGATCTAATCATAAACTCAACGTTCATCGGATCTCGACAAACACACGCAAAAAGAGTTACATCATATGGATATCCAAGAGACCATTTTATTGATAATCAAAAGAGAGAGAGGAAGTCATCTAGCTACTAACTATGGACCTGTAGGTCTACAAAGAACTACTCACGCATCATCGGAGAGGCAACAATGGACTTGATGAACCCCTCCGTGATGGTGTCTAGATCAGATCTGGTTGTTCTGGAACTTGCGGCAGCTGGAATTGATTTTCGTCGACTCCCCTAGGGTTTCTGGAATATTGGGGTATTTATAGAGCGAAGAGGCGGTGCGGGAGGCCACCGAGGTGGGAACAACCCACCTGGGCGTGCCTAGTGGTCCAGGCGCGCCCTGGTGGGTTGTGCCCCCGCGGGGCACCCCCAGGTGCTTCTCTAGGCCAACAAGTGTCTTCTGGTCCAAAAACATTCCATAAAAAGTTTCGCTGCATTTGGACTCCGTTTGGTATTGATTTCCTGCGGTGTAAAAAAACAAGCAGAAAGCAACAACTGGCACTTTGCACTATGTCAATAGGTTAGTACCAAAAAATTATATAAAATGATTGCGTAATGATTGTAAACATCCAAGAATGATGATATAACATCATGGAACAATAAAAAATTATAGATACATTGGAGACGTATCAGCATCCCCAAGCTTAATTCATGCTCGTCCTTGAGTAGGTAAATGATAAAAACAGATTTTTTTATGTGGAATGCTGCCTATCATGTTCATCACATATTCTTTCCTTTATAGCATGGAGAATTGGACTTTTATGTGGTTCAAAAAAATAGTCTAGTTTTGACATGAGGACTTCAATATTCAAGCATATCAACAAACAACCATGTCTTTCAAAATATCAATACTAAAGCAAGTTATCCCTAGCCCATCATGCTCAATCATTGATCCGTTCAAGCCACACATCCAAATGTTAATTTCATCCAATGCTCAAGTATGATAATAGTGTTCCGTAGTTGGTGATTTGTAAGATAAGATAGAGAATCAAATAAAACTAAAAATTGCGTAAAGTAAAAGATAGGCCGTTCGCAAAGGGAAGTAAGGATTTGTAGAGGTGCCAAAGCACAAAGCTTAAATTGGGAGAAAAATTATTTTGGGTGGCATGCTTTTTCTCACCAACGAGAACAACTTATAGTTCCCAACAGTTTCCATGCTATATATATCAAAGGCGGTTCCCAAACATAAAATAAAGTTTATTCCTTTTTGCACAAAACTTTCACAAGCCATGGCTAACCGCCACGGGTGCCCTCCATACGAACACTTTCCAATGAATCCCTATTACCGCCATACTCTCATGGAATGACAAGTGAATAAACACTCATCTTTAGAATAATACATCTAGCATGAAAAATATTAGCCACCCCTCGGCGCTTCATGAGCGGTACAGGCACACAAAAGAGAAATTTATTTTGAAAATTAGAGTTGGCACATACAAATTTTCTTAGAACAGCTTGGAAATACCGCATATAGGTAGGTATGGTGGACTCATTTGGCATAACTTGGATTTTAGGATTTGGATGCACAAGTAGTATTTCTACTTAGTACAAAGTGGAGGCTAGCAAGAGATTGAGAAGCGACCAACCAAGGCACGAAAATTATCATAAGGGAACATTAAACATAACCAACAACGAATAATGCAAGACAAGTCGGATATAATTTCATTGCATGACTATTGACTTTGGTGCTTGCATAGGGAATCATGAACCATAACATCAATATTCTTACGAAGACATAATTACTCATTAACATGGCTCACATATCACTATCATCATATCTCAAAACTATTACAAGGAATCAAGTTTATTTTGTCCAATGATCTTCATGAAAGTTTTTATTATATCCTCCTTGGATATCTATTACTTTCGAACAAATTTCATGTGTTGCTTTTGATAAGCTAACAAATATAAGTGAAGATCATGACCATCATAATTCTTTCTCTCAAATTAATCTAAGTGAAGCATGAGATAATTTCTTAAATATTTTACTAACTCTCAAATAAATCTAAGTGAAGCAAGAGAGCATTTCTTCAAAAATAACAAAGCACACCGTGCTCAAAAAGATATAAGTGAAGCACTAGATCAATTCCATTGCTCATAAAGATTAAAGTGAAGCATAGAGAGCAATTCTAACAAGTCATGGCATAATTTTGGCTCTCTCAAATAGGTGTGTCCAGCAAGGATACGTATTAAAAAGAAACAAGCAAAGACTCAAATCATACAAGATGCTCTAAGCAAAACAAATAGTTTGTGACGAATAAAAATATATCTTCGAGTAAAATACTGATGGTCGTTAGAAGAAAGAGGGGATGCCACTCAGGCATCCCCAAGCTTAGTTGCTTGCTTCTCTTCGGATAATCGATTGCGATGCCATGGTCATCCCCAAGAACATGCTCTTCTTACTCATTATTCCTTCATCCAATGTAACATCACCCAAAACATGCAAACATGAATCACACAAAACTCAACAAAACCTTCGTGAGACCCGTTAGTATAACAAAACCAATCTTTACTCTAAGTACTATAGAAAACAAATTATTATTTTGTAATTATATTATATCTACTGTATTCTAACTTTTCTAAGGCAAAAAATCATCTAAGCAAACCCTAGAATCATCAAAACAAGCACATAACACAATGAAAACAGAATCTGTCAAAAACAGAGCAGTCTGTAAAGATGTGAATTGTGACCATACTTCTGCAACTCTAAAAAATCTGAAAAACTAGGATAACGTGGAAAATTTATATATTGATAACGCCAAAAAAATTCAAGAGTTTATCACGCTCCAGTAATCGTCATAAATTCCAACTCTGGATGCAAAAAGTTTCTGAATTTTTCAACACGATCAAACCAACCAGCAATGCAATCATCCCAAAGGCTTTTCTTAACACAAACATTAATTTAAACCACAAAACACATCTAAACAGAGGTATTATTGGGTGTTTTGTTGAAAACAGCAAGAAAACCAAAAGGAAAAAAGATACAAGTTGGGTTGCCTCCCAACGAGCGCTATCCTTTTACGCCCCTAGCTAGGCATAATACCAGGATCTCAAGTGTTATCATCCTTGTTGGATGATCCATATGTTTCCCTCATTATAGATTCATAAGATAATTTGGTCTTACTTCCAGGGAAGTGTTCCATGCCCTTTCTCAAGGGAAATTGAAATTTAATATTCCCTTGTTTCATATCAATCATTGCACCAATAGTGCGTAAAAACGGTCTACCAAGTATAATGGGGCAAGGCGGATTGTAATAAATGTCAAGAACAATAAATTCTATGGGTATATAGTTCCTATTTCTAGGAATAACAACATCATTGATCCTTCTCAAAGGCTTTTTAATAGTTGAATCCGCCAAATGCAAATTAAGAGAACAATCTGCAATATTTGTAAGACCAAGAACACCACAAAGATATTTCGGAATCATGGAAACACTAGCACCCAAATCACATAAAGCATTGAACTCATAATTTTAATCTATATTTTGATAATAGGTCCCCATTCATCATGCAACTTTCTAGGAATTGACACTTCTAATTCCAACTTATCTTCTAAAGCTTTCATCATAGCATCAACAATATGTTTAGTAAAAGCTTTATTTTGTTCTAAGCACAAGGTGAATTTATCATGGATTGCAACAAAGAAATACAATCAATCGAAGAGCAATTATCATAATTAAAGTCTTTGTAATCCAAGAGAGTGGGCACATCACTAGTTAAAGTTTTGACCTCTTCAAACCCACTTTTATCAATTTCCTCAACAAGATTTTCACCCTCCGAATTATCAGGACGCCTTCTAGCTAA
The DNA here is from genome assembly GCA_902687465.1 of Secale cereale. Taxonomy (NCBI): domain Eukaryota; kingdom Viridiplantae; phylum Streptophyta; class Magnoliopsida; order Poales; family Poaceae; genus Secale; species Secale cereale. The sequence continues at coordinate 618,934,353 of LR738710.1, read as the reverse complement.
AGTTGACTCTTCTTCAGTCCCTTTATCATCAAATTGAACTTTACTAAAAAAGGAATCAATATAAGAAACAACAATCATTTTAATATATTCGTCATTTTTATGAAAGCTATCACTAGAAAACGCTTTTTCTAAAAAAAATCTTTTAGCTCTAAGCATAGCGGTTCTTTTCTTACTGTCATCCATAGAAACATAAAGAGCTTTAATTGCTTCCTCAACCTTAGGCACACAAATTTTCAACTTGTGATTTTCCACATCATTAGAAATTCTATCAATACATGTAGACATATCATCAATCTTACTCATTTTTCTTCTATAGTAGCATTGAAAACCTTTTGAGTATTAATAAATTCTTTAATATTTTTTCTAGATCAGAGGCATTACTATTATTATTATAAGAAGAATTACCATATGAATCACCATAACTATTAGAGGAATTCCCCGGAAAAGGCCTAGGATTAAAATTACCTCTATAAGCATTGTTATTGAAATTATTTTGCGAGATAAAATTCACATCTACGACATCACTATTTTTCTAAATCAAAGTAGACAAAGGCAAATCATTAAGATCAATAGGTGCATTCTTACTAGCAACCATTTTCATGAGAGCATCAACTTTTTCACTCAAAGAATCAATTTCAACCAAATTAACTTTTTTGCTAGTAGGTGCCCTTCCGGTATGCCATTGCGAATAGTTCGCCATAATATTATCGAGCAATTTAGTGGCTTCACCCAAAGTAATTTCCATAAAAGTACCACCCGCCGCGGAGTCCAAAAGATTTTGAGAAACAAAATTCAACCCCGCCTAAAAGTTGTGTATGATCATCCAAAGATTTAACCCATGAGTTGGGAAATTCTTTAGGATCAATTTCATACTTTCCCAAGATTTTGCAACATGCTCATGTTCAAGTTGCTTGAAATTCATGATTTGGGTTCTAAGGGAAATAATTTTTACGGGTGGAAAATGCTTAGTAATAAAAGCATATTTGCACTTATCCCAAGAATTGATACTATTTCGAGGCAATGATGAAAACCAAATTTTAGCGCAATCGCGCAAAGAGAACGGAAACAATTTCTACTTCACAATATCATTGTCCACATATCTTTTCTTTTGCATATCGCATAACTCCACGAAGGTGTTAAGATGGTACATAGCATCCTCATTAGGAGTACCGGAAAATTGATCTTTCATGTCAAGATTCAACAAAGCAGCATAATATCACAAGATTCCGCACTAGTGGCGGGAGGAGCGATCAGAGTGCTAATAAATTCATTGTTGTTGGTATTAGAAAAATCACACAACTTAGTGTTCTCTTGCGTCATCTTGAGCAATTGTAAACAAGAACACAAGTAGGTGATAGATCCGACCGGAAAATGGCAAACGAAAAAGAGGGCGAATAAACACTACAAGAAATATGTCAACTTATGACCTTTTGTTAGTGACCCTGGAAGAATTGGTCATAGATCTATGACCATTTCAGACCAATTGGTCAAAAGCTGTTCGGGGGGCTCCAAACCCTAAACTATAACGACCATTTTGGTCAGAAAGGTAATAATTTCCTTACACGAAATGGTCATAAAGCAGATAGCACTGGTTCGCTGCCTTATTTCTAGCTGATCATGACCAATATAGATGGTCATAACCTTGTAAATTGTGGTGGGTTGCTACGACTAGGCGCCACCTCATCAGTTTTGCCTATGTGTCATGTCCATGTGGCAGTTTTTGCCCTAGGCTGTGAAGCAACCTATATTTCTGTCATTCCAAAATTCCCCAAAAAATCTCATAAATTCTTTGGGTCATATCTTCATCAAATATGTAAAAAACCTTCCTTGCCTAGTTCAAAAATAATTCAAAAATATTCATTTTCCTATTTTGTTCAAAAAAAGACTTTGTGAAGGAAGTACCACTTTGGCATGTCCAAATGGTATCCATTTTCTACAGTGCTTTCCTATGCCCAAATAACTATCCTCCACCAAATGCCATCTCAATCCATTCATTATTTTGAGCCCATCTTCAACATTCGTATTTATGTCCAGTGTGGTACTTTGCAAAGCAAGTACCACCTAGACTCCTCCTTTTGAGCTGAAAATTTGTGAAGACGGTCTTCTTAGTAACTGATCATCCTCAACCAAAACTCACGCCCATTAGCCATGTGCATTTCCCGTACCGCTAATCAAACACTTGGCTGCTAATTCATGTTTGAGCATCGATCGGTCTCCTCGTGAGAATCTTATGTTGTAATTTTCTTCCTAGCACCTACCTGGGGAGTGGCCAACCCACTAGACATGCCTAGGCCGCCCAGAATGCATGGCAACGCCACAGTCACTCGGTGACCACGCGGCGGACATGCGAGTTTACACGCTCTAGAGTTGGGGCCCTCGACCACCGCCCAAACCTCGACGTATCGCCACCAAACCATGTATTTATGATTAAATAGGTACTTATGTACCTAGAAATGATTTTTGGAAAAAATAAATAGCAAACTATGAGGCAGCCCCAGTTCAAATTTGACCCGCTTCCAACTGAATCGGCGGAAATTTGTCTTTTTCACGAGAGGTGGATCAAAACTTTTTACACCCAACCATTTTGTCAATTGTGCATTAAATATGTCCTAGTGTTTTAGAAAACTGATTTGGTCAAATTTTGCAACAATTATTTGGGAGGTCCTTCACAGAAAAACCTCCTTTTGGGCACTCGAAAAATGGAAAATGATTTTTTGTCCAAAGAAAATGGAAACTTCCTTAAGCAATATTGTTTGCCATTCCAAGATGCACCCTTGTGCACAATATGAGATCATTTGAACAAACTATGCTATGAATGTGGCCATAGGATTGATCATTTGGCTTGAAAGCCATGAATCTTCACGCATGATACCTCATTTCTGAGAACACATTTTTAAAAGAATTTCCGTATTACAAGTTTATTATTTTTCCTGGTAACTTGGTCATATATAATGACACAATGCGAAGGTTTTCCAATTTTTTGATTTGTTTTTAATTTTTTATGCCCGTTTCAAAATGCGGACAAAACGGCGGGAATGACCGTTCCTAGCTAGTAGTTGAATCTTGGATTTTTTTTGGTGTTTCTCTGATTAAATAGATATTTATGTACCTAGAAATGATTTTTGGAAAAAATAAATAGCAAACTATGAGGCAGCCGCAGTTCAAATTTGACCTGCTTCCAGCTAAATCGACGGAAATTTGTCTTTTTCACGAGAGGTGGATCAAAACTTTATACACCCAACCATTTTGTCAATTGTGCATTAAATATGTCCTAATATTTTAGAAAATTTATTTGGTCAAATTTTGCAACAATTATTTGGGAGGTCCTTCACAAAAAAAACCCCGTTTGGGCACTCGAAAAATGGAAAATGATTTTTTCATCCAAAGAAAATGAAAACTTCCTTAAGCAATATTGTTTGCCATTCCAAGATGCAGCCTTGTGCACAATATGAGATCATTTGAACAAACTATGCTATGAATGTGGCCATAGGATTGATCATTTGGCTTGAAAGCCATGAATCTTCACGCATGATAGCTCATTTCTGAGAACACTTTTTTAAAAGAATTACCGTATTACAAGTTTATTATTTTTCCTGGTAACTTGGTAATATATAATGACACAATGCGAAGGTTTTCCAATTTTTTGATTTTCTTTTGAATTTTTTATGCCTGTTTCAAAATGCGGACAAAACGGCGGGAATGACCGTTCCTAGCTAGTAGTTGAATCTTGGAATTTTTTTGGTGTTTCTCTGATTAAATAGATACTTATGTACCTAGAAATGATTTTTGGAAAAAATAAATAGCAAACTATGAGGCAGCCGCGGTTCAAATTTGACCAGCTTCCAACTGAATCGGAGGAAATTTGTCTTTTTCACGAGAGGTGGATCAAAACTTTTTACACCCAACCATTTTGTTAATTGTGCATTAAATATGTCCTAGTATTTTAGAAAATTGATTTGGTACAAATTGGCAATAAATATATTATAGGTCATTCACAAAAAAACCTCCTTTTGGGCACTCGAAAAATGGAAAATGAATTTTTCGTCCAAAGAAAATGAAAACTTCCTTAAGCAACATTGTCTGCCATTCCAAGATGCACCCTTGTGCATAATAAGAGATCATTTTTTTTATTTTTCATGTGAAAAAGTAGATAGAAAACAAAAGGAAAAACACAATTATATGTGCTCTATTCTTATTGGTGGGTTTGGTTGTCACACAGATCGATGACATGGCGCCCATCCATCCGTCCAACTCCCCATCTCTCCATCCAGCCATCTATCTACTGAAAAGAAGAAAAAAGAAAAGAAAAAAGAAACGGTAAACCCGCAGCCCAAACCCTAACCTGCACTCACCTCCCTCACCTCCTCGCCGCTGCCACCTCCTCCCAGATCTCAAACCTCGCTCTCTGCCATCCCAACCCCTACCCCGCCGCCGGCCTCCCCCCATCCCCGCCGCCGACGACCTCCTCATCTCCCCCAACCTCAGCGCCGCCGTTGTGTTCCTCCTCCTCCTCCTCTCCCACCGCGCACAAATCCAAATACATCCCGTGGCCTCCGGTTCATCCTCCAGTTCATCTTTCCTCCGCCCCTCTCCCCCAATCCCAGTCCCGGTCGATGCCTCGCCGTCCTCCCCTTCTTCCACCGGTTCCCTCGTGCTCGCAGGGTTCCCATCGAGAAGGCGGCGAGGGAGAGAGAAGGAGATGTCGATCCCGTGGGAGAAAAGCCCGGCTTGGCGGACGCGGGACTCCAAGCCCCTCTTCTTCACCTTCGCGGCGCCCTGCAATGTCGTCCCCGGCGTCGTCAGCTACGGCATCATGCAACTCACCTCCTCAGCGCGCGGCCATGGCGCCTCTCTCCACCGCCATCCACCTCCTACGCTCCCCCGCGGCTCCGGTCGCGCCCCCTTCTCCGCCCGCCCGCCTCGCCGAGGCGCCAGCGCGCTTCCGGTGCCGCCACTTGCTCCGGTCGCTGCGCGCGGAGGCGGCCAAGGAGGCGGGGGTTGGGGAGCTCAGGGCCGGGGTGGCCGTGTACAAGCCGCGCTCCTACAAGGTGCTCGTCTCTAACGCCGCCTGCTCCCTCACCGCAGCCATCGACAACGGCAGGACCCGCCCCGAGATCGAGTTCCCGTACGCGCCCGCCCCACTCATCATCCAATTCGTCTCCTGCTAATCTAATGCAATCCCACGAATGTTCTCACATCCCCTTCATGTTTCTTCCATGAACCTCCACTGGTAATCCATGACTAGGCCACTAGTAATTTCTTGCTGTGACACGCCCTTCTTACAGTATAAGTTCTTGTGCATCTAAGAAGAAGGGCGTGCGATCAGTACCTTGAACCTTCATAATGTTTCTGATGGTCTGAACCCTGAACCGCTTGCTTTGCGGCTGCCTCTTTGCATGATGTGCAAGTGTTCTTCTGTAGATCTGCTACTTTACACTTTATAGTGACGGTAAAATACTAACTGCAGCTGTAAAAAAATACTCCCTATATTAGCTTCAATTGCATTGGTGTCCAATTATTGTAGCTCGCATTATCTCAACAGTACATGACATACTGTTTGTAGGTGAAACATAGTTCCTTTCCTGGTCAATTCTATGGTTTAGTTCCGAACCTCTGAAGTAGTACCCATTCAGGTTCTCATCATGAGGTATTTGTGTTTCTGTTGGGTTACCTGCAGTCATCTCTATCTCTGCAGTAAGTAACTATCTACAGTAGTTGGTAGGAATAACTGTAAATATGTTCATGTCTCTTTCTTTCTGTGTGTCTTCTGAAACACCCAATTGTCTAATTCATTTATCTATCAATATAATTTTTGTTTTTACAGTATAAGTTATCAGCTCATAGGAGAGCCACTGAGGGAGGATGGGCCAGTGCATCAGCATCAGCATTATAGCTTTCCATGTACCAAATGCATGCACATCACATGGCTGCTCATGTCCTTCCTTCTGTTTTGGTAAAAATCTTCTTCAGTTTTGTACATGGTTCTTTTGATGACATTAGTCAAAATACACTGATGGTTAATTATATATATCCACATAGCAAGTATATAGTATTGTCCTATACATTTCACATATGGATACTATGTTTGAACTTCTACAATTTTCATGTGTATACAATAATTATTCCAAATGAGGCACTATGATTCTGAATTGTTAGGTTGTTAGCCCTGGCTTCATAAGCAAACTTACATGAATACGCTATGTTTGCTGTTGATCATCTGATGCACTACTATGCAGTTCTCATTGGCAGTTTTTGTTTTGTGGATTCATTTATACTATACGATTCAAGTCTTATACTTTGCCAGTAGGTAGCTCATAATTACTGGTCGTTGTGCAAATTGTGTAGAGGATAGATCCTGGAAATTACAGTATGAATATGTCACCATAGATGGATGAGTTATTTATGCTTATCGCCTCTTATTTGTCGTTTTGTTGCAGTGCCCACTGTACTAATATGCAAGATCAAGCATGGAGGTTTCAAGGACATGCACGCACAGGACCATCTGACACCTTTTGTTAAGGTTTGGACTTGTCTAATTGCCCTTTGTATTACACTACTTAATCGTCAACATTAACTGTTTATGGAAATGCATGTGTGTTAGTGTGCAACTGGCTGATAAGTGTATTACCATTGCATCAGGTGTTTATGGATGTTATTAATTGGCATCTAAATTAGTTCATCTTCCTAGTTCCCTACCTGCTATAATGTGCTTGCGAGCATAAATTATGTGCTGCTACTACTATGGCATGTATCATCTACGTGAAAATTTTGTGTTGGTGCTTCCGATCACTTTGGATTGCTGGTGCAATTTAACATCTCGTATAACTGGCATTAAAATAACACAGCAAAACAAGTCTTCTTTATTTTGAATAAACAATTTATGAGCTTAGAAAGAAATTATATGGTTTGAAGTATTTTGGCGCTCATTTCTTTCTCAATTATCTTGTAGACTGCTTTCAAGAGGAGAGGAAGGTTAAGGAACTGAAATTGTACAGAAAAAGTATCCATGCTTCCATTGCTGCGAATGTGGTTAAGATGACGTTCTACACCAGTTTCTTATGTTGCATGTGAATGGGGTGAGTAGATAGAACTAGAGAGCAGAACACTTTATCACTAATTAATAAAATAAGAAAGTACTTGTAGGAAAATATCATAACTCTTACTCACTAGAGAGCAGAACACTATACATGTATCTCCGCCTCCTTACTGTTTTGCTAGAAGCATAAATTCTGATGCAAGATGATCATGGTCTGGTTTGCTATTTCTTTTATGATGGTGCTTAAAATTTGACATGCCTGGATTCTGAATGAACTCGTTCTAACAGTTCTTTTCATTTCTATGATCAGTTTAGTAGAGTTGCACATGTCAATCCATGTGCAACTCCATGAACACATACTGGTTAGTGTTAGTCATAATATTGATGTACATGGCATTTGCTGTAAATTCTTGCTTATAAGTTATTGGATCCCTAATTGGTTACTGTTTGATGTTCTGAACTCATTCTTATTCTTATATGTTCATTCTTATTTTTTGCACAGGTGAAGTGCAAATGAAAGTTTGATGCTGTGAAGCATACCAGCAACAACTAGCATATTATGTGTTGTTATTGTAGGAATATATGGGTTGTAGTATACTGTAACACTTGTAATAGACTAATGTAGTGCTATTTTGGACAAATTTCGTTTTGGATGAATTATGTGTTGTAGTCTGTTCGAAATAATTATTGTGTATGTGATTTGAATACATGTGAAATGGAAATCTGACAAGAGGGGGGGTCCTAGTTAAGATTGTTTAACAAATTTCGAAATTTTTGATGTGTCAGACCAATTTTGAGATAAGCATGACAAGTGGGACCAATCTGATTGGTGGGACCAGCTGCCAAATAAAATGGTTATTTATTTACTGTTAAATTGAAATATGAATAATATGACCCTGTCACGTGGGATCCATGTGACAAGTGAACTCCTTTTTATATAAAAGAAGAAAAATAAAAATTGTTGAGAAAAAAGGCCTGGTCCAAAAATAAAAAGGCTATGATGTTGGGCCTGGCCCATGTGGCTATCCAGAATTAATAGGGAAATATATAAAAGGCCGATTTGTTGGGCTAGGCCCATGTAGAACAGCGAATTGGACCGGGCTGAATCTTGTGCCACATCAGCTTGCCACGCTGGATGCCTACGTGGCCTGGGGAGGCTGCTAGTGACCAAAACACGACAGTAGGCATATTTTGGTCATAAACGTCTATGACCTTCTCACAGAGAAGGTCGCTATAGTCAGTTTATGACGGCCAGCTTTTGACCTTATGTTTTTGGTCACAAAAAGGTCACAAATGGAAATTTGTGACCATTCAGTGACCAATAGTGGTGGTCACAAGTTGACATATTTCTTGTAGTGAAAGCAGCAAATTTTTGCGTATTCGGGGAGATGAAAACGAGAGGAAAATGGAAAATAAAGTAAATTGCAAGGAGATGAGATTTGTGATTAGCAACCTAGTAGATGTTGGTGATGTTTCCCCGGCAACGACGCCGGAAATTCCTTTTGATGCTTGCTTGAACTATGTCGGTATTTCCCCAAAGAGGAAGGGATGATGCAGCACAACGGCGGTAGGTATTTCCCTCAGTGATGAGACAAAGGTTATCGAACTAGTAGGAGAACCACGCAACACTACGTGAACAACACCTACACACAAATAACAAATACTCGCAACCCGTCGTATTAAAGGGGTTGTCAATCCCTTTTAGGCAACGGCGCCAGAAATTGGCAAACGGACATGAGAAATTTTAATAAGTTGATGGATCAAACGCCAAATAAAATAAAGTTCAACAAGGTATTTTTGTATTTTTGGTTTAACAGATCTGAAAACAAAAGCAAATAAAATAGACCACGAAGTAAAATATATTAAAGAAGAGACTCGGGGGCCGTAGGTTTCACTAGTGGCTTCTCTCGAGGAAAATAGCAAACGGTGGGTAAACGAATTACTGTTGGGAAATTGATAGAACTTCAAATACTCATGAAGATATCCAGGCAATGATCATTATATAGGCATCACGTCCAAGATTAGTAGACCGACTCCTGCCTGCATCTAGTACTATTGCTCCACACATCGACCGCTATCCAGCATGCATCTAGTGTATTAACTTCATGGAAAAATGTAGTAATGCAATAAGAACGATGACATGATGTAGACAAGATCCAGTTATGTAGAAATAGACCCCGTCTTATTATCCTTAATAGCAACGATACATACGTGTCGGTTGCCCTTCTGTCACTAGGATCGAGCATCGTAAGATCGAACCCATCACAAAGCACCTCTTCCCATTGCAAGATAAACAGATCAAGTTGGCCAAACAAAACCCAATTATCAGAGAAGAAATACGAGGCTATAAGCAATGATGCATATAAGAGAGCAAAGAAGACTCAAATAACTTTCATGGATATAAAAAGATAGATCTGGTCATTAACTCAAAGTTCATCGGATCCCAACAAACACATCGCAAAAAGAGTTAGATCATATGGATCTCCAAGAGACCATTGTATTGATAATCAAAAGATGGAGAGAGAGGAAGCCATCTAGCTACTAACTACGAACCAGTAGGTCTACAAAGAACTACTCACGCATCATCGGAGAGGCACCAATGGACTTGATGAACCCCTCTGTGATGGTGTCTAGATTGGATCTGGTGGCTCTAGAACTTGCGGCGGCTGGAATTGATTTTCGTCGACTCCCCTAGGGTTTCTAAAATATTGTGGTATTTATAGAGTGAAGAGGCGGTGCGGGAGGCCACCGAGGTGGGCGCAACCCACACGGGCGCGCTTGGGGTGCCAGGCGCACCTTGGTGGGTTGGTCCCCCCTCGGGGCACCCCCCAGGTGCTTCTCTGGCCCAACAGGTGTCTTTTGGTCCAAAAAAAGTCCACAAAAAGTTTCGCTGCATTTGGACTCCGTTTGGTATTGATTTCTTGCAATGTAAAAAACTAGCAGAAAATAGCAACTGACACTTGGCACTATCTCAATAGGTTAGTACCAAAAATGATATAAAATGATTGTAAAACAACCAAGAATGATAATATAACAACATGGAACAATAAAAAATTATAGATACGTTGGAGACGTATCAACGTCTGAGGAACTTCGGAAGAAACATATGATGCAGATTGCCCCGACTTATTCCCGCGTGGTGTTCAGCGCGTAAAAGGCCAGAGGCCTACTCAGATTACATATCCAAACCTATTAGTGAATTGGGAGCGCACGGTGACAATCAGTGGGCCTGTCGCCCTGTCTCGAGGACTTGCGACAAGGGTCAGGGCCAGGGCCATCCCTCACTTGGGCGGTATGCCTGCCCGCCACGCCTCATAATTATCTCGCGGGTACCCTCACGGTCAACCCGACTTCCATAACTCTCGCGGGTACCTGTCGGGGTCGACCCAACTTCACAGGGGAATAGGTAACAGTAACAATGTGTCTGTGTTATCAAGGGGGAAATCTGAGGAATCACCCTCGATGGATTCACACGCGATGTATCCGTCAAGGTGAACTCGGAGGAATCACCCACGTTGGTCCATGCTTGAGGGGTTGCACGACAGAGTCGTCATCGGAGGTGGAGAAAGAGGAATCACCCTCGGTAACCCACAACCGGTTAGCTACGCTATAGAGATATCATCAGAACTGAGGTAAGAGGAATCACCCTCGGCACTCGATATTAACTCTGCAGTGTCGTACAACTAAGGGGATGTGTGGTTCTGTGTCGGTTTTAGCACAGCAATCATACTGACTCAAACAACCAGATCCTAAGCATATCAACACATACAAGGGTCTAGGGCCACTAATGGAACAATAACCAACCTATACTAAGCATATAGGATAATTGGTAAGGTATCAATATCAACAATTACAAAACAGGTTATGCATCAGAATAGGAGCTAACAAAAATAGTACCTGATTCTAATGCAAGCACGACAGAGAAAGAAATGGGCGATATTGAAATGATCAAAAGGGGTTTGCTTGCCTGGAAGCTCCGTGGAAAAAGAGGGGTCGTCGGTGGTATAGTAGTCCTCAGGGGCTACGTCGATGCCGGAATCTACCGAAGAGAAGAGGGGGAAGAAACAGATAAATACATGGCATACAAGTGCAACACAGAGCATGACATGGCAAAAATGCAATGCATGGATGACCTAATGCATCTCTAAATCATTTTAGGAATTTTAGGATTAAAGTTAGAATTACTAGCCGGTAAATATGCACTATTCATCTACCAGAAACAGGAAAAAAGTTACGGGTTCTCCTGTGTAGAGGGTCCTGACATGCGTGCAGATGGCACAGTCGGATTCATTGGATTCTTTTGAGCAACTTTCATGTATAAAGTTTTTCCATCCAAGCTACGGATGAATTTCTATGAATTTCCAAAGATTTAGGTAATATTGAGAAATTCCTGGAATTATTTATTTCAAGAATAATCCAGAAAAACTATTTGCACCCAATGGCTGTCTAGCTACAGAGGCTGACTTGTGGGCCTAGTCAACTGCTGACTCAGCAGTCAACATTGACCACACTAACAGGTCAAACTGACAGGTGGGGCCCAATTGTCATGCACAGAGACTAACTATTTTAACTAACAGAGTAATTAGCTATGTGGGACCACACTGTGAGTGACTAACTAAATACAGATTAGCGCTAATTAATCATCTGACACGTGGGACCATGGTCAACAGAGGCCACGGGGTCCATTGGTAGTGACACAGGGTGGGCCCCAGGCCACACGAGGTCAGCGGCAGCGCCTGAGTTGCACCGACGAGCTCTCTAGCGACGGATCTTCGCCGGAGGATCTCGGAAATCGCGTATGGTGGGTTAAACACGGCGTGGTTGGGCTATTTCGAAAGCTGGTGAAGTCGTGCGTCTAGGAGTGGCAGGAGTTAGCACGTGGGTGGCTGAAAAAGGCGTCAGCGACGAGCCGTGGCAGCGATGAGGTTCAGGTGTGAGTGGAGGCATGACTACAGACTGTTTCCGAGCACGCAAACTAACTAGTTAGGAGCAGTGGACCACCAGAAGCTAATGGGTGCTACTGGGTCGAGATGAGCGACTCTTGGAGCACGAGCTAGTTGGCCATGGCGGCGGCCAGAGCTCGGCAACGACAGCGGGTTGACAAAGGCACGCATGCGAGCAGAAGAAGGAAGGAGGGGAAGGCGAAGCTCACCGAGTGGCTCAAGACATGCCGTTGACAGGTTAGTAGCAGTAGAGATCATCGAAGTAGGAGCTACAGCCGGAGAGGGGGACGAATGTGATTCGGCAGCTGCAGGGCACCTGTGCCACCCCGGCTTAGGGAAACCAGAACGCCCCATATTCTAGCCCAGAGATCAAGGTGAAGACTTCTGGAATACGACACTGCTTAGCATAGAACAAACATGTTGTCTATTCCAACACGGATACGAGTACAATGCCTCCGATATTACAATGAATAACACTGCGATGGTGACCCTATGCCAACCACAGTTACTCCATGCAAGCACCATAACAACTCGAGGTAGCAGAACCTCTACTGGCAACGAAACAATGAACGATGACGATGGACTCCAATCCTCATGGACTCTAGCTGGAACGTTTATCCTAGCTCGCCAACACAGGAACCACACCAGAACAAGCAAAGCAATCTAGGCACGACCTGCAAACTGGCATGACACGGCAGGTCAGTACATTGTATGTACTTGCAAGCTCACAATAAACCGAAAGCAGTCAAGACAAACGACAACATGGCATTAGCAGGTTAAAGCAATCTCGAGCATGATACTAACAGAACAACATGGCATGCAACAACTAATTAGGATAAGGCTAGAACAACACTAGCATGGCATGAACATATGAACATGATGATACTAGCATGCAACATGATGATGCTATCATGCACCAACTTACTCTGCTCGGATTACCTCGTAACCATTACATGCAAAAGCTTACCATCACGGACATCACACGATCATCTCACGATCCAATCAAGCTTGGTATTAACAATACCGTAGTAATCCTTACATGACCACAAGGAGCTTGACCTTTACCCTTGACTCTCGCATAAGACCACAAATATGCATCAACTCGGTATCCTCGATACCACGGTGATCCTCTCACAACCACATAAAGATCAACCGACTTCGGTATCCATGATACCTTAGTGATCCTCCCTCGATCACAACCACCAAGTGGCGGAGCTAGTGGAGAATCAGGGGGGGCTAAAGAGAAAATATACATCTTTAGGTCTGCCAAATGACTGCAATCAATTTAATTTAAGGATCTCATTTTTTCCTTCAAAAAATACGATACGGCAAGGGGAGGCCGCGGCCCTCTCAGTATTGCATGTAGCTCCGCCACTGCAACCACCCTCTCTCTCATCATTGAACCAAGTTTATTGTTAAGCACATTATTATTACTGTTGACCCATAGTGTTACCAACTACGAACTGGGCCCATATCCGCGGGCGCAACTATCGATAGATTTAACACACACTCTGCAGAGGTTAGTACACTGTACCCACACCACAGAACACATGGCCTCGCACTCCCATTCGGGTGGACAAACGGCATTCTGACAAAACTGATCCATTTCCCATGACACTCTCCCGGCCACTCCGGCCAACTCCCCTCTGGGCTAAGTCATGGGTGGCCCCGTGTCTACCAAAGACACCCAATGGCCACCATCGTGGCAAAATAATAAACGGTCCCAAAAGGGGACATGTGCACATAACCAAACTTGGGCTCATAAGGCGTATGTACGCCTACATGATGAGGGTAGCACGCACCCATAACTTTCCCTCCTTGGAGGCACCAGCGAGAGGCATGAAAATAGACCCAGTTAGGACCTTCCCATAAAAGGCAAATGTGGTTGCACTGGCCAGCTCGATATGGTGGCACCATGACTCAACCAACAGTTGTTCAAGTTAATTATTATTCGGTTAAACTTGAATGCAATAATCTGAGCCATATTAAAATAACATGATGCAACTAAAATGCATGAGCATGATATCAACATAAGCATGGAGGTGCAACATAATCATCGAGCATAACAACAATAAATCATTTATCCAACTGAGCATGGCATACTGACGAGCATAAGCTTAACACTACACACGTGCATAGCATGACTACTAGCATCATAAATAAATACCATGCAAGAACACGACAAGACTACTACCAAGTAAGCATATAGTCACTAGATGCAACGGAACATGCATAACAACGGTACCGGATAACAGACGGTAAACATGCATCAACATGAACATCACTACTACCAGCATGTACTACCACTACCAAGCATAACACGTGAATATGATATGAACAATTAGTACAAGATATCACGATGCATCGGAACATAGGATGAAGGTAAACATGGAACCATGAGCATGACGAAACAACGATAGTAGTAGCAAAAAGACAGGCAGATAACGACAATCTTTTATTAAATATTCAAGTAGAAACCATGGCTACTTCATGGCTATCAGGCAAGTGGTTGTTGTCGTTTGCCTGGGGATGACGGAGACTCCGGGAAGAAGTGCAGTGAAGCTACGGAACGAAACACCGTATGGTTCTCTCTCGGAGGGATAATTAGAAGCAAGAGCAAAATAGTCATTTTCCTTATGGGACCACGTAGTGAAAATGTTACCAACAGAAAGATCTTGATGAGACGAATAAGTGGGTGTTGGTTTCACCTCGATTGAAGTTACGGTCGCGAAGATAAGATGTGATGAAGATCAGGGACTGATTTGTGAATATTTTCATCACCAACAAGTCCCTGGGAGGAAAATAGAACGCGCCTTTTTGAGAAATACACTTTCGGAACAGGAAAGCGCATTTTTAGCCGAAGAAGAACGAGAATACGTTTTCAAAGAACTAAACACGCTCACTGAAATGCGTTTCCACTTGCCACATGAGCAGGGGTGCCTGGGCCACTGACGGGTCGGGCCCAAGGGAGAGGGGGCCCAAAGCGGTCGTCTTCTTCCTCCCTGTGCATGTTCCCCTCATGTAGTATCGGAGGAACAGGGGAGGGAGGGGAGCGGCGGCCTGGCCGGCTCCGGCCGTCCCCGGTCACGGCAAGGCCACCAGCGGGTGCGGCCCGGCGCGGCGCTCCCGTTCCCGGCCAAAGGGGGCGCTGGGGAAGCACGGAACGACGACGAGGGGCAACGACCCAAGGAGGATTGAGAGGTGGGGCGATGGTGGTGCTTGGCGAGGCAAAGCGCTTCGACGAGGGGAGAGGGGGTGGGGTGACTCGGCGGGACGAGGAGGAGGCAATGGAGGAGGCTAGAGGAGGATAAGAAGCTCGGTTGGTCGGAAATGAGGCGAGGCCGAAACGGGCATGTCGGACGGAGGAGGGGACCGAGGACTCCGGTGGTCGAGGAGGAACGAGGAGAGGCTTGGGAGCTGTGGGAGGGGTCGATGGTCCTTCAATAGAGACAAGGGAGAGCTCGGGGACGCTCGAGAAGGCTTGGACGACATGCCAAATGAGGGACATAGGAGGGACGCGTCACAGGCGAGCTTGATGCAACCAAACACCGGCGAGATAAGGAAAGGCAGCGATGCAGGGCGACGTAGGCAGGCACGGGTGAGCTACCAGACATGAAAGGGACGCGAGAGGCAGAGGAAATCGACGGGAACAGCGGCGACAACGTGCCAGCGCAAGAGTTTGGTTGGTCGTGACCCGTGGTCACCGCATGAACATACATACACAGTGCCAGGTGATTGGCCACATCATGTCTAGTAGATATACCATGCTACCCTGAGTCCAAGTGAAGGAATAATTCGGTCCAGGGGCAAAGAAGAGATTTGGAGGAGGAACCAAAAACTTTCAGTAGCAAGGTATTTGATGTGATTTGTGAGAGCTAGAACAGTGCAATGACTCTGGGCTTTGGCCTAGCTTGATCAAAAGCTAAGGTAACTATGGTGGCCAAATATCAAACGAAATGGAGCTCTCTAGAGTGCACTTGCTTTGGAAAGGGTCCGACTAGTCAGAAATGGAAATGAAGAAGTAGCACTCATATAATTGATGGGAATGAGCTGAAATTTGGCATGGCCCAATTATTTGAAGATATGAGGATGCCCAAAAAGTTTCATGCCATTTGGAATAACCAAACTAGCACTTGCTTCATAAAGCATCTCTCTGGATAGAATCTTGGAAAAATTGCACAGGGAAAATAGTTAGATGAAATGGGCCAAAGCTTGGTGGAGGGAGTGGATATGGATAGGGTAATGCTCTGGTAAATTTTCAACTTAAATGAAGCAATATAAAATATAGTTGCTTCACAAAGTGAAAACTGACCAGAAACCAAGAATTGGTGCTGGGCTCACATGGAAGTGTTACATGAGCCCAAACTTGGTGGAGAGTCATGATTTGATTAGCTGAAGGATGTGTCAAAGTTTGAGTAGAATATACTTGTGTTCAGACTGGATGTCTGCAATCCAATGTTCTCGGCTGAAAAATTCATTGCTTTTAACTGAGTTCCTTGGTGTATATCTTTACTTCTCACGGCTACTTCTGGTCCGGTGTCGGTTGATGTACAATTTCCACAAGGGGGTAACAATGAAGATTCAAATAAAGAAGCACGAGAAAATGATCGATTGCAACAAGCACACAACAAACAAGCTATAAAATTACTCCACACAGGCACACACAAGCATAATACTAGAGCAAATGCACATGCACTACATGAATGACAAGACCGTACGCTTGAGAAAATGCTCGGGAGCTGACGAAGAAGCTAAGGGAGTAGTAACTACTGACTCCGAAACTCTGGATGGATGAAGCTGGCGGAGGATGAGGTGAGGAAACACCAAACAATCTCCTGGCTCGAATGGCATCACAGACTAACTCGGAAATAAGAAGACACTCGTCCATCATGTAACGGGACATGGCGAGGATAGCTGGGTCATCTTGAGGATTGACAGAAGGGAACTGGATCAACTTAGGATTCTCAACGATGGTGGGATAATACTTATAAACACGTTTCTCTTGCACCGTGCTCTCTTGACGACGAAGACCGGTGATTCCTGGCATTGCGACAAGCTGAATGGCACGCTCGGGAATAGCGTCGTAACCATCGTGGAGACTGTAGGTGCGCTTACTAACAGGAATCATGGCTAACAGATGGACATGAGCAATATACTCTAGGATTCTTCCTCCGGCAGAAGACTGAAATACTTAATAATGAGGTGGATCGCCGAGGGGATAAATGATGCGCCACATGTCACCAAGGATGGCGGCAAAGCTGAGAGGTGTAGGAGTGGGATTGAACGCAATTGGAATAGCACTGGGAGCTCTGGGGATGGCATTGAACTCATGGAAGCTAACCACCATCTATGCAGGAAACAGGGGTTAGGGCTAACTGAATAACACTATATGCCGCAAACAAATGAACCAACCAAATGCAAGAAGCAAGGGCAACAACCAGACCCTACACTACCGTTTTCTAACGTTCTAGCGGACTAGGACACTCCACAGCCAGACCTGCTCTGATACCAAGCATGTGGCACCCAGCTTAGAGAAACCGGAACGCCACATATTCCAGCCAAGAGATTGAGGTGAAGTCTTCTGGAATACGACACTGCTTAGCATATAACAAACCAACTCTCTATTACAACACAGATACGAGTACAATGTCTCTGATATTACAATGAATAACACTGGCACGACGACGCTACACCAACCATAGTTGCTCTATGCAAGGAGCATAACAACTTGAGGCAGCGGAACCTTTACTCGTAGTGAAACAACGAATGGCAATGATGGACTCCAATCCACAGAGACACTGGCTAGAACATTTATCCTAGCTCGCGAACACATGAACCACACCAAAACAAGCAAGCAATCTTGGCACGACCTACAAACTGGCATGACATGCTCGGTCAGTAGATTGAATGTACTTGAAAGCTTATAGTAAACCAAAAGCAGTCAAGACAAACAACAACATGGCATTAGCTGGTTAAAGCAATCTTGAGCATGATACTAATAAAACAACATGGCATGCACCAACTGAAGAGGATACAGCTAGAACAACACTAGCATGCCATGAACATATGAACATGATGATACTAGCATGCAACATGATGACGCTATCATGCACCAACTTACTCTGCTCGGGTTAACTCATTAGCTTCACATGCACAAGCTTACCATCACAGACATCACACGATCATCTCGGGATCCAAGCAAGTTTGGTATTAAAAATAATATTGTAATCATTACATGACCACAAGGAGCTTGACCTTTACCCTTGACTCTCGCATAACACCACAAATATCCATCAACTCGGTATCCTTGATACAATGGTTATCCTCTCCAGATCACATAAAGATCAACCAACTTCGATATCCATGATACCTCCATGATCCTCTCTCGATCACAACCACCCTCTTTATCATCATCGAACCAGGGTCATTATTAAGCACATTATTATTATTACTGTTGACTCATAGTGTGACCAACTACGAACTGGGCCCTAATCCATGGGCGTGACTATCGATAGATTTAACACACACTCTGCAGAGGTTAGTACACTGTACCCACACCACATAACCCATGGCCTCGCACTCCCATTCCGGTGGACCAACAACGTTCCGACAAAAGCGATCTATGGCCCATGACACTCTCCCGGCCACTCTGACCAACTCCCCTCTGGGCTAAGTCATGGGTCGCCTCGTGTCTACCAAAGACACCCAATGGCCACCGTCGTGGCAAACCAATAAACGGTCCCAAACGAGGACATGTGCACATGACCAAACTCGGGCTCACAAGGCTTATGTCCACCTACCTGATCAGGGTAGCGCGCGCCCATAACCTTCCCTCGTTGGAGGCACAGCGAGAGGCATGACAATAGACCCAGTTAGGACCTTCCCATAAAAGACAAATGTGGGTGCACTCGTCAGCTCGATATTGTAGCACCATGACTCAGCCAATAGTTGTTCAAGTTCATTATTATCCAGTTAAACTTGAATGCATTAAGTTGAGCCATACTAAAATAACATGATGCAACTACAATGCATGACCATGATATCGAGATAAGCATAGAAGTGCAACATAATCATCGAGCATAACAACAATGAATCATTTATCCAACCGAGCATGGCATACTGACGAGCATAAGCATAACACTACACACGTGCATAGCATGACTACTAGCATCATAAATAAATACCATGCAAGAACATGACAAGACAACTACCAAGTAAGCATGTAGTCAAATAGATGCAATGGAACATGCATAACAACGGTACTGGATAACAGACGGTAAACATGCATCAACATGAACATCATTACTACCAGCATGTACTACCACTACTAAGCAGAACATGTGAACATGATATCAACAAGTAGTACAAGATATCATGATGCATCGGAACATAGCATGAAGGTATACATGGAACCATGAGCATAACCGAAACAATGGCAGTGGTAGCAAACAAGCAGGCTGACAACGGCAAACAATTATTAAATATTCAAGTAGAAACCATGGCTACTGCATGGCTATCATGCAAGTGGCTGTTGTGGCTTGCGTGGGGGTGACGGGGACTCCGGGAAGAAGTGTGGTGAAGCTGCGGAACGAAACACCGGACGGTTCACTCTCGGAGGGGCTGATTAGAAGCAAGGGAAAAATGGTCAATTTCACTATGGGACCACCTAGTGAAAATGTTACCAAAATAAATATATTGATGAGACAAAGAAGTAGGAGTTGGTTTCACCTCGATCGGAGTTACGGTAGGGAAGATACGAGGTGATGAAGATCAGGGACCTATATATGAATATTTTCATCACCAACAAGTCCTTGGGAGGAAAAACAGAACGCACCTTTTTGAGAAATACGCTTTCAGAATATGAAAGCCTATTTTTAGCCGAAGAAGAACGAAAATACATTTTCAAAGAACTGAACACACACTCACCGAAAGGTGCTTCCACTTGCCACGTCAGTGGGGCCGCCTGGGCCACTAACGGGCCAGGCCCAGGAAATAGGGTGTTCCGAAGCGGTCATCTTCCTCCTCCCCGCGCCTGTTCACCTCGTGCAGCAGAGGAGGAACATGGGAGGGAGGGGAGCAGCAGTCGCTATCCCTGGCCACGGCGAGGCCACCGGCGGGTGCGGCCCGGCGCGGAACTCCCATTCCCAGCCAGAGGGATTGCTGGGGAGGCGTGGAACGGCGACGAGGGGCGGCGACCGAAGGAGGATAGAGAGGTGGGGCGGTGGTGGTGCTTGGGGACACAGAGCACTCCGGCGATGGGAGAGGGGGTGGGGCGACTCAGTGGGACGAGGGGGAGGCAATGGAGGAGGCTAGAGGAGGAGAGGAAGCTCGGTTGGTCGGAAATGAGGCGAGGCCGAAACGGCCATTGCGCAAGAGGAGGGGGGCGAGGACTCCGGTGGCCGAGGAGGAACGAGGAATGGCTTGGGAGTTGCGGGAGCGGCCGAGGGTCCTTGAATAGAGCCAAGGGAGAGCTTGGGGATGCTTGAGAAGGCTCAACCGACATGCCAAATCAGGGACAGAGGATGAACGTGTGACGGGCAAGCTTGACGCGACCAAATGCCGGCGAGATAAGGCGGGGCAGCGATGCAGGGCGACACAGACGAGCACGGGTGAGCTACCAGACATGAAAGGGACAAAAGAGGAGAGGAAATCGATGGGAACAGTGGCGACAACGTGCCAGAGCACGAGTTCGGCTGGTCGCGACCCATGGTCACCGCATGAACTGGCATACGTGGTGCTAGGTGATCAGCCACATCATGTCTAGTAGATAGACCATGCTACCCTGAGTCCAAATGAAGAAATAATTTGGTCCAAGGGCAAAGAAGAGATTTGGAGGAGGAGCCAAAACATTTAAGCAGCAAGGTGTTTGATACGATTTGTGAGGGCTAAATAGTGCAATGACTCGGGGCTTTGGCCTAGCTTTATCACAAGCTAAGGTAACTGTGGTGGCCAACTATTAGACGAAATGGATCTCTCTACAGTGCACTTGCTGTGGAAAGGGTCCCACTGGTCAGAAATGGAAATGAAGAAGGAGCACTCACGTAATTGCTAGGAATGTGCTGAAATTTGGCACGGCCCATTTATTTGAAGATACGAATATACCCAAAAAGTTTCATGCTATTTGGATTAACCAAACTAGCACTTGCTTCATAAAGCATCTATCAGGATGAAATCTTGGAAAAATTGCAGAGGTAAAATGGTTAGATGAAATAGGCCAAAACTTGGTGGAGGGAGTGGATATGGATAGGGTAATGCTCTGGTAAATTTTCAGCTTAAATGAAGCAATATAAAATATAGTTGCTTCACAAAGTGACAATCTGATGAGAAACCAAGAATTGGAACTAGGCTCACATGGAAGGGTTACATGAGCCCAAATTTGGTGGAGAGTCATGATTGGATGACCTAAAGGATGTGTCAAAGTTTCATCTGATTTGGACATGCCTAGAATATATTTCCTTCACAAAGTTCCTTCCTGGACAAAACTTTGGAAAATTGCTGAAAAATATTTACTAAGCAAATGAGCTTCAAATTGGTCACATGGCAATGATATGGATAGTAAAAGGTGTCCAAAAAGTTTGTAGGCAATCAAACAAAGATAAATAGAACTTTCTTCGCGAAGTGCCATTTAGGGTAGAATAGGAAAATAATTATTGGTGGATTATTTTTGAACATGGCATGATATATTTTGCCATATTTGAGAAAGATAGGACCCAAACAATTTAAGAGAATTATTTGGGAATTTTTGGAGTGACAGAAATATAGGTTGCTTCCCAACCTAGGGCAGATAGGGTTATTCCTTTAATAGAAAATGAATATTCCCAAGAAAAAGAATATTGGAATTGGGTTAGCATGAGAAATGACGGGTCTTGGGAGGATGATGAGGTTGGCAAGCCACTATAAAACCTAGGAAGACATGATATACCCAAATTTCAGAACCACATAGCCACAGAAAAACAATTTAAATAAAAAATCCAAAGAAAAATCATGAGAAAAAGAAAAGAGCAAAATCCAGGCTGTTACAGCACCCCGGCTCCAACGGGCTGCTCCAGAGGATGGGGTGGTCCACGGCGAGCCTGGCGGGCACGACGAGGCCGTGTGGGAGGCACAGTGGCCGCAGATTGACGGACGCACGGCGGCGGCACTCGGCAGAGAACGGGGAAGAGCGAGCGATCACTGGAGAGGGGACAAGGAGTGCGAGGGCGTCCAAGGGGGAGGGAGGGAGCCCGCCCTTATCGTCCCAGCTACCTGCCTCTTTGCGGTGGAGAGTAGCGACCGAAGGAGGCGCGCGTGGCCATGGGGACGGCTACATGGCGGCGGGGCAGGTAGAAGAACAGGAGATAGGCCGGGCCGCCTGGGCTAGCGCTAGGCGCCAGGTAAGCCACTTGACCCTTTCTATTTTCTATTTTTCCATTTAACTAAAAACAGAGAGGGTTAAGGAATTATTTGGGCATCCAAATGGCTTAGAAAAAATATGGGACTTGGCCCAATAAATCCATTTTTAGACACTGCCACCAAAAGTTTGGAGGCAAGATGAATCCATTTGCATTTTTCACAAATCAAATAGCATTTAAAAATGTTGAAATGGCACTAAATCAATTGCTACTGTCCATCTTAGCACTTAGATGATGTTGTTTTCCTTGACATTCAAATGTTATGGAATTTTTGCTAAAATATGAACTATTTTGCAACAACTTTTGTGCAACTTCATTTTCACTTGCAAAAATGACTTGAATTCATAGGAGTTTGAAATGAGATATGATTCCACTGTGATCATTACTTGCAAACCAAAGTAGCTTAGCATTAATGTGGTGATCACTTTAGCTCATTTACACATGGGTGTTACATGCCGCTTCACCATGCATCTTTGGAACTTGACAAATGAATGGCTTCATTTAGTGAACATAAACACTGATAATTGGTATCTTGAGACACCTGTCATGGATTGGTGGGCCAATCATTCGGACGCCTCCAATGCTAATAGAAAGGCCATGGCTTGCCTCAATTATGCTCATGTTATGGACCATTTGAAACGAAAGAAATGCATGGATCTTCCGCAACAAGTACATTCCGCCGCCGTTATTGTTTAACATCATAAAAGAGGAGGCTTGTCTTTGGGTGACCGCGGGTGCAAAAAAACTGGGGCCATCATGCTGGGGGAGTAATCATTTTGTTCTTAAGGCTTGTAAAACACTCTTTATTCCTCTCTTAATTAATATATAATAAAAAACGATCCCATTAGAGGATGATGCAATTCATGCCCGTTGTTCTCGTATGTTCTGAAGTGTTAGTTTTAGTGCTTTTGGTCTTGGAAGGAATTGCTCTGGTCCCCTGAGTATCGAAAGTAGTTCAGCTCTGTCAGCCTGGACCATGTCTGTGGCTTTTTCAGAACTCTATTTTACATTGTACAGAAAACTGAAATGTTTCTATGTTGGTTTTCCACCCCTATTTTTTCAAGGAAAAAATGATTTGGGTCACCGAGTGGAACCCGATTTCACTGAAAAGAGCGGGCAGGATGACAGGTACCATGAATTGGCGCACATTCATGGTTGATGACCCTTTCTTTGGCGGGTGCATGGTCGATGACCTTGGACGACTTCATGGCTGCATCTGGGCTAACATTGGGCCACACGATTATGCTACCAGCATACCTTCTTCGTTGAGAAACAGAGCATTGGCATGCTGCAGCCATTAAAGGCTTTCAGGAACAAGTGCCAATGAGTGTTTCCAGGCTTAGGGAATTTCTATCTGGACCCCTATCCGATGTAGAGGAGTAAAATGTCAGTTTTACTCCTCTAACATGCACCTAATCAATCCCCAATCCGCCGTATTGGAGTAAAAATTATCCTTCGGTGCCAACCTTCTCCCTAAATATACTCGACCGCTGCAGCTCCGAGTAAAACCCGCGCCTCTCCTTCGCGTCGTCCTATGCCACTGCATATTTGCTAGCGCGCCTGCCAGCGATCACCCACCGGCCCCGCCGGTACCTTGTTGCCTTCTTTGCCACCCTCTGCCCTTCTTCCCGATGTCAAGCCCATTCGGCCCCCGTCACTGTCGCTGGAATCATGGTGAAATTCCGTCGCCGTCACCATAGTTGATTCATTGGAATGCTTCAAAACTTCTTCATTCTCTGTCGACTGCCGCATCTCACCTTGCTTGCATGCCGATCTAGGTCATTTGCACGCATCGCCGTCGACCCATTTGGTCTAGACAACACCG
The DNA here is from genome assembly GCA_902687465.1 of Secale cereale. NCBI lineage: Eukaryota > Viridiplantae > Streptophyta > Magnoliopsida > Poales > Poaceae > Secale > Secale cereale. The sequence goes on along the minus strand of LR738710.1, from coordinate 618,910,158 downwards.
GCCGGACGAGGCACGACCACCGCACCGCAAGCATTTGACGAATTGCATAGGTGAGTTTTTTGTGCATTTTTCTTTTTGCACTGAGCCATTTGGATTGAAGCTAGCCCTTTGAATTGAAGATGAAGAGGTTTAGGGAGATGGTCTTGGAGGACTCATCATCATCTGAAGAGGAAGAAGACGACGATGACTATGAAACTGTTTTAGGCATGATTTTCAATGATGATGTTTGGCGTCCTAGGAGAGGATTATAGTTTGGTCGCATACACATCAACCGTCATAGAGCGGAGGGCCATGCCAAGATCATCACAGACAACTTTGATCCAAAGCCAACCTATCCGGAGAAGTACTTTTTCCAGCACTTTCGGGTGCACACAACTCATTTTTTGACCATTGCAAAAGTCATTGAGAGGTATGATGACTGGTTCATGCTCCGGAGAAATGCATGTGGAGAGATAAGTGCAAGCCCTCTGATGAAGTGCATTGCGGCTGTTCGAGTCTTGGCATATGGGTGTTCGGCCGATGTAATTGATGACTATGTTCGCATTGGTGAAGACAAAATCTTGGAGGCTGTTCGAAGGTTCACTAAAGCAGTGATCGTTGTCTTCGGCCCAGAGTACTTGAGAGCACCAACCGAGGAAGACACCCAGAGGCTGATAATAGAGAGTGAAGCAAGAAGATGTCCTGGGATGCTTGGATCACTTGACTGTATGCACTAGACATGGAAAAATTGTCTTGCAGGGTGGAAGGGTTAGTACAAAGGCCACTGCAACGATTAATCATTCTTGAGGTAGTTGCATCGATGGATCTTTGGATATGGCATTCATTCTTTGGTTTTCCTAGCTCTCACAATGACTTGAATGTGCTGCTGAGATCACCACTTGAATATGCTCCTGCTTGCAACTACTTGATCAGCGGGCACAACAACTCAATGCGTTACTTCCTTCACTAGTAGGAAACATGGCATTACTCCCGGTTCTAGAGGGCCTTTAGTCCCGGTTCAGGAACCAGGACAAAACAAATGAGACTAATACCCCAAACCATTAGTACCGGTTGGCTTACGAATCGGGACTAGAGGGGATTCACGTGGCCATTGTGGGGCGCCGGGGAAGGAGAACCTTTGCTCCCGGTTGGTAACACCAACTGGTACTAAAGGGCAGCCACGCTCAGCAGCTTGTAGGCGCTGGGGTTTTTGTTTTTGTTTTTTAAAGGGGGGGATTTCTTAAGGGTTTCAGATGGTTTAATTAGAGGTTTCATATTGTGTTAGCTATAGCTACTACATATAGAGAGAAGTGACCTCTATTTCTCCGTGCTTGGTCGACGCTAGCTACTACAAATAGAGAGAACTCAACGCTAGCTAGAAAGAAATGAAGGAACCATTAATTACACAACATCATGATCATGAACATATAAAGAGAGAAGTGACCTCTGTTTCTCCGTGCTTGGTCAAACAACAAGTTTTCGTATATCTATCTGACGCTACTACATATGTACAATATAACATCCCTGACATCATCAAGCACCAAACTCCCATTGAATTTCCGTATGGTATTCTCCGTCTTTATGTATGACGTGGTCAAGAAAAAATCCCGCCAATTCCTATTGAATTGCTCGTACGTGATCATGTGGTAGGAGTTCATCCCGCATCTGCCACATCTAATTTAAAGAACGGGGCCAATACATATATATTAATGAAACTCAACACAATTGATGGTAATAAAATAAAATAGTGAATATTATTGTTTACGTACTTCAATTTTTTTGCCAGAGTAGCCCCGCTCAGAGGTCGAGTGGCGGATGAACTCGAAACATAGTATCCACATAAATTATTCCCGCCTTCCCGCCAAAAGCACTTTACGAGAATAGAGTTCAATCAAACTGATAATCAAGCATGATAATGGTATTGATGAAACAAGAATCAATGAGAGATACGGAGAACTAGCTAGTACTATTTACTTTGGGGTGTGTAAATCGCAACTCCTTCTGCAGACCCGGAACCATTCCGGTGAACTTTTTCCAAATCCTACCATCCAAAGAAAATGATTAGTTGATATCATGAAATGAACGAAAGTTTCCGATATGGTGCGATAATGATTGAACTTACTTCTGGAGCATTGCAGTCATGTCTGCATAATCCTGGGGATCTTTACGTCTCGAGTCTAAGACTGTTACTACTCCCCCATCGAGCTTAACCTCTAGCAGAATAAAGTGGAACCTGCGCACCCATAACTCATCAATTACATTACTATATTCTCGAGTAAGCGAAACCGAATATGCACAAGACAGTAACACTCACTTGAAGTTGTAAGGAAAGAGTATATTCCCTTTGTTTTGATGTCGAAGGAACGATTGTAGCAAGTTTTCCTCGGTATCTTCGACTCTATTTTGAACCGACCATTCATTTACGGTATTTGGGCTAATGAACCCAAGGTCATAGATTTGTCCTTTTTTGCATTCGATATCTTCAATCTGCATAATATAGTGAGGATAATTATATAATCATGCAATGAATGAGCTGACCTATAGAGACTTAATTACAAAAATAATACTTACGGATAGTAGCAAGTCATGAGTTGTTTGTCGAGGGCGTCTTGATTGAATAACTGAAATAACTCCAAAAATTCAACATGCATCACCTCAACTCGAATGAGGTTGTGCTCATCTTTAATTCTCAGCAATATACTATAGGTCTTAGACTTCATGCGGTATCCATGTACCATTCATGCAATCTTCGCATTATTGTTGTTAGAGGAGGATGATCAGGTTTGACAAGAGGCTTCCCGTGCTCGTATTTGAAGATCTCTACTAACTCTAACTTTTCAAACTGTACATCATCGCCTAGGTAATCACCAAGATTGGTACCGGGCAGTAGCCCTGGATGATTAGCGACGATATCGCTAGACACCTTGAGCGGGGGGCATGATAGCTTCGCCTGTTCGCCGAGTTGAGGAAGTGTTTTACCACTTCTTCATTTTGCTAATCTTGCATCACCTGAAGTACTTCCGGATCTCCGCGCTTCATCATATGTCTTTGCAATACAGTGGTCATAGTTGGATTGCGGCGGAGGTGGTGGTGGTGGTCGCTTCAAGGCATCCAGAGTGCGCTTCACTTTCATCGGATCTACCATTTCCTTTGGAGGTGGACGTTTCCATTCAAAATGGGCCCTCACTTCGGCACCACAGATGTCCGCATTTTCCTCTCCAGTCCTCTCATATGGTAACTTTGGAAGAGGCTTCAAGCTTGGACTAAATCTGCATTTCTTTCCGCCTCTTGTATTGCTAGCCGCCGGAGCGGCGACGTCTCTCTTACGCCGTTGCTGATGTGGCGGAGTCCGCTGACATGCCGGAGGAGGCGGAGTGCCATGACACCTCAGAGGAGGCGGATGAGTAGGCGGAGTGCCCTCTCGCGCCAGAGGAGGCGGAGGAGGAGGTGGAGTGCCATGACCCGCGGAAGGAGGAGGAGGCGGAGTGCCCTGACGCATCGAAGGAGGCTGAGTCTGCTGAGGTGTCAAGTTTGGAAGCTTGATGTACTCCTTTCTCCATAGACAGGTACTCCTTAAAGCATTTTCCAGATGAATCTCCCCTTCACTAGTAAGGTAGCCAAGCTCCAGCTCCTCAAATCCATCAATTATTTCATCCACCGTGACAATAGCATAGCCATGTGGAATCAGACGGCAATGAAAAGTTCCCCTGGCTTGAGGAGGTAGAATAGAGCCAACCACCGTCTTCAAGGTCAGGTTCTAGCATTTCCTCATTAGAACACAATGTTCAGCCTCCGTGATACTATCCACGGGGTAGCGAGGAATCGCGAAATCAAGCTAAACGAGCTCCGTGGAAGCCACGCTCCTTCTCCGCTGAGATGGTGGGGTAGCTTCTGGGGCAGCATCAAAGTAAGGATCTTCGTGCCATTGAGATGGTTGGTCGATAGCTCACTGGATCTCAAGTTCCTCTAGTTTTGCTAATATTGTACTGAGCCTCTGCATTTCAGTTGCTTCATCTTTCCTCTTTCTCTCTCAGCTTCTATACCCACCACTACCAGGAAACCCATGCACCCAAGAAACGTAGCTTGGTGTGCCTCATGTTCGTACAGGGTGCTCAGGATTCCCGAGGGCCTCTGTCAGCTCGCCCTTCTCTTTATCGAGAATGAACATTCCTTCCCGCACTGCCTTGATTGCTTTCTGAAGCTTCCAGATGGCTATTGCAAGTTGCTCGTCCGTCCGAACACACTCCCGTGTTTCTGGGTCCAAAGTTCCCCAAACCTCAAAGAACCAAGTCCTTGAATGATCTGGCCAGTGCAACGCTGGGTGGACCCCTTTAGCAAGCAGGTCTTGCTCAGATTTGTCCCATAACGACCGTGCTTTGTAGTAGCCAGCTAACCCCGTGTGATGGTGATACTTCTTCTTTGCAACATTTTGCTTGTTTGTCAGTGACCTTTTCTTACCCTTCTCCAATTTCTTGTAGGCCACAAATGCAGGCCAGTGATCTCTTATCTTCTCATATCGACTGATGAATTCTGGAGTCTCCTCTTTGTCGACAAACTTTGTGTTCAACTCTTTATTCCAGTTCCCGAATAGTTCTTCCAGCTTCTTAAGAACACATGCCTTGACCTTTCGCTCTATAGGTGGGTTATTTAGATCCTCCTCTGGCGGTAGGCTAAAATTTGTCATGAGTGAGGTCCAAAGATCATCTTTGTGTCTATCCTGGACAGAAGAAGCTTTAGGTCCTTATTCTTATTCCATTGCTAGATGCTGATCGGGACGCTGTCCCTAACAACAACTCCGCACTGGTGAACAAATGTGTCCTTGGTCCGCTTGGGAGCAATCGGTTGGCCATCTTTCACGACTTCTGTCATCGTGAACCTTTCATCCTATCGCAACCTTTTCTTCAGGCCTCGTCTCCTTACGAAAGTTTGTCTCTATCCGAAGGGCTAAAAGAAGAAAGAAGCGTTAATATATGTACATACAAAAACAAATAATGCATCAAGTCAGCACACACACACACACACACATATATATATACACCTCATCGAACTTTGCAACAGTTAAGGCTCCCTCCTCCGTTCGGTCACCGGAGCCGTCATCATGATCTCCTTCCTCTGCCATTCGGTCACTGGAGCCTTCAAGATCTCCTTCCTCCTCCATTGTTGGATCATCGGAGCCATCATCCTCTCCTTCCTGACCATCGGTGTCGTTGAGAAACGACAAGGGATCACCTCCGGCGAGGATTATATCCCCCAACAACTGTTCTTGTTCTAAGTCTCTTTCCATAGTTTCTGCAACATGAGAGATGGATTACTAGCAAACATAGACCTAGCTAATCACAACAAGGAATCATATGCATATATGAGCAATGGATTAGTTGCAAACCACCTCTCTCATGCATGTCTGACGTCCACCCTCATGTCGAAGTTATCGGGGTTATACTTTCAGGAGAGGACACTTTGCAAAAAATAATCACTATGTAGGAGATCAAACTATCCATTCTACCCCAATGACCTATGCCGGCAATGATAGATCGACAACGACACTCTTTATTGTAGGGTTTGGGTGGCCTCGATAGTTCTTCGGGCGAGCAGACCGCCTCTCTCTCATGCATATCCGATGTCCCCCTCATGTTGAAGTTATCGGGGAGGGGGTAGATTAACAATGACGCACTTTCTTCCAGGGTTTGGGTGGCCTCGATAGTTGGTCGGGCGAGCGGAGCGCCTCTCTCTCATGCATGTCCGACGTCACCCCTCATGTCGAAGTTATCGGGGAGGGGGTAGATCGACAACGACGCTCTTTCTTCTAGGGTTTGGGTGGCCTCGATAGTTGGTCGGGCGAGCAGACCGCCTCTCTCATGCATGTATGATGTCCTCCCTCATGTCGAAGTTATCGGGGAGGGGTAAATTTTAACTTAGTGAGTCTTTTAATTAACTCATTTTGAATATATGAACATTTTAACTTAGTAACTTGGTAAATTTTAACTAATTTCTATGAACAAAAACTATATTCTATGAACAAAAAAATATTCTATGACCAAAAAAACATCATATGATCAGTTTCTTTATATATTCATCCATCCATCCATCCATACATACACTTACATATATACATGGACCAAAAAAATGCTATGAACAAAAAATAGTCTATGAACAAAAAAATCATCATATGAACAAAACAAATATGAACAAAAAAAGCATACATCATCTATCATCAACATCATCATCTATCATCAACATCATCATCTGATAATCATCTATTATCAACATCATCATCTAAAAATCATCAAAATCATGAATAAAATATGGGACATGGAGGACAGGGAGGAAAGGGGGCCGTCCGGACCGAATGAGGAGGAGGGGCGGTGTCGTTGGGGCAGGGGGCGGGCGCGGGGTGGTGTCGGGGTAGGGGCATAGGCCGGCGTGTCTGGGTAGGGCAGGGGTGTGGTGAGCGGCGACGACATCGGGGTAGGGCGCGTGTCAGGGCAGAGGGCGTCGAGGACGTCGGCGAGGGTGTCGACAGCAAGGCGGAGCAGCCTGACGGCGACGGTGTCGACAACGAGCTAGAGTAGCCTGGAGGTGTCGATGTGCTCGGCATTGTCGGGGGAAACTGCTAGATGAAACCTAAAAAATTCGTAAGTGTTGCTTTTGTCGGATCTTGGGTTCCGGTAAAACCCTAGTGGTTCAAACACTGGGGTGCGCACCAAGATCTCTCCTTCCGCCCAGCTCGTCTACTCGCCAATTCCTAGGCTTAGCTCGTCGAGCTCGAAGAACAAGGGACACAAGGGTTTATACTGGTTCGGGCCATCGCTGTGGTGTAATACCCTAATAGAGTGTGGTGTGGTCGATTGCCTTATAGGCTAGAGAAGAACTAGTACAAGGGAAGAAGAGCCTCCGGAGGAGAGGTGTTGTTGCGCTCGGGTGAGCTTGCTGGTGTGCCTTGTTGGCTCTTGATCTGATCTCCTAGGTTGGTTCAGTCCCCGATCCCCCTCATATGGTGGTGGCTAGTCCTATTTATACAGGCCCGGGTCCTCTTCCCAAATAATGAGCGGAAGGGATCCCACAACGGCAAAATTTGAAGGGGGCATCTAGTACAAGTTATCCTGAAAAAAGGTGGTCTCCGCCTGCCAAAGGCTGTGGTGGTTACATCATTGTGGGCTCTGCGATGACCTCCGCTCTGCCATCCTGCTGGTCTTGGTCTTGTTGCACCAATATGGAAACCTTTGCCTGATGCCTCGGGACTCCTCACTTGCGCTTGCCCCCTTATCACCAAAGAGGAAACTGGCACCCTGCGCCCGATGGTGCCCGCCTGGCCTTGGTCGTCATGGCTCACGTCACGAGGTCCTCGTGAGGTACCCCTTGCCTTGATATCTCCGTTCCTCAGGATCCAGCCTAGAGAGGCCGCCCCAGGGGATGTCTTGTGTCGCCCGCCTCGCGAGGGTCTTGAGTGGTTGCTGATGAGGTTGGGCCGTACCAGGCCGCTGGATGAGCCATGCCATGGGCCGCAGGCAGGCATGTCTAGGTACACCCATTCCCAGATCACCGACAGTAGCCCCCGGACCCAAGGTGCGCTCGAGCTTGGCTTTGTGGCGAAGCCTAGGGTCAAGTGCGGAGCGACACAGGCCCCAAAAGCATGCGGCCTTGATTGACGTGTGGCGATTGATGGGACGTGGGTGTCTCCTCTTCCCCACGCAGCCTCGGCGACTACGCGACTGGACAAGTCCCTGCATGCACAAAAGACCATCATTACATGCGATTATGGAGGCCGGCGGTTGGCCTTTTCCTAGCTATAAATAAGGCAGCTGGTGGAGCCCTTGTTGCCCATCTTCTCCCTTCATTCCTATCGCTTCATCTTCTTCCTTGCTTCTCGCCTGGCTGAGCCGCCCATGGCGCCAACGAGGAGGTTTTCATCCGCGGAGAAGGGGAAGACCCGTCAGGTGGGGCCCGGCTCACCACCACCCAAGAGGGGACGAGGCCATCCCTGTAAGTATGCCGCAACTCCTACCGCGGCTCCTCGCGGGCGCGGGCGGACCTCCACAGTGCTCATCGCCGCCCTCGACAGCCGCGGCAGCGGTTCCTTGAGTGGTGGGGATCGCCGTGGCCGTTGCAGTCCTGTGAACGAGAAGAGGCGCGCCGGGGTCGCCCGGCCTCCTTGACCGCGCTTTCATTCGGCGGAGGTGATGCTGGAGTTCATCGTGTGGTTGGAGACTCTGGCCGGTACTCGGCTCCAGCTCCCGCGCTCCCTAGTTGGAGAACTCCCGGCCGCAAGCTCCGGCGGTCTTTGACTGCAAGCGGACGGCTTCTGCAGCAGGGCTTCGTGGGTTGCGGTGGAGATCTCCATCGCGGGCGCCGTGACCCTGGCCCGTGGCGGGCAGACGTTCGCTCGCGCGCGCGGCTTGGGCAGGCAGTGCACCTTTCAGTTCAAGTATGATGGCGACTCGACCCTCTTTGTGAGGGTGTTCGGGGAAGACAGGCGGCGGCTGTCTTCCCCGAGGACAACGATGGCGGCGAGGTGTTTGGCCTTAGCGATGGCCGCAGTTCATCCAGCTACGGCGGCTCCTCCTTCAGCGGCAGCTCCAGCAGCGGTGGCTATGACCAGCCGCCGCGCCCGCTTTGAGGACGGTGCTTGGTCGTCTCGTCGTCACACCCAGGTGAAGCGTGAGGAGGGCTCCGGCTAAGCTTGGGGAGCAGGTCCTCGTGAGCGACCGCACTCAGGAGCTGTGTTTGCCTCTTCTTGCTCTTCCTTTCTTCCTGCATTATCCAAGGAAACAAATATGGGGCCCTGGAAGGGCATGTAAGGAATTGTGGTTTTTATGATGCTTAGAGCCATGTTTAGTGTCCCCAACCAGCGTTGTGGGTTATGTGTATTATGCGCCCATAGGGTGAGGAGACTTATCTTGACGTAATCGGAATATCCCTCAACTCGTGACGCATGGCCCTTCGGGGGGCTGCAAAAAATCGATAGGTTGTTATTATCCTTCACCTCATGAAGTCCCTGGCGTGAGCCGAGCATGGTCGAACACACCCTATCGTGGTACCTGTGGGGCACGGACATAAGGAGAGCGGCGCGTCAATCACAAGCCCAACATGGACGCCTCGCGGAGGCTAAGGGAGGCGCGCTAGGGAGAGCGTCGGGCGACTGCCGCTCCCTCTGAGGCGAGGCCAAAAATCTAGGGAAGAACCAAAGAGAGAGAGAGAGGTTAAACCAAGCAATTCGAGGAACGCCATCACTTTCAAAATCCATTAAAAGAAGGAAGGGGCAAGCCAACTCCAGAAAGAAAATGATCAGCCACGTCCGGCACCTAATCTAGTCTTCTCACCAACGCGGAGCTAAGTGTTGCCACTAGGACATGGGAGGGAGCCCCCGACGCCCGAGGGCGGCACTCCGGAGACTCCGGTGCATGTACAGCCCCACTCATTATTACATGAGAGTGTCACGAGCGGAGACCTTCACAGGCATGAGCCTTGCTTCACAGGCACCGGGCCTTGCCTTCTCAGGCACATGGCCTTGTCTTCACAGGCACGGGGCCTTGCTTCGCACGCACATGCCCTTGTCTTCACAGGTACGGGGCCTTGCTTTGCAGGCACAGGGCCTTGTCTTCACAGGCATGGGGCCTTGCTTAACGGGTAAAACTTCCGGAGATGCCGGATGTTCCACACATTCTGGACAGGGACCCGTTTCCAGGCGCACGGCGCCAGGCCTGGTGACGTGGGTGATCTTGAACGGGCCCTCCCACATGGGTGAAAGCTTGTGCAGCCCTTCCCTGGAGAGGACTCGCCTTAGGACGAGGTCGCCTACCTCGAGTGTCCTGGGGCGTATGTTGTGACAATGGTACCGCCGCGATGCCTACTGGTACCTCGCTGCTCGGAGGGAAGCGTCCCGTCGGCGTTCCTCTCGTAGCACGAGGTCCGTCCCCCGCATGGCATCCTGTTGCACTTCATCGAACGCTAGAACTCGCGTGGAGTGGTGCCTGACCTTGTGAGGGAGAACCGCTTCATCTCCGTAGACGAGGAAGAACGGGGTCTCGCCTGTAGGCTTGGTGGCGGTGGTGCGGATCGACCACAGCATGGACTGGAGCTCATCGTGCCAACCCCTTCCGCAAGCTTCGAGCTTCTTCTTGAAGGTCCTGGTCTTGAGGCCTCTTAAAACCTCTGCGTTGGCATGCTCGGCCTGGAAATTGCTTCTGGGATGCGCTACCGAAGCGTAGCAAATCTGCGTTCCAAGGTTAGCACAACATGTCTTGAAAAGGTTGCTAGTGAGCTGTGAGCCGTTGTCGGTGATGACGCGGTTGGGGACCCCGAACTGGTTTACGAGACCCTTGATGAACTTGACTGCGGAGCTGGCTGGGATGGTTTGGACAGCTTCCACCTCCGCCCATCTGATGAACTTGTCGACGGCGACGTACAGGTAGCGGTTGCCCTAGGGCGCTCGAGGGAAAGGGCCCAGGATGTCCAGCCCCCAGACCGTGAACGGCTAGGAGAGCGGGATGGTTTGGAGGCCCTGAGCCGGTTGGTTGATCTGCTTGGCATGGAATTGGCAAGCCTCACAGGATTTCACCAGCTCGGCGGCATCGTTGAGCGTCGTGGGCTAGTAGAAACCGCTATGGAACGCCTTGCCGACCAAGGTGCGCGACAATGAGTGATGCCCACAGTCCACAGCATGGATGTCAGCTAACAGCTCGCCTCCCTGCTTCCTCAAGATGCATCGCAAAGAAACATCATTCTGTCATTTCCTCAAAAGCTCACCATCTTGGAAGCAATATGCCGTAGCCTGTCGGGCCATGCGTTCGGCATCCTCCTCCTTTCCTGGCAGCGCTCCTCGCACCAGGTACGCCTTGAGCTCCTCGGTCCAGCATCCCTCCCGAGGCTCGAGCGCCAGGAGCAGGCGGGCTCCTGAGGTCAGGCCGTAGGCGGGGGCTCTCGGGGTCGATGGTTGGGGGAGTTCCTCCCGAGGCTTTGCCGGCTCCTCTCATGGGGGTGATGCCGAAGGCCTGAGGAGCCACTCCTCGGAGATGCCTGGCTCCTGGGGCAGGCGCCTCGACGCTCTCTTGGCGATGTCATCGGCTTCATTGTTGGTGCCACAGGGCACGTGCTGCAGCTCCATGCCTAAGAACCGCTTCTCCATTTTGCGTACCTCCGCAAGGTATGCCTCCATATGCTCATCCTTCGGTTCATACACCTTGTTGGAGAAGTTGATGAGGAGCTGTGAGTCGCCCTTGATGACGAGGCGTTTCACTCCCAGGGCCACTGCAGCCTAGAGACCAACAATGAGGCCCTCGTACTGCCCGATGTTGTTGGAGACCTTACCGCCCGACTAAAAGTAGAGCTGCATGGTGTAGTAGAGCTTGTCTTGAGTGGGCGAGATGAGCACAGCTCTAGCCCCCACGCCCTGATGCATGAACACACCATCGAAGTACATGACCCAGCCGTCCGGCGCCTCACTTCTCGGTGAGAGGGATCGGTTTTAGACTGCTTCCGGCTCTGGGGCGTCAGTCCATTCTGCCACGAAGTCAGCAAGCGCGACTCCTTTGATTACTTTGGTTGTACTGAATTCCAACTGGAACGCCTGCAGCTCGATATTCCATTCTGCGACTCTTCCCACCACGTTGGGGCTCCGGAGTACTCTCTCTAGCGGATAGGCCGAGACGACCTTGATGGGATGGCCTTGGAAGTAGTGGTGTTGCTTGTGCGAAGTGACGAGGAGCGCAAGCAGAAGCTTCTGCGGCATGGGATAGCATGCCCAAGCATCACGGAGCATCGTGCTGACGAAGTACACCGGGTGCTCGACGGGGGTGAAGCCCTGGCTCACGTGTGGCTGCGGAGCCTGATTGGGTAAAGGCGCTTCAGGAGCTTGTTCGCCACAAGGGGAAGCTGTGGCCTCAGGAATGTGGTCTTGCAGGGCGCGGTCGCTTTCCGGCCCTGCGGGAGCCCCGGGAGCATCGCTCTGGGGCTGTGGGGTTTTGTTTTGGTGCCCCTCCCAGACTGGCACTAATGTTGCGCTGGCAGAATGCGGTGTAGCGGCCAGGTAAAGCACTAGGGGCTCTTGAGGTTTGGGTGCCACCATTACCAGTGGGCTGGTGAGGTATCTCTTGAGGTTTTCGAACGCCGCATCGACCTCGGGGATCCACTCGAATGGGCCCTTCCTTCTCATTAGTTTGAAGAAGGGGAGGGCTCGCTCCCCCAGCTTGGAAATGAAACGCCCGAGTGATGTTACACAACCGGCCACCTTCTGCATCTCCTTGAGGGTCTTAGCCGGACACATCTTCTCTATGGCCTTGACCTTCTCGAGGTTAGCCTCGATCCCTCTGTGCGACACCAGGAAGCCCAAAAGCTTACCTGATGGGACGCCGAACACACACTTTTCTGGGTTGAGCCGCAGGTCTACCTTACGTAGGCTGGCGAAGGTTTCTTCCAGATCTTTGATGAGGGTTGTGGCCTCCCGAGACTTTACCACGATGTCATCAACATGTGCCTCAGTGTTCCTCCCGAGATGCTCTCCCAGTGTGATATGCATCAATTGTTGTAAGGTTGCTCCTGCATTCCGCAACCCGAACGGCATACAAGTGTAGCAGTATACTACGCACGGGGTGAGGAAGGCAGTCTTCTCGACATCTTGCAGTGCCATCTTGATTTGGTTTTAGCCTGAGAAGGCATCCAGGAAGCATAGTAGCTCACACTCGGCGGTGGAGTCGATAATCTGGTCGATGCGGGGCAGAGGAAACAAGTCTTGTGGGCAAGCCTTGTTGAGGTTGGTGAAGTCGGCACACATGCGCTCTTTTCCACCTTTCTTGGGTACGACGACGGGGTTTGCCAGCCACTCCGGGTACCGGACCTCACAGATGACACGCGCCGCTTCTAGCTTGCGAGTCTCTTGTACGATGAAGGACTTCTTCTCTGTAGACTGGCGCCGAGCCTTCTGCTTCACAGGGCGCACGTTGGGGCATACGTTTAGGTGATGTTCAATCACTCCCCTCGGGACTCCCGCTAGGTCCTTGGGTTCCCATGCGAACACCTCCTTGTTAGCGCGCATGAATCCGACCAATGCCTTTTCTTGAGCTGGGGGAAGGCCGGCACCTATGGTGAAGGTGGCGCCTGATGTACCGTCTTCATCTACCAGCACCTGCTTCGTCTCGGCTCGGTCTTGGGAGAAAACTTGCTTCTTCTTTGCTGGTGTAGCCCCCTTGCCTCCTGGGGCATCCCTGTCGGCCGGATGTGCTGCCGCAGCGGCCCGTAAGGCGAGCTTGATGGCTACCAGAGCCCCCTTGGTGTCCCCGATTATGGTGATGCCGCCGCTGCTCCCCGGCATCTTTATGAGCTTGTAGGCCGGATGGGTCGCGGCCATGAACTAAGCCAGCGCGGGGTACCTGAGGATGGCGTTGTACAGGAGGCTGATACGGGCGATGTCGAAGTCGATCAGCTTGGTGCGATAGTTTTCGCGGGTGCCAAAGGTGACCGGGAGGTGGATCTGCCCCAGAGGGCTAGGGGAACCGCTACCGACTCTGGAGAAGGGCTTGGTGGGGCGCAGCCTCTCGAGCGGCACGTAGAGCAGGCTAAAAGCTTCTACTGAGAGCATGTTGAGGCCAGCCCGACCGTCGATGAAGGTCTTGGTGACTGCCACGTTGCAGATGGTGGGTGTGCAGAGCATCGGGAGAGCGCCTGAGCCTGCAGCGGAAGCAGGGTGGTCACCTGAGTTGAAGGCGATGTCGGTCCTGGGCGCCGCCCATCCGGGAGGAGCCCCCCGGCGTACGGAGGCGGCGTCGATCTTGCGGAAGAACTGCTTGACATGGCAGTCTGAGGGTGGTTATTGGGAGCCGCCGAGGAGGGCTACGACGACGTGGGGCGCTGGCGCTTGGAAGCGCGCGATGAAGAGGACGCGCAGCTCCTCTCAGGAGGCTACATAAGACTCTGGCAAGCTGAGAAACCAGACACGTGGAACTCCAGTGAACGCCAAGGGGAACCAATTGGCCATGACCTTGATGCCGCTGTCGGCCGCCAAGACGGCCTCCTCGTAGGCCTCGAGGAAGAAGATCAGATCCGCTGCCCCATCGTAATGGGGCGGTAGATCTGGCCTGAACTTGGTTGGACACTGCACCTGTCGCAAGGCGGGGGTGAAGGCTCGGTGGCCCGCCACACCGCCGCGTGCACCCACTGAGCCGGTCGAAGAAGAGGCGCCTGCCATGAGAGCCTGACGGATGGAGAGCGGGGTCAGTGTAGAGGAAAAACTTCGGCGCATCCCCTACCTGGCGTGCCTAATGTTGGATCTTGGGTTCCGGCAAAACCCTTGTGGTCCGAACACTGGGGTGCGCACGAAGATCTCTCCTTCCGCCCTAGCTCGTCTACTCGCTGATTCCTAGGCCTAGCTCATCGAGCTCGAAGAACAAAGGACATAAGGGTTTGTACTAGTTCGGGTCACCGCTATGGTGTAATACCCTAATCCAGTGTGTTGTGGTTGATTGCCTTATAGGCTTGGGAAGAACTAGTACAAGGGAAGAACAGCCTCCGAAGGAGAGGTGTTCTTGCGCTCGGGTGAGCTTGCTGGTGTGTCTTGTTGGCTCTTGATCTGATCTCCTAGGTTGGGTTAGTCCCCGATCCCCCTCATATGGTGGTGGCTAGTCCTATTTATAGAGGCACGGGTCCTCTTCCCAAATAATGAGCGGGAAGGGATCACACAACGATGAAATTTGAAGGGGGCAGCTAGTACAAGTTATCCTGACAAAAGGTGGTCTTCGCCTGCCAAGGGCTCTGGTGGTGACGCTGTCTTGGGCTCCGCGATGACCTCCGCTTTGCCGTCCTGCTGGTCTTGGTCTTGTTGCACTGATATGGAAACCTTTGCCTGATGCCTGAGGACTCCTCGCATGGGCTTCCCCCTTTAGCAACAAAGAGGAAACTAGCACCCTGCGCCTACTGGCGCCCGCCTGGCCTTGGTTCTCATGGCTCACGTCACGAGGTCCTCGTGAGGTGCTCCTTCCCTTGATATCTCCGTTCCTCGGGAGCCAGCCTAGCGAGGCCGCCCCAGGGAAGGTCTTGTGTCGCCCACCTCGCGAGGCTTGGCCCCTCGCGAGGGTCTTGAGTGGTTGCTGACGAGGTTGGGCCGTACCAGGCCGCTGGATGAGCCACACCCTGGGCCGCAGGCAGGCAAGTCTGGGTACCCCTGTTCCCAGAACACCGACAGCTTATATACAAAAATCATTGGTCATGGTTGGTGGCACCAACCGGGACGAAAGGTACCCTATGATCCCGATTGGTGCAACCAACCGGGACTAAATGTCTATTTTCGGCAGCCCAAAGGGCAGGAAGCAGATACCTTTAGTCCCGGTTGGTGGTATAAACCGGGACGAAAGATGGGCATTGGTCCTGATTGATACCAACAACCGGGACGAAAGGTGGGAATTGGTCTCGGTTGGTGCTACCAACCGGGATGAAAGGGGGGTGCTACCACGGCCAAAGGTTTAGTCTCACTTCGCTAGTTGAGAGGGGCTTGGAGTGGTTTATAAGTGTCGCTGCCCTCTCGAGTTCCTCTCTAATTAATGCAGATAGTACTTGCCTATTTGACGCCCTGTTGGGCCTGCAGGGCCCTCGGGCCTGCATCTTGGCCCATTTATAGATGGGTTTCTAGTCGTATGCATGCCGTGGTGGCCTAGTAGGCGAGCAATTATTTCTGTTATTTTAGTTTGCTATTAAAGATATTAACAAAACAAACTTCATGACAATTCTTTTTAATTAATGTTTTAGTTGATTCTTTTTAGTTCATTCTTTTTAGTTCATTCTTTTTAGTTAATGTTTTAGTTGATTCGTTTTGGTTCATTCTTTTTAGTTAATATTTTAGTTGATTCTTTTTAGTTAATATTTTAGTTGATTCTTTTTAGTTCATTCTTTTTAACAAATAAATACTTTGATCATTTTAGTTAATATTTTTTATTTTTTTTAGTTCATTCTTTTTAACAAATAAATACATTGATAGTTTTAGTAAATATATTTTTGATTATTTTTACTTCATTCTTTTTGCTATTAGTTCATTTTTTGAGCTAAATGACCCTGAAATTGAAAAGCATTACAAATGAACTCCAAAAAGGTTGAAATCTGGCATTGTATCATCTTTTCACCCACATAGCATGTGCTAAAAAGTTGAGAGGGTTACGGCAAAAACTGGATGCACATCCTGTACAAAATAGACAATATCTTTCGAAGTATCATGGTTTTGGACGAAAACTCATCTACTACAAACGGATTTCATTTTTTCAAACTTATTTCAACTCCAGACTTTTTGTGCGTTCAAGATGCACCATTCAAAGCCACATCATCAATTTTCAACAGTTTCATACTTCATGTGGTATTTTTCATGCATTTATTGATTTTTTAGCTAAATGACCCTGAAATTGGAAAGCACTACAAATGAAATCTGAGAAGGTTGAAAGTTGGCATGGTATCGTCATTTCACCCACATAGCATGTGCTAAAAAGTTGAGAGGGTTACGGCAAAAACTGCATCCACTTCGTGTTCAAAATGGACAATCTCTTTCGAAGTATCAGGGTTCTGGACGAAAACTCATCTACCACAACGGGATTTCATTATTTGAAATTATTTCAACTCCAGACTTTTTGTGCGTTCAACATGCACCATTCAAAGCCGCATCATCAATTTTCAACAGTTTCTGACTTCATTTGGTATTTTTAATGCATTTACTGATTTTTTTTCTTCCTAAATGACCCTGAAATTGAAAAGCACTACAAATGAACTCTGAAATGGTTGAAAGTTGTCATGGTATCATCATTTCACCCACATAGCATGTGCTAAAATGTTGAGAAGGTTACGGCAAATAGTGGATCCACTTCGTGTACGATATGGACAATCTCTTTCGAAGTATCTGGGTTTCGAACAAAACTAATGTGTTACAAAACGCGTTTCATTTTTTGAACTTATTTCAACTCCAGAACTTTTGTGCATTCAACATGCACCATTCAAAGCCACATCATCAATTTTCAACAGTTTCTGACTTCATTTGGTATTTTTCATGCATTTACTGATTTTTTAGCTAAATGACCCTGAAATTGAAAAGCACTACAAATGAACTCCGAAAAGGTTGAAAGTTGGCATGGTATCATCATTTCACCCACATAGCATGTGCTAAAAAGTTGAGAGGGTTATGGCAAAAACTGGACCCAGTTCATGTACAAAATGGACAATCTCTTCTGGAGTATCAGGGTTTCGGACGAAAACTCATCTACTACAAAGGGATCTCAATTTTTGAAATTATTTCAACTCCAAACTTTTTGTGCATTCAACATGCACCATTCAAAGCCACATCATCAATTTTCAACAGTTTCTGACTTCATTTGGTATTTTTCATGCATTTACTGAATTTTTAGCTAAATGACCCTAAAATTGTAAATTACTACAAATGAACTCTGAAAAGGTCGAAAGTTGTCATGGTATCATAATTTCACCCACATAGCATGTGCTAAAAAGTTTAGAGGGTTACGACAAAAAATGGATCCACTTCGTGTACAAAATGTACAAACTCTTTGGAAGTATCAGGGTTTCGGATGAAACTCATCTGTTACAAAGGCATTTCATTTCTTGACATGTAACTGCAGTGATATTCTAGATAAAAGCCATCATCAGAATAGTTGTGGAGAGAAAGTCTTCACTTTTTCTTCGCGCATGTCCCTTGATTATTGCTCCGTAACCATGGATAATCGTCATCATTTAACATGGTGCTCGGGTCAGCCCTAACTTTGAAGGGAGGAATTTCATGAAACTTTTGATAATCTTCAGACATGTCTTTCTTGCCCTCCACTCCCAGGATGCCTCTTTTCCCAGAAAGAACTATGTGGCGCTTTGGCTCATCGTATGATGGATTCACTTGCTTATCTTTTTTTATCGGTTTTGTAGACATGTCCTTCACATAGAAAACCTGCACCACATCATTGGCTAGGACGAATGGTTCACATGTAATCCAGTCGTCACACTGCTCCAGGTGTTTGGAGCGCAGAATATTCTTGTGTTCATTGACATACGGGGTCACCAAGGTAGAATTCTGTAGAATTGTGTAGTGTGCCTGAGACCAAGAATGACCATCCCGACATATTATTGAGTCTGCTCCTGGCGTGCTTTTTTCGGTCAGTCTCCCCTCATACCGCGATTGAGGGAGGCCAATCTTCTTAAGGTCAGGAATGACGTCAACACAAAACCCAATGACCTCCTCAGTTTGATGGCCCATGGAGATGCCTCCTTCTGGCCTAGCACAGTTACGAACATATTTCTTTAAGACTCCCATGAACCTCTCAAAGGGGAACATATTGTGTAGAAATACAGGGACCAAAATGGCAATCTCATCGACTAGATGAACTAGGACGGGTTTCATGATACTGAAGAAGGATGGTGGGAACACCAGCTCGAAACTGACAAGGCATTGCACCAAATCTCTCTTTAACCTTGGTAGGATTTCTGGATCGATTACCTTCTGACAAATTGCATTGAGGAATGCACATAGCTTCACAATGGCTAATCGACCACCTCAATGCAAATATTCACGTGGCAGTCATGAGACTTTATGTTCTAGAACTTGTTCTTTGGGATATTTATTATTCCCTTTATATAGGATGAGAAGCCAGACGGGACCGTCATACCGAGCAGAAATTCAAAGAAGATTTACTTCTCTTCTTTGGTAAGAGCCTAGCTTACAGGACCTTCATACTGCTTTTGATGCATGCTGTCAGGGATATTACTATCAGGTATAAACCGGCTAGGAGGGTCCGTTTTACGTTATTAAGATTATATTATCAGAAGGCCAGTGGAATATGTAATAGAAGGTTATAGCCCACGAAGGTTCAGGGCCCATGTATAAGGCCCATGGTTTGTAAACCGTCATACTATGTAACTTGGGATGTAAGAAATAGTAGAGACCGAGGCGGACACTTTTATGAGCCGGCCTCGGGACTCTGTAAACCGGAGCGGGCGTCGCCTCCTATATAAAGGGATGACCCGGCGACGGTTCAGGGACAAGAAAATAACAGCTCGAGACACGGGTAAAGCGGATTCGCTCCCTGGTCATCGAAGCACAATCAATAGCACACCAAACTAGACGTAGGCTTTTACCTTCATCGAAGGGGCCGAACTAGTACAAAAATCCCTGTGGCATTCGTCCGCTTTAACCCCTTTAAGCTAACCCGGGCGATGGCCTCACGACTAAGTCCTTTCACCAGGACAACTGCCGTGCTAAATCCACGACAGTTGGTGCCCACCGTGGGGCTATCGCACGATGGTGTCGAGTTCTTGAAGGGCAGCTTTGAAGGGCTCAAGGGTTATGCAGTGGGCCGGATGACCAAGAGTCGTCGCGGCCGGATCTACGTCGACGATGCAGGCTGGGGTCCCGAGGCCGATTCAATTGAATACGGGTACCGGGTCCCCTTCGGTGGCATCCACGTCTTCATCGGCAAGATCGGTGAACCGGGCCCTGAGCCGGACATCTTCCCCAACATCGTCGAGTCGGCTCAGCGTGCGAGACCAGCCCGAATTCAGCCAGCCGTGAAGCACGTCTTCGTCGGAGCAGTGCATGGAGGACAAGCCGAGGACGGATCGGATTCTGGTGGCGAGACAGTTGTTTATTCCGGTGATGAATCTTCATCTGGAGAGACCGAATCTTTGTATCGGTTGCAGGAAGGCCGATTCGAGGGTTGTTCCGATGGCGATAGTATTTCGTACCCCTTGGATCCGCCAAACAGGGTTGCTGTTTTCATGTCCGGATCACAATCCATGCAGCAGCCCTCAACGACTAGGGCGTTAACCTCTGAGGCAATGGGAGCTAGGGCTGGAGACCTTCCCCCATCGCCCTCTGACGTCCTATCCACCCTAGTCGACACTTTGACAGCGCTCGTAATAGCAGAAGTAGCCCAGGCCGACAGGGAGCAACACGATGCAGAGATCGCGCAGGTGAAGAGCCGGATTGAGCAGACTAAGTTGGATCTGGCTATGGAGAAGGTTAGGATGGCTACAAGACAAGCAGAGCTGGATTCCCAAGCTTTCCGGCTCATGTTAGATCAGAACGCTTCGCAGGAGGTAATGTGGAGAAGACAACGGTCTTGTTTGCCGCCGGTTTATGAGGAGAGGAATTTCTTTAGCACGCCAGGCACAGGAACCAGTCACCATCCAGAGGTAAACCGGGGAGGAGCGCCGGGAACGGGCGCGTCGGTTCAGCCCCCAGCCGCAGAGCCGAATCGCCAAGTTGTGCCGACCCAGCACGTGACCACCCCTCTCGGTCTTTATTCCAATCCATTGGATAACATCGTCGCCGCCGCTTCACGGCTGGCCGCCCTTCCCATTGAGGGGACGTCCCCCATAGCAGTGGAAGCACGACGGGCCAAGGAGTTGTTGGACACGGCACTATCCCAGCAGCAAGCCTATTCCTATAGCCGGGAGAGGATTCACTCAACCCCCCGCCCAAGCCGGAGTTGTACGAGGCACTTGGATGAACCGGCTGTATCTAGCAGCGCACGGAGACAGCATCACCAGAGGCAGGATGATCTCGCAGGAGCAGGAGCACATGCACCACAGGTGGCGGATCAGGCCAGGCATATTGCACAAAACGACACCCGTCAGGCGACGCCGGTTCATCCCACCGCCACGGTAGAAACAGGAATCATGTCCAGTTCCTTAGGAGTACAGTGCCTTATCCCCGCTTTACGGAATGTAAAACTGCCCAACGATTTCAAGGGTCCATGCAAGGTGCCCAACTACACGGCGGATCTTGCCCCCGAGGCGTGGGTCGAGAGTTATGAGATGGCTATGGGGATGCTCGACGTGGATGAAGCGGCGTGCGCTAAATACTTCACCATGATGCTCGAGGGCACGGCACGGACATGGCTAAACGGTTTGCTGCCTAACTCCATCGGATCATGGAGGGAGTTGCGGCGCCAGTTTATCAATAATTTTAAAGACACATGCAAGCA
This sequence comes from Secale cereale, assembly GCA_902687465.1. NCBI lineage: Eukaryota > Viridiplantae > Streptophyta > Magnoliopsida > Poales > Poaceae > Secale > Secale cereale. The sequence goes on along the minus strand of LR738710.1, from coordinate 618,889,234 downwards.
GCTGATGTCTATTGTTGATTTAGCAGCATGCGTTCAAGGAGAGCAGGAATCCACAAGCAGTTGGGTGCATCGGGTGTCTGAAATCTTGCACTCTTCCAACAGCATCAATCCAAGTACAGCAATAGTAACCTTGGAAGGCAATTGCCGGTTTGAGCCTTTAAGGCAGAAATTGGGACGCCTCAAACGTGATTGCAACGACATGGGAACACTCATTGGTGCTTTGGTAAAATATGGAGACTCTGATAACACCAAGTATCCAGAGGCAGATGGAGACAAATCTAGGAAGGCGAGCAAGAATGGTAAACCGCCGCAGGCTAATCCGGCGGGCCAGGGGTATAATGTCAAACGTAAAGCGGAGGGCTGCTCAGACTTTGTGGCCAATACCAATGCTCTAGACAAAGGGCAGCACCGCAAGGGTAAGCCGCACCCACGCAACGGGAGGCCACCTATTAATCTAGAACGCCAGTTGAACATGCATTGCCCAATGCACGGTACAGTGGAAAACCCGGCTACGCATCTCTGGAAAGACTGTTTCATTATGCAAGAGCCTGTGAAACAGGCCAAATATGATCACGGGCCCCCCGGCGGATCAGGTCCCGGTTTTCAAGGTCCGGGTTATTAGGGTGGAGGATCCGGTTCAGGATACCACGGCGGTAACAATAATCACATTGGCAACAATCAGCATCAACATAGCCAGCAACATGGTCAGGGTGGATATAACAACCAAGGGAATCAACAGCGTCAGCAGCAGCAGCAATCCGGATATCAGAATAATCCGATGGAGCTGAGAAGTGGGCAGTATCGCGTCTTCACCACAAGTTTATGCAAACGGGATCAAAAGGATTTGAAGAGGGCAGTGCATTCTGTTGAACCGGCGGTACCACGTTTCTTACGATGGTCTGAGTAATCCATTGTGTGGAGCAGAGAAGATCACCCACCTCGGGTTGATAATTCGGGTAAGTTGGCTCTGGTGGTGGCACCACAGGTGGGTGGTTATAAGTTCACCAAAGTACTTATGGATGGAGATAGCAGCATCAACATCCTATACTATGAGACTTTTCGACGTATGGGGTTGATAGATAAGAAGCTCCGACAGTCCAACACAGTGTTCCATGGGGTGGTGCTCGGTAAATCGGCTAATCCAGTTGGAAAAATTGATCTAGAAGTTACCTTTGGGGATGAGCATGACTCTATATCGAAAACTGTGACTTTTGAGGTTGTAAAGATGAGGAGCCCATTCCATGCTCTGTTTGGGAGACCGGTTTATGCCAAGTTCATGGCTAGACCGTGTTATGTTTATCTGCAGCTCAAGATGCGATGCCACAAAGGAACTATCACGGTTCATGGGAGCCGTAAGATTGCATTGGAGTGCGAGGAAGGAGATGCGGCTTATGCCGAGGCGGTTTGCACTACAGAAGAGCTAAAATTCTATAAGGACAATGTTGATCCGGTGGATATGTCCCCGCTGAAGAAGCCAACTACAGAGCATAATCCGACGTTGAAGTTCAAGTCACCTGAGGAAACCAAGCAGGTTGACTTTGTTCCGGGCGATTCATCCAAGCAGTTCACCATCAGCGCTAACCTAGACCCTAAATAGGAAAGCACGCTCATCGAGTTCATCCGTGAGAACCGGGATATCTTTGCAAGGAAGCCTTCTGACATGCCAGGTATTCCGAGGGAACTCGCTGAGCACATTCTTAACATTGATCCGAAGTTTAAACCGGTCAAACAGTATCTGCGCCGCTTCAATGAGTAGAGGCGCAAGGCTATAGGAGAAGAAGTGGCTAGGCTCTTGGCCGCAGACTTCATAGTCGAGGTGTTTCATCCAGAGTGGTTGGCTAATCCGGTGTTAGTACTTAATAAAAACGGAACTTGGAGGATGTGTGTTGATTACACGGACTTGAACAAGGCCTTCCCAACTGATCCTATTGCTCTCCCCCGCATTGATCAAATTATCGATGCTACGGCAGGATGTGAGCGGCTAAGTTTTTTGGATGCATATTCAGGTTATCATCAGATCAAGATCACAGTTAAGGACCAGGGGAAGACAGCCTTCATAACTCCCTTTGGAGCCTTCTGCTATGTATCCATGCCTTTTGGGCTCAAGAGTGCCCAAGTAACCTACCAGCGTTGTGTGCAGAACTGCCTTCAAGGGCAGATTGGAAGAAATGTCCATGCATACGTTGATGACATTGTGGTGAAATCCAGGAAGGAGGAGACACTGATAGAGGATTTGAAAGAAACCTTTGACAACCTCCGAGTTTATAAAATGATGCTCAATCCGGAGAAGTGCATCTTTGGTGTTCCGACGGGTAAGATCCTTGGATTTTTAGTATCAAACAGAGGGATTGAAGCTAATCCGGAGAAGATCAAGGCGATCACGTCCTTGGCTAAGCCGGCGTGTATCAACGATGTCCAGCGCGTGGTGGGCCGCATTGCAGCACTGAGTCGTTTCATCAGCCGTTTAGGGGAGAAGGCAATCCCGCTCTATCAGATGATGAAAAAGACGGACCGGTTTGTCTGGAGCGATGCCGCAGACGCGGCGTTCGAGGATCTGAAGAGGAAATTGGCAGAGCCACCAGTCCTTGCTGCCCCGGTTGACAATGAGCCGTTGCTGTTATATGTGGCCACCAATGCCCGTGCGGTAAGCGTGGCCATTGTGGTAGAGCGCAGGGAGGCAGGCAAAGAATATCCGGTTCAACGGTCGGTTTACTACATCAGTGAGGTTCTCATTGAGTCGAAACAGAGATATCCACATTGACAGAAGCTGGTGTATGGAGTGTTCATGGCAAACCGGAAGTTGAAGCACTATTTCCAGGGCCACCCAATCACTGTTGTCAGTTCAGCTCCGTTAGGGGATATAATCCAGAATAGAGAAGCCACTGGCAGGGTGGCGAAGTGGGCCATTGAGCTTAGTCCGCACGGATTTAAGTATGTTCCTCGTACTGCTATAAAGTCCCAAGCACTGGTGGATTTCATTAATGATTGGGCAGAGTTACAAGCACCTGAGGAGAAGCCGGATCATACATACTGGACTATTCACTTTGACGGTTCAAGAAAGTTGGAGGGCTCGGGGGTTCGAGTCGTGTTAACTTCCCCACAAGGTGATAAGTTCTGTTACGTCCTCCGTTTAATGTTCCCTTGTACTAACAATGCTGCTGAGTATGAAGCTCTCCTCCATGGTCTGCGGATGGCCAAGGAGATGAACTTGAGCCAGGTTAAGTGTTTTGGTGATTCAGATCTGGTGGCACAACAAGTATCCGATAAATGGGACTCCAAGGATCCGCTCATGGCAGCATATCGACGAGAGGTGGTGTCGGGGGAAACTGTCCACCACGAACACCTATGGGACCGAAGCCCCTTGTTTGTGCGGTAAGAGGGCGGAGGGAGCACGAAGAGCAGATCGTAGTGAACACGCGGGCAATTTACCCAGGTTCGGGCCGCGATGGACGCGTAAAACCCTACTCCTGCCTCGTTTTGTATTCCGTTGGAGAGCTCGGGAGCTTGAAGAACTAGCTACACCGAGCGTATGAGCGATCTAGGTTCCGAACCCCCTCCACGTTGTGCATGGGCCTCCTTTTATAGTGCAAGGGGTCACCGACAGGTGTCAACGTAGGAGAAAGGGGTAAAAATGTAAAATAGGTGGTAGTTGTAACAGTGCGGGAATAGTGGAGCTACAGTGCGTGAACAGTGGTCGCTACCTACTTTGACAGTGGGGGACAAGAGCATTCAATGCCCGTCGCCGTCGACCCCAAAAGCGCCCGCCCTTGCGTCTCCGTTTGCCACGGCGATGGCTTTACCACCGTGGAGTGCCACCGTGTCCCCCAGGCTGCACAGCCATCCGCCACGCGTCCCTGGAGTGGCCCCAGGGCGACGCGTGGCCCGATGAGCTGGAGCGCGGGCACACAGCGCAATCCTCCCCGGCAAGTACCTTGCCGGGGTCTTGACCTTGCCGGGCCCGGGAGCTTGCCGGGCTCTGAAGCTTGTCGCTCCACGGGTCCTGCCGGGGCGCATATAGCGCCGTGGCGAGTCTTCTGTGATGTAATCTTCTAGTCTTCCTGGCAAGCTCCTCTTGCCAGGGTCTCGTATTAGTGAAGTAACCTTGAGCCTGGAACGGCCTTCCCGGCAAGCTCCACTTGCCGGGGTCTCGATCTTCTGTCTTGTATACTTTGTTTTTGAATGGTTTCACATGGAGCAGGAAGGTCTCCGGCGAGCACGTGGTCGACCCTGCCGCGGGAAGCTGCCACTGCCCGTGCACAAGTTGGGGTACTGAGGTACCCCTACCTTAGTACACCGACAGGTGGATGTAGTCGCAGGATACTTCAAGGGATACCAGGTGGATCATATAGACTGGCGAAAAAATGAGGCAGCTGACGCGTTAAGCCGGCTGGGCTCCCAGTGTAAACTGGTTCCACCTAATACTTTCTTGGATGAATTGCATAATCCGTCGGTGCAGATACCTTCAGAAGAGGACTTGGCTATTCCTGATCCGGAAGCACAATTGGTTGCAGCACTTCATGTAATTCCAGATTGGACACTCCCTTATTTAGCATACATGAACCGATGTGAGTTACCAAAGGACGAATCAAGGCCCGGAAGATAATCCGGCGGTCGAAGTCTGTGACTATCATCAATGGAGAACTTCATCACCGCTGCGTTTCTGGGGCGTTTCAATGGTGTGTATCATCAGAGGAAGGCTGTGATATTCTTCTAGAAATTCATGAAGGGGATTGCGGTCATCACGCTGGTTCAAAATCCTTGGTGGCTAAAGCTTTTTGTCATGGGTTCTACTAGTTGACGGGTCATGCCGACGCAGAGGACTTGGTCAGAAAATGTGATGCTTGCCAGAAATTTTCACGGCGTGCTCATATACTGACACAGGAGCTGAGGATGATCCAAATTACTTGGCTGTTTGCGACTTGGGGGCTTGATGTGGTTGGGCCCTTTAAAAGATCCCAAGATAAGAAAACCCACCTGTTGGTAGCAGTGGACAAATTCACAAAGTGGGTTGAAGCAGAGCCTGTCAGTAAGTGTGATGCGGCAATAGCGGTTCAGTTCATCAAAAAGGTGATTTTTCGGTTTGGCTTTCCACACAGCATTATAACTGATAATGGCACCAACCTATCCAAAGGGATATGGAGGAGTTCTATCAAAGTGAACATATTCGCCTTGATGTATCATTAGTAGCTCACCCTCAGTCCAATGGCCAAGCTGAAAGAGCCAACCAAGAGATCTTGAGAGGCATCAAGCCCCGGCTTATGGTTCCTTTGCAAAGAACACCGGGTTGTTGGGTAGAGGAGTTGCCTTCTGTCTTATGGAGCATCAACACTACACCTAACAGATCTACAGGGTACACGCTTTTCTTCATGGTGTACGGTGCTGAAGCGGTCCTCCCTAGTGATATCTAGCATGACTCACCACGGGTGGCGGCTTACGTTGAAGCGGATAATGAACAAGCAAGACAAGACAGCTTGGACTGGCTGGACGAGGAACGGGACATGGCAGCAGCGCGATCAGCGATTTATCAGCAAGACCTGCGCCGGTACCATAGCCGCCGGGTCAAGACCAGGACGTTTGAGGAAGGAGATCTGGTGCTCCGGCTCATCCAGGACTAGACAGATATGCACAAGCTATCCCCACTCTGGGAAGGGCCCTTTGTGGTCAGCAAAAACTTGCACAACGGATCATACTACCTTGTCGACATTCGAGAACATAAGGACTCATGTACGGCAGAGGAGGAGACCAAGCGGCCGAGGAACATCACTCTTCTTCGACCTTACTATACTTGAGCCATTGGCTCCGCTTTATGTACAATGTATATATTATGATTAATAAAATAAACTGGCACCCCCAGTACACCAAGGAACCAACCATCTTTTTCGAAAAAGAGTATCACATGGGGGCTTCAAAAGAAACCTTCCATGGCCTCTTAAGCCGGCACCCTTGATAGAATCAAGGAATCAGCCGTGTCTTGCACGCAAAAGTGTATCACATGGGGGCTTCGATAGAAACCTTCCATGGCCTCTTAAACCGGCGCCCTTGATAGAATCAAGGAATCAGCCGTGTTCTTTACACAAAGGAGTATCACATGGGGGTTTCCAAAGAAGCTTTCCATGACCTCCTAAACCGGAGCCCTTGACAAATCAAGCAATCGGCCATCTTATCTATACGAACAAGAGTCACATGGGGGCTTCCGCGGGCAAGGAAGTTATCCCATGGTCTCTTAGGCCGGTGGCGGTATGAAGCCCATCATAAGAGCACTGCTCTGGTTGCTTCGGCAATTTCCAAATGATTATGAGGGGTAAAAGAGGGTTTGATGGCTAGCAGAACTCAAACATATGCCCCGATGAGCAAACAGCTCACACACTACCTGGGGGCTCTCAGCGAGTTGAATACCCTTGTAGTGAACATGGCTTGGAAGCCCGGTGCATAGACCTAAAACCCCGGATTAACCTGCCTGCATCAAGTAAATCATGCCGTCCAGGTAAACCTGGTATGACCCGTCAAACCTGTCACAAGTCAATCCTTCGGGACCCTGATCTTGGTCACGTTAAATTGACGATCATCGAGTGATTACCCAAACACAAAATCTTTACGAGATTTTGAAACATTGGGTAGCTATGGACATCGATGATTTGGTTAAGGATTGCGGAGCATCTTGACAGGCTTTGCTAAAATGGTTAATGATAGTAGCCTGGCAGCTCATAAAAAGCCTCGAATTTGGAGCCTCGCAGCTCGTAAAAAGCCTCAACTACATGGTCTTATTTGCCCAAAAACTTTATTTTTTATTTTTTTATGTTTTCACAAATCTTTGTCTTCAAGGTCATTGGTTTTTTAACCAAGTCCATTGATGCGAGACTGGACAACTACAAGGTTGACCATACGGCTACAGAGTTAAAAGTCTGGGCCATGAACACGAGCGAGAGTTAAACCATCGTTCATCATAACACGGATCGGCCATTATGCTAAGCCGACAAGAGAGCCAAGGGCTTCATCAGCACCCGCGCTTTAAAATATTCCCATCGGGTTAAGGTCTACAAGCACACTTAATCATAGGTATGGTATATGTTTGTGTTTTATATGCAGTTCAAGTTATTTATTTGAAACATGTATCAGGGCAGTATAATCCGTCTGGTGGTAAACCGCCAGGACATCTTTTAGCATTGTTCAGGCAGACGCAGGTAATATAAACTGTTAAAGCATTGCAAGCAGGAGATAAATTGGGGATTGCCAATCAAAGTAATACCATAACACTGGGACAAAGGCAGTATCTCAACTATTCAATTACAAGGCACTTGCAGGCCCAAAAGAACCAAAGTTTCTTGCAAAGTATTCAACATCTAAAAATTAAACCGGAGTCGGTTTAGGATTCTTCTTCAGCACGATGTGAAGACTGAGGGCAGCCATAGCTTCTTTTTAGTCTTCCTCTAAAGTACCATATTTTCCTCTGCGCTTTCCTCAGGGAAACCATATTCATCTTCTTAGTATTCCTCTAGATTTACATATTCGTCCTCTTGGGTCGTATATTTGCTCTCTGGGCTCCTATATTCCTCTTCTGAGTATTTCTCTAAAGTCCTATATTCGTTCTCTGGGTTCCCATATCCATTTTATGGGCTCCCATATTCATCTTCTAGGGTTTCGTATTTGTATTCGTCTTCTAGGATTCCATATTTAGATTCTTCTAGGGTTTCATATCCATATTTGTCCTCTCGGTCCTATATTTGTCTTCTAGGTTCTCATATTCCTCTTCTGAGTCTTCCACTCGAGTCCTATATTCTTCTTCTAGGGTCCTATATCTAAATTTAACAATTCCTGAACCCTTTTTATCTTTTCTGTATCGGGGATCATCAAAATAAGTAAAAGTAGTATTTCTACGTAAAACACCCATAAGGGGGATTTCGATCAAAATCCCAAAACAGGATATTAGTTCTTTCTCTTGTTCTTGATGATATTGTAATGGAATGACGAACCTATTTCTTCCCTTTTTCGCGAACAAATCTGAATTATCTTGAAAATAGAAGGATAGATAAAATTCCAATGGCCATTCGACACGATCCGATCCGTCGTTGAATAATCAAGAATTTCCCTATCTTTTTACCATAAGTATTCATTTGATCTTGATCCTTGTGGAGTGAAAAAGATGTTATAGTGGATCTGCACATACTTACTAAAAATATCCATAAATGGCTTGTTTTTCGTAATCGGCGAAGATTACCATATTGATATTCGGGCGCATGGTAAACATCAGTACTCTAGTGCATTTCGACGTCTGATTCAGAATAAATATGCTTTTGTACCTTTTCTTTAAAATGTAAAGTGGGTGTTCCGGCACGAATCTCCACAATTACTTGTTTTGATTTTACATATTGATCATTTTGCACTAGAAACAAGCTTTTTGAAGGATATTCACACTATATAGAATATCTTGACTCTAAATAGTTACATGCAATTCTATATAACATAGAAAAGCAGGCTGCCCATGACAAGTACGTGTGGGGTGAACCAAATTCTCATAGGATTTTATTTTTCCATTCGAAGGGGATCATACAAGGTCGGCAGTACCCCTTGTGAATACTCCGCCGGTATGAAATGTTCTTAATGTTAGTTGAGTCCTTGGCTCCCCAATTGATTGACCTGCAATAATATCTACGGCTTCTCCCAATTCGACCAGATCACTATGGGTAGGACTCCGACCATAGCATAATTGACAGATCCAAGAAGTGCTTCGGCAAGTAAAGGGGGTTCTAATATATATTAGTTGTGCTCGGAATGGTTTTGCTCGAAAGGCAGTTAAGAATCAATTGACTAATCCAATTCCAATATCTTGATACGGCTTCTCCCAATTCGACCAGATCACTATGGGTAGGACTCCGACCATAGCATAATTGACAGATCCAAGAAGTGCTTCGGCAAGTAAAGGGGGTTCTAATATATATTAGTTGTGCTCGGAATGGTTTTGCTCGAAAGGCAGTTAAGAATCAATTGACAAATCCAATTCCAATATCTTGATTTCGCACGGCAATATATATATATATATATATATATATATATATATATATATATATATATATATATATATATATATATATATATATATATATATATATATATATATATCGTGTGCTAATACACGGCCAATTAGTGTTTGGAAAAAAAGTTTTTCTGTCGTCCCATTTTGAGGACTTACAAAAATACCTCGGATAGTACCACAATCTATTCTACACACAATAATTTGTGAACTACTTCAACAAGTCTACGTGTAAGATATCCAGTATCTGTTGTTCGCACAACATTATCTACAACCCCTTTTCGGGCTCCATAGCAGGAAATTATATATTATTTCAAAGAAAGTCCTCGCGTAAATTGCTTTGAATAGGTAAATACATCATTTGTCCTGAAGGGTTCGACATTAATCCTCTCATACCTACTAATTGGTGTACTTGAGAGGCATTTCCTCTGGCTCCTGAAAAATACATTAGATAGACTGGATTAGAAGGATCCGTTATCTGAATATTTGATTCCATTTCTCAACAGATTGGCGTAATTTTCTACCGCATGTATAACCCCATAATAATAGTGTTTCTCCAAAAGAATATATGTTGTTCCGCGTCTTCGACTAACCATCCCTTAGAGGGTATTGTTATTAGATCCTCGATTTCTAACGAAATCGATGTAGTAGTGGCTTGATGGAATCCCAGAGTCTTTCGTTGATCCAGTATATGGGATGTATATCCCATTCCAAAATGATCTATTAATCTGCTAATAAGTCGTTTCATACGAGTTCCGTCTATCTTTTTTATTATGAAAGACCAGATTGGCCCGTTCCGCCATACATAAGTACCCCATTTTTCGCTGAGTAGGATTCAACAATTGCTAATTAGGATTCGACAATGGGCCTGAGTGAGTGATTAGAAAATTTAATTAACTTAATTGCCTCAATCTCAATCTGGATTTGCGTTGCAAATAATGATGATACTATGGAAATCTGAATGCCCCCCAAAAGGGGAGGGGCATCGCCGAATCTAAGTTTCTTGTTTAGGTAGTGTATTAATAGGCCTGACTAAATCCTTGTATGGCTTCCTCTATTAATCTATAAAAATAAATATGACCAAGAGTGGTTCGAATGTATATCGAAAGAATTTCCTTTTATTTCTATTTCCCATTATTAGATAGTGGGCATAAATTTCATGATAAGACTCCAAAGATTCATATTGAACTTCAATCGGAACTTCATCCGCTTCTAATTCGACTTTCTGTACTCGACTCCGAGCTTTTTTGAGTTGCTCAATAGTTCCTCTACGCAATTCTTCTGAATTTTGAATAGTACTCAAGATCCTCTGTTTTCGATTATGTAATAAATCTTTTAATGAAAGTAGATTATTTTGTAAGTTTCACCTTTTATGATCTCTTCCTGAACCAAACATGAATCTTTCGATTCATTTGGATCTCACGCTTCTTTATTTTTATTTTTTATAGCTATTTCCATATATTTTTGAAGTAATGAGCGTATCCTCTATCTTCTTTTTTATGTTTATATTTCAATATACCGAAACCTATATAAGACTAGATAAATATTAAGAGGACTCTTCCGCCTAGATAAAAATATATCATGGTCAGCAAAGTTGTTTCTTTATTTTTATTTTTCCACTAGTTAATAATTTCAATTTCATTAAGAAAAAATAACTAAATAAATGGAAAATGAAAATTAATAGAATTATTTTTTCTTCAAATCTTTTTTCCTCTTTTTTATACATAGGTCGTCGATTCGGGATTGGTTAAAAAAGGGTAGGGTGCCCCCTTCTTTTCTAGTAAATAGTTCAAACCAAATTATCGATAAGAGTGTTCTGTATCAGATAAATTTTACATTAACTATTTCCCGTTTAAAGTCGGTACTACTACTAATATAGTTGTAGAAAGAGTACCTCTTTTTGCCTAGACTTCAAGCAGTTTAGCTTTAACCATGTTAATGGTCTCACATTCTTGGTTTATAGAGAATCAAAGTTGATTTACCAATGAGTCGCAAAATGATATGGTTATTCCATATGATTTCTGAATTTATTCAGAAGTAATTCGTCGAGATCGTGGACCCTTTATTATTTATCCGAAAAATACTAAAAAATATTATAAAGTGTAGCCGGATAGATCCACAAAAAAATTCTAAACACCAACCACTATAGTTAGATTTATTAGATTTGTTGCTAAAATATCGGTATTAAACCCAAAACAAGCAGCGGATGGAGAGTGAGCTAAAAAACGAAAGAATGGGTTACATTTTTCATATGCTCTCCTCTTATAGATAGGATGAACAAAGAACAATGTTTTTCGATCACTTACTTCGCTCGCCCTTTTTTGATCGTTTTTAATTCAAATAGATTCAATCTAGTAATTTCTTTTAGATTAAATCTTACGTCTTGCTTGACCGATGAAAGACTTCCTTTGTTGAAATGTTCTGTTCCCAAAATTCCTAAAATAAAAGGAAAAAATATCCACTTTCCTAAACTAAGGACGAGAAATAAGATGGTGAGCATATCTTCTAAATTAATAATACTCAACTCAGCCCTTCCTAGAATGGGGTATTATCTGTCCCGATAAATAGATAATTCCAGGAGTAATAAATAGGAGTAAATTAAATAAAGTATTGATATAATTGGAATTGCAGAAGCAAATACCAATTTACTAAAAAAAAGTATCTAATTGAAGTCGAAAGATTTTTTAAGATTAAACAAAAGGGTTCGCAAATAAAAGCGCTAGTGCCACAACTAGTCCATAAATTGTTAAAGCTTACATAAAAGCTAGACTAAGCAATAAAGTACGTCGTATTTTACCTTCTGCTTCTAGCTGTTTCGCAATACCTTCTACAGCTTATCCTGCAGCAGTACCTTGACCAACTCTAGGTCCAATAGAAGCAAGCCCTATGGCCAATCCAGCAGCAATAACAGAAGCAACAACAATTAGTGGAATCATGGTGAGTAGTTCCTCGCGTAAAAAAGAAATGGTTAAGGATACAGTCAACCAATAAATTCTTACTTCTAAGCTCTATTGGGGAAAAGTAAAGTAACTAAAAATTACAAATTGAAATCAAATTGAAACGATAAAGTGAATTGTCCGAACTAGATAGAAGGCATTTCCATTTCCATATGTCGGATTAGATAATGAATCTAACATAGGAATATATAATATTGTCGGCGTCCTGGGAACCAGGATACCCAGACTTGCCTGTCAGCGGGCCGGGACGCGCTCCTACTACGGCCTAGTACGGCCCGGCTGATCGACTAGCTATTCAAGACCCTAGCGACGGGGCTTAGCCTCGCGAGGAGAACAACATCAAGACCCCCTCAGGAGAGGCCTCGGCAAGGTGCTCCGGAGGGGCGGAGAATCCAAGGCCAAGTCTGCCTCAGGAGGAGGCAGTGACGCACCGCGCTAGTGGGTGCCAGCGCCCGTCAGCGACGCAGTTGCCATTTCGGTGCAAAGGAGGCAGTGCAGCCGCAGGTTCCCGAGGAGCGGGACAAAGGTTTCCCTTTGGTGCAACAAGACCAAAGACCGCAAGGACGACAAGGAGGATGTCACCATCGAGCCCACCACCGCGTCACCGCATGATCCTTTTGCAGGCGAAGACCGCTTTTGTCAGGATAGGAATGTCCTTGTGTTCCCGCTCAAAACTGGCCATTGTGGGATCCCTTCCCGCCAAAACATTTCGGGGGAAGAGGACCCTGGTCACCTATATAAGTAGCTAGGACCCCCACTGTGGAGGGACAAGTCGAACCAGGCCCAGCCAAGTAGAACAGATCCACAAACTTTGCCACCACGCAAAGGAGCAAGAACACTTGCCTCCTGACCCTCCTGAGCTCACCTCCTGAGATAAGGAACCACTGTACTAGTTCATATTCCAGCCCTCCCGAGACTAATCCACCAAAGCCGGAAGTAGGGTTTTACACCACACGGTGGCCCGAACCTGGGTATACTCTTGCGTGCTCTATCTGTTGTTCACTTGAATCCCTTCACCAAGATGAGAGCGAGACGCTAGGTAGACGTGAGTGGGAGAGATCTTCATTGACGCACCTGTGTTCGAACTTCTCGGGATTTGCGGAGCCCTATATCCGACATTTGGCGCGCCAGGTAGGCGGCGTGTCGAGATCTCGCCTCTCCGACGACGTCGTCCCGCTCTCGTCATCGACTTCACTCCACAGCCATGGTGGACACATGCCGAGCTCGCTCCGCCTGTCGCACCGCGAACGTCGCTCGGACGGCACCCGCGGGCAACGGTGCACCGCTCCGCCCCAACTTACTAGTCGCCAACACCGCCACCAACCCAGCCGTCCACGAGCAGCAGGACTTGTCGCTGCCACCGTCCGTGCGGCGAGATGGCCGCATGGCGACTCCTTCACCCTCACCAGTCGCGGCGGCATCCTCGCTGGTCCACCGTGGGCTGGTCTACCAGCAGCCTGCACTGCTGATGGCGCGGGAGCTCTTGTGCTTCCGCCCGGCAGATGACCTCTACGACGAGCGGCTCCACCGTATCACCGAGATCGTCAACACCGCTAGAGAAGCACCTACACCAACGCACTCCTCCCGTCCTTCGTCGCCCCCGGCGGGGAACGAAGGCCATGGAGTACCGGCTCCGCCTCCACTCTATGGTGCTGGCCAGGAGGTCTGGCGCGAGGCTCCTCGACGTGAGCAACCCCGTAGAGCCCATGCGCGCGACGAGGAGAGCTTCCAGGTGATTCCACATCCCCAGGCAGAAGCTCGCGAGCCTCCCGGCCCGCAGCGCCAAGACCGCGCACCACAGGAGGTGGTGGCACCAGCTCCCCAAGAACCAGCACCGCGGGCCCAGGGGGCGCCTGCGATCATGAGCGTGGTTGGATGTCGCGCCCTAGCTCCTGAGCTACGGTGCCTCGTCTGGACCGGCAAGTTCAAGCCAGACCTGCCTCCGCGCTATGACGGCACCACCGACCCCACGGAGTTCGTCCAACTCTACGAGCTAAGCATCGAGGCGTCCAACGGCACCGAGAAGGTCATGGCGAACTGGTTCCCCATGGCTCTCAAAGATGGCGCACGCTCCTGGCTCCTGAACCTCCCCGTGGGATCCATCTCCTCCTGGGAAGAGCTGCGTGAGTGTTTCGTCGCCAACTTCCAAGGCACCCGCGACCGAGCCCCGGTAGCTGCTGATCTGCGCCGCATGAGGCACCAGCCGGGAGAAACCCTGCAAAAGTACATCCAACGCTTCAACACCACGTGCCTCTGAATCCCTAGGGTATCGGACAAGGCCATCATCTCGGCGTTCTCCGACGACGTCCACGACATCAGGATGAGGGAGGAGCTCGCCATCCACGAGGACCTATGCACAGCCCTCGAGATGTTCAAGCTCGCGGCAAAGTGCGCCAGGGCGGAGGAAGGACGCCTCTCCCTCCAGGTGCTGCCTGAGGCGGAGCCGGACGACAAGAAGACCAATGCCAAAGAATCAAAGCGCAAGGGACCCGCAGTGCTGGCCACGGAGCCAGAAGTAAAACGTGGCTGCGGCTACGATGACCTCCCAGAGACAACCGACCGTACTGCGTCTTCCACAACATCCACAGCCACAACACTAACGACTGCCAGGAGCTCAGGGCGATGCGCGGCGGGCGCGTTGGGCAGTGCCCTGAGCACGACAACCGCGGCTACGGCCGTGGAGGAGGCCGAGGTGGAGGATGTTGGGACGGCAGGAACTCATGCCAGGGGTGGCGCGAACAGCCTCGTGAAGACCACTGGCAGGAGCAGCCTCGTGACTTCCCCTGGCGTGACCAGCCTCGTGAGGTTCGCCCTCAGGGCAATGGAGGCCTGCCTCCGCTGCTGCCGCCGCCGCCGCCAAGAAGGAATGACGACGACCGCCAGGGAGACGGAGAAGGGGGCTTCCAGGAGCCGCGTGCAGTTGCATGCATCTTGGGAGGAGCCCATGCTCCGGCTTCCCATCGCATCTTCAAGTTGTTCGCCCGTGAGATGAACACGGCGCTTCCCAGGCCTAACGCCACGCGCAACCTCAGGCGGACCAAGCAAGTCATCGCCTTCGACCCCAAGGACCAGCTCAAGTGCACTGCGGCCCCAGGCGCTCTTCCGATGGTCTGCACCCCGACCATCAACAACGTCCTCGTGACCAAGACCCTCATCGATGGTGGAGTAGGACTCAACATCCTCTCCGTCCAGACCTTCGAGACGCTCCAGGTTCTCTACGATCAGCTCCACCCTACCAAGCCATTCTACGGAGTCACGGACGGCTCCATGCTACCTCTTGAGCTTGCGTTGTATTCCCTCAAAGAGGAAAGGCAGATGCAGCACAGTAGCATAAGTATTTCCCTCGGTTTTTGAAAACCAAGGTATCAATCCAGTAGGAGACCATGCGCGAGTCCCTCGCACGTGCACAAACAAATAAGAACTTCACAGCCAACGCGATAAGGGGTTGTCAATCCCTTTACGGTCACTTACGAAAGTGAGATCTGATAGAGATGCTAGTTTATATTTTTGGTATTTTTAGTTTATAAGAACAACAAATAAAAGCGATAAAAGTAAAGTAGATGTAGATTGATATGTTGAGAATAGACCCGGGGGCCATAGTTTTCTCTAGTGGCTTCTCTCATGATAGAGATATTCTAAGGCGGGTAAACAAATTACTGTCGAGCAATTGATAGAAAAGAGAATAATTATGAGACTATCTAGGCATGATCATTGTATATAGGCATCACGTCCGAGACAAGTAGACCGACTCCTGCCTGCATCTACTACTATTACTCCACACGTCGACCGCTATCCAGCATGCATCTAGTGTATTGAGTTCATAAGAACAGAGTAACGCGTTAAGCAAGATGACATGATGTAGAGGGATAAACTCAAGCAATCTGATATAAACCCCATCGTTTTATCCTCGATGGCAACAATACAATATGTGCCTAGCTGCCCATACTGTCACTGGGAAAGGACACCGCAAGATTAAACCCAAAGCCAACCACTTCTCCCATTGCAAGAACTATAGATCTAGTAGGCCAAACCAAACCAATAATTCGAAGAGACTAGCAAGGATATTATGAGCACACATAAAAAGTTCAGAGAAGAACCAAATATCTTTCATAGATAACCTTGATCATAAACTCACAATTCATCGGATCTCGACAAACACACCGCAAAAACATATTACATCGAATAGATCTCCTCGAAAACCGGGGAGAACTTTGTATTGAGGTCCATAGAGAGAGAAGAAGCCATCTAGATACTAGCTATGGACCCGAAGGTCTGTGGTAAACTACTCACAACTCATGGTGAGGGCGATGATGATGATGATGAAGGCCTCTGTGATGGATCCCCCTCCGGTGGAGCTCCGGAACAGGCTCCAAGATGGGATCTCCACGGTAACAGATGGTACGGTGGTGGAATTAGGGTTTTCTGTCTGTTCACGGAGTTTCTGGGGTACGTAGACTTATATAGGAAGAAGGAGGGCACCGGGGGATGCCCGAGGGGGCCACGAGGCAGGGGCGCACCTTGGGAAGGGGGGCATGCCCCCCACCCTCGTGGGCAGCCCCTCGATCTCCTGACGTGGTTCTCAAGCTTCCCGTGTGTGATTTTCTCCAAAAATATCTGTCGCAAAGGTTTCATTCCGTTTGGACTCCGTTTGATATTATTTTTCTGCAAAACCCTGAAACAGGCAAAAAACAGCAATCTGGACTGGGCCTTTGGGTTAGTAGGTTAGTCCCAAAAATGACATAAAAGTAAATGATAAAGCCCATTAAACATCCAAGACTTCATAAATAATAGCATGGAACAATCAAAAATTATAGATACGTTGGAGACGTATCACTCCACACTCCTGATGGGGCAGGTCCGCCTTCCCGTCACCTTTGGTGACCGCGACAACTACCACACCGAGCTTATCGACTTCGACGTCGGCAACATACACCTCCCGTACAACGCCATCCTCGGGTATCCTGCCCTCGCCAAGTTCATGGCGGCGACCCATCACGGCTACAACGTCCTCAAGATGCCTGGGAGCGGCAAAGTTATTACGATCGCCTCTGACGAGAAGGAAGCGGTGCGCTCCCTGGAGCGCACCTACCAGACTGCGGCGGTCGAATGCTCCGACGAGGATGGAGTTGTCATCGCCCTGCAGACCGCCCCCAAGAAGAAGAAGAACATGCCGGTCAACAGACCTCAGGACACAGGGGCTCATGACGGCCCGGCCTCAGGGCTCGCGCCTGCTGACGAGGCGCCCTCCACCCTCGCATAGGGAGGCGTGCCCGACGCCCCTCTTGTGACGGGCTCGGGGGCTCTTCTGTGGAGTGTCTCCGGACTCACAAGCGTCTCAAGGGAGGTGTTCGGGCACCACCTGCAAGCGTGTCTTGACGCGAGTTTTTGTGAGCCTAGTGTGAACCGCTCAGCGCTGGGGGCTCAGGACTTCATCAACCAAGTTACCGAGGAACTTCAGTATGCAAGACTCATCCGCAGTGGGCGTAACCGCACGACCCCAAGCTCACCTGCTCACAGCCCGAGCGACCGTTTCCGCGTCTTCGTTGACATCGCGGGTCTCAACCGAGCCGCTTCTCGGGAGCCCTTCTGGCCGACGGTGGTTGGTCGGAGGAGGGCCCTCCCCTGCAGCTACGCCCGCACACTCTTCGGCTTCCGCAACGCAGCTGCCACGTTCTAGCATCTCGCGTAGCAGGCCTTGGGGGCTCTGGAGGCTCAGTGGCAGGCGGTCCAGACGGAGCAAGAACCGGACCCGCGCGACCACTGAGAGCCTTCGGAGCCCCTGGGCCTTAGGAGCCCGACGATCCTCAGGAGCGACCCGCATGGCTTGCGTCTTCAGCTACCCCAACTCTTCTTCGACAAGTATCAGGTGACGCTTCAGATATCCAATCCAGGGCGTCCCTCGGGCTGCATCATCCTTGGACTGTTGGGGGCTGTTCCCCCGCAGTTGTCTCCCTTTTTGCATGATCAAGGCTAGTTGTTACTTTCCATTCGCATTATCTGCATGCTTGGCGTCCTCATCGCCACTAAGGTCATGAGCCCTTGTGAGCCCACTCACGACCGCCCCATGATTAAGGACTGGCACGGCGTCGTTGCTGTTGGGGAACATAGCAGACATCAAACAAATTCTACGCATCACCAAGATCAATCTATGGAGTCATCTAGCAACGAGGTAGAGGGGAGTGCATCTACATACCCTTGTAGATTGCGAGCGGAAGCGTTCAAGAGAACGTGGAAGACGGAGTCGTACTCGTCGAGATCCAAGTCACCGATGATCCTAGCGCCAAACGGACGGCACCTCCGCGTTCAACACAAGTACGGAGCAGCGACGTCTCCTCCTTCTTGATCCAGCAAGGGGGAGGAGAGGTTGATGGAGATCCAGCAGCACGACGGCGTGGTGGTCGAAGTAGCGGGATTCCAGCAGGGCTTCGCCAAGCGCTACGGGAGGAGGAACGGGTGTCACGGGAGGGAGAGGAAGGCGCCGGGGCTTAGGGTGCGGCTGCCCTCCCTCCCCGCCCCCACTATATATAGGGGGCCTCGAGGGGTGCGCCGACCCTAGAGATCCCATCTCTAGAGGGGCAGCGGCCTAGGGGGGGACTTGCCCCCAAGTCAGGTGGGGCGCCCCCCCCCCCACCCCTAGGGTTTACAACCCTAGGCGC
The DNA here is from genome assembly GCA_902687465.1 of Secale cereale. Taxonomy (NCBI): domain Eukaryota; kingdom Viridiplantae; phylum Streptophyta; class Magnoliopsida; order Poales; family Poaceae; genus Secale; species Secale cereale. Next base: position 618,870,593 of record LR738710.1, on the reverse strand, counting down.
AGGGGAGGACCATGGGGGGGCGCACCAGCCCACTATGGGCTGGTTCCCCTCCCACTTCAGCTCATGGGGCCCTCCGGGACAGGTGGCCCCACCCTGTGGACCCCAGGGACCCTTCCTGTGGTCCCGGTACAATACCGGTGACAACCGAAACTTTCCCGGTGGCCAAAACTGGACTTCCTATATACAATTTGTTTACCTCCGGACCATTCCGGAACTCCCCGTGACGTCCGGGATCTCATCCGGGACTCCAAACAACTTTCGGGTTTCGCATACTTATATCTCTACAACCCTAGCGTCACCGAACCTTAAGTGTGTAGACCCTACGGGTCCGGGAGACACGTAGACATGACCGAGACGACTCTCTGGTCAATAACCAACAGCAGGATCTAGATACCCATGTTGGCTCCCACATGCTCCTCGATGATCTCATCGGATGAACCACGATGTCGAGGATTCAATCAATCCCGTATACGATTCCCTTTGTCTATCGGTATAGTACTTGCCGGAGATTCGATCGTCGGTATACCGATACCTTGTTCAATCTCGTCATGGAAAGTCTCTTTACTCGTTCCTTAATATATCATCCCATGACCAACCCCTTAGTCACATTGAGCTCATTATGGTGATTTCTTACTGAGTGGGCCCAGAGATACCTCTCCGTCATACGGAGTGACAAATCCCAGTCTCGGTTCGTGCCAACCCAACAGATGCTTTCGGAGATACCCGTAGTGTACCTTTATAGCCACCCAGTTTCGTTGTGACATTTGGCACACCCAAAGTATTCCTACGGTATCCGGGAGTTGCACAACCAAATGGTATAAGGAAAGGATACTTAACATTGGAAAAGCTTTAGCATACGAACTACACGATCTTGTGCTAGGCTTAGGATTGGGTCTTGTCCATCACATCATTCTCCTAATGATGTGATCCCGTTATCAATGACATCCAATGTCCATGGTAAGGAAACCATAACCATCTGTTGATCAACGAGATAGTAACTAGAGGCTTACTAGGGACATGTTGTGGTCTATGTATTCACACATGTATCACTGTTTCCGGATAATACAATTCAAGCATGAATAACAGACAATTATCATGAACAAGGAAATATAATAATAACCATTTTATTGTTGCCTCTAGGGCATATTTCCAACAGTCTCCCACTTGCACTAGAGTCAATAATCTAGTTACATTGTGATGAATCGAACACCCATAGAGTTCTGGTGTTGATCATGTTTTGCTAGTGGAAGAGGTTTAGTCAACGGATCTGCGACATTCAGATCCGTATGCACTTTACAAATATCTATGTCTCCATCTTGAATATAATTCCGGATGGAGTTGAAACGACGCTTGATGTGCTTGGTCTTCTTGTGAAACCTGGGCTCCTTGGCAATGGCAATAGCTCCAGTGTTGTCATAGAAGAGATTCATTGGGCCTGACGCACTTGGAATGACTCCTAGGTCGGTTGTGAACTCCTTCATCCAGACTCCTTCCCGTGCTGCTTCGGAAGAAGCTATGTACACCGCTTCGCATGTAGATGCCGCCACGACGCTTTGCTTGCAACAACACCAGCTGACTGCTCCTTCATTCAAAATATACACGTATCCGGTTTGCGACTTGGAGTCATCCAGATCTGTGTCGAATCTAGCATCAACGTAACCCTTTATGACGAGCTCTTTGTCACCTCCATAAACGAGAAACATATACTTAGTCCTTTTCAGGTACTTCAGGATGTTCTTGACCGCTGTCCAGTGTTCCATACCGGGATCACTTTGGTACCTCCCCAAAAAACTAATGGCAAGGTTCACATCAGGTCTGGTACACAGCATGGCATACATAATAGAACCTATGGCCGAGGCATAGGGGATGACACTCATCTTTTCTCTATCTTCTACCGTGGTCAGGCATTGAGCCGTGCTCAATCTCATACCTTGCAATACAGGCAAGAACCCTTTCTTGGACTGATCCATATTGAACTTCTTCAATATCTTGTCAAGGTATGTGCTTTGTGAAAGACCAATGAGGCATCTCGATCTATCTCTATAGATCTTGATGCCTAATATGTAAGCAGCTTCTCCAAGGTCCTTCATTGAAAAACTCTTATTCAAGTAGGCCTTTATGCTTTCCAAGAATTCTACATCATTTCCCATTAGCAATATATCATCCACATATAATATGAGAAATTCTACAGAGCTCCCACTCACTTTCTTGTAAATATAGGTTTCTCTCCAAGTCTGTATAAACCCAAACGCTTTGATCACCTCATCAAAGCGAATGTTCCAACTCCGAGATGCTTGCACCAGCCCATAGATTGAGCATTGGAGCTTGCATACCTTGTTAGCATTCTCAGGATCGACAAAACCTTCCGGCTGCATCATATACAGTTCTTCCTTGAGGAAGCCATTAAGGAATGCCGTTTTGACGTCCATTTGCCATATCTCATAATCATAGAATGCGGCAATTCCTAACATTATTTGGACGGACTTCAGCATCTCTACGGGAGAGAAAGTCTCAGCGTAGTCAATCCCTTGGACTTGTCGATAACCTTTAGCGATAAGTCGAGCCTTATAGATGGTCACATTACCATCCGCGTCAGTCTTCTTCTTAAAAATTCATTTATTTTCTATGGCGTGTCGATCATCGGGCAAGTCCACCAGAGTCCATACTTTGTTTTCATACATGGATCCTATCTCGGATATCACGGCTTCAAGCCATTTGTTGGAATCCGGGCCCGCCATCGCTTCTTCATAGTTCGAAGGTTCACCGTTGTCCAAAAACATGATTTCCAGGACAAGGTTGCCGTACCACTCTGGTGCGGAACGTGTCCTTGTGGACATACGAAGTTCAGTAGTAACTTGTTCTGAAGCTTCATGATCATTATCATTAACTTCCTCCCTAGTCGGTGCAGGCACCACAGGAACATCTTCCTGCGCTGCGCTACTTTCCGGTTCGAAAGGGGTGACTGTCACCTCATCAAGTTTCACTTTCCTCCCACTCACTTCTTTCGAGAGAAACTCTTTCTCCAGAAAGGATCCATTCTCGGCAACGAAGACCTTGCCTTCGGATCTGAGGTAGAAGGTGTACCCAATAGTTTCCTTAGGGTATCCTATGAAGACGCATTTTTCTGACTTGGGTTCGAGCTTTTCAGGTTGAAGTTTCTTGACATAAGCATCGCATCCCCAAACTTTTAGAAATGACAACTTAGGTTTCTTGCCAAACCAAAATTCATACGGTGTCATTTCAACGGATTTTGATGGAGCCCTATTTAAAGTGAATGCGACAGTCTCTAAAGCATAACCCCAAAATGATAGCGGCAAGTCGGTAAGAGACATCATAGATTGCACCATGTCCAACAGAGTACGATTACGACGTTCGGACACACCATTACGCTGAGGTATTCTAGGCGGTGTCAACTGTGAAACAATTCCATAGTTCCTCAGGTGCGTGCCAAATTTGTGACTTAAATATTCTCCTCCACGATCCAATCATAAGAACTTTATTTTTCTGTAACGTTGATTTTCAACCTCATTCTGAAATTCCTTGAACTTTTCAAAGGTCTCAGACTTGTGTTTCATCAAGTAGACATACCCGTATGTACTTAAGTCATTTGTGAGGGAGAGAACATAACGATAGCCTCCGCGAGCTTCGACACTCATTGGACCGCACATATCGGTATGTATGATTTCCAACAAGTTGGTTGCTCGCTCCATTGTTCCGGAGAACAGAGTCTCGGTCATCTTGCCCAACAGGCATGGTTCGCACGTGTCAAATGATTCATAATCAAGAGACTCCAACAGTCCATCTGCATGGAGCTTGTTCATACGTTTGACACCAATATGACCAAGGCGGCAATGCCACAAGTATGTGGGACTATCATTATCAACCTTACATCTTTTGGCATTCACACTCTTAATATGTGTAACATCACGTTCGAGACTCATTAAGAATAAACCATTGACCAGCGGGGCATGACCATAAAACATTTCTCTCATATAAATAGAACAACCATTATTCTCGGATTTAAATAAGTAGCCATGTCGCATTAAACGAGATCTAGATACAATGTTCATGCTCAAAGTTGGTACTAAAGAACAATTATTGAGGTTTAAAACTAATCCCGAAGGTAGATGTAGAGGTAGCATGCCGACGGCGATCACATCGACCTTGAACCATTCCCGAGGCGCATCGTCACCTCGTCCTTTGCCAGTCTCCGCTTATTCCACAGCTCCTGCCTTGAGTTACAAATGTGAGCAACTGCACTGGTATCAAGTACCCAGGAGCTACTACGAGCGCTGGTAAGGTACACATCAATAACATGTATATCACATATACCTTTAACATTGCTGACCTTCTTATCTGTTATGTATTTGGGGCAGTTCAGCTTCCAGTGACCTGTTCCCTTGCAATAAAAGCACTCAGTCTCAGGCTTGGGTCCATTCTTTGGCTTCTTCCCGGCAACTGGCTTAATGAGCGCGCCAACTCCTTTGCCGTCCTTCTTGAAGTTCTTCTTACCCTTGCCTTTCTTGAACTTAGTGGCTTTATTCACCATCAACACTTGATGCTCTTTCTTGATCTCCACCTCCGCTGATTTCAGCATTGAATACACCTCGGGAATGGACTTCTCCATCCCTTGCATATTGAAGTTCATCACGAAGCTCTTGTAGCTAGGTGGGAGCGACTGAAGGATTCTGTCAATGACTGCTTCATCTGGGAGATTAATTCCCAACTGAAACAAGCGATTGTGCAACCCAGATAATTTGAGTATATGCTCACTGACAGAACTATTCTCCTCCATCTTACAACTGTAGAATGCGTCGGAGACGTCATATCTCTCGACTCGGGCATGAGCTTGGAAAACCATTTTCAGCTCTTGGAACATCTCATATGCTCCATGGTGCTCAAATCGCTTTTGGAGCCCCGATTCTAAGCTGTAAAGCATGCCGCACTGAACCAGGGAGTAATCATCACAACGCGACTGCCAAGCGTTCATAACGTCTTGGTTCGCTGGGGTGGGAGCATCACCTAGCGGTGCTTCAAGGACATATGTTTTCTTGGCAGCTATGAGGATGATCCTCAAGTTACGAACCCAATCCGTATAGTTGCTACCATCGTCTTTCAACCTAGTTTTCTCTAGGAACGCTTTGAAGTTGAGGACAACATTAGCGTGGGCCATTGGATCTACAAGACATATTGTAAAGATTTTAGACTATGTTCATGAAAATTAAGGTCATCTAAACAAATTTAATGAACTCCCACTCAGATAGACATCTCTCTAGTCATCTAAGTGATACATGATCCGAATCGACTAGGCCGTGTTCGATCATCACATGAGACGGACTATTCTTCAACGGTGAACATCTTTATGTTGATCGTATTTTCTATACGACTCATGTTCGACCTTTCGGTCTTCCGTGTTCTGAGGCCATGTCTTTACATGCTATGCTCGTCAAGTGAACCCAAACTGTATTGCGTGTGTAAATCTGGCTTACACCCTTTGTATGCGAACGTTAGAGCCTATCACACCCCATCATCACGTGGTGCTTCGGAACAACGAACCTTAGCAACGGTGCACAGTTAGGGGGGAACACAATTCTTGAAATTTTTACTTAGAGATCATCTTATTTACTAGCGTCATTCTTAGCAAATAAGATGTATAAACATGATAAACATCACATGCAATCAAATAGTGACATGATATGGCCAATATCATTTTGCTCCTTTTGATCTTCATCTTCAGGGCTCCATGATCATCATTGTCACCGGCATGACACCATGATCTCCATCATCATGATCTCCATCATCGTGTCTTCATGAAGTTGTCTCGCCAAACATTACTTCTACTACTATGGCTAATGGTTAGCAATAAAGTAAAGTAATTACATGGCGTTTTCAATGACACACAGGTCATACTATTAAATAAAGACAACAACTATGGCTCCTGCCGGTTGTCATACTCATTGACATGCAACTCGTGATTCCTATTACATGAACATGATCAATCTCATACATCACATATATATCATTCATCACATCCTTTTGGCCATATCACATCACACGACACATGCTGCAAGAACAAGTTTGTCAGGACCCCGATCCTAAGTCACACCGATCTAGCTGTAACACGTCATATCACTTTGCGGCCTCACGCACGGTAACCCCACGGGTGCCACCTTACCTAGCCCGGGACCGTTTGTGCATTTTGGCACACGTATATGACAGTGTCCCTAGCATCCATATGACAGAGAACCCGGGCCGACATGGCTAGTTATAAACCAAAAGTGGCACTAGATTACAGAGACAGGCATCCATGACCCAGCAACGAACGTGTCGGTCATCAACGTATGAACCCAAGTCGTAGCAAGCTACATGGACTTAAAGGAACAACGCGTGACATTTCCCCTAAGAGACAGACACAGGAACGAAGAAGGACACATGCCGGCCTGCCTACGTGTTCCGAGTAGTAGCAAGCTACCAAGGCTCATTGGAATCACTAGGAGGCATTTCCCTGTAAGGTAGGCTACCAAAGGAAAACAACTAGGTGTCGGATCCCACACATACCAAGCATTTCAACCATACACACAATATGCTCAATATGTGCAAATACAACATTGCATCACAACAGAACTCTATGACTCAAAGTACTTTATTTAAGAGGCTCCAAGAGCCATACATAACATATCCATACAGGTAGGGGTCACATGACCCAACACTCAAGTCATACAGTCATACAAGCACAAGCGGAAGCTACATGTCTGAGTACAGACAACTTAGGAAATAAAACAGGCTTGGTGTAGCCTGACTATCTACAAGGCCCTTCACAAGCTCCAGATCTCCGTCTGGGTGTCAAGCTACTCGTCGACGTCAACGTCTATGTAGAACCCATCAGCAGGGGCAGGGTTCTCCTCTGCAACAGTTATTAAGCAAACATGAGTACAAAGGTACTCAGCAAGTCTTACCACAGAACCTATCATACATGCAACATTATCAACAGGGGGCAGTGGAGTTTATAGCAGAAAGCCAGCTTTGACTCTTGGCTAACCTATACTACAACTCTCAAGGGATTGCAACATGTTATTATGAACACGAGTCCTCTACTGACCACAACAATACACTACCGAGGATCCTCTTCCGTCATCCTACGGAAGGGCCATCCACGGCACTCACACTTATCTTGAGGCTTTTAGTAGAATCCATCAACTTGTCTATGAACTGTAAGAGTAACCAAGTAGTCCGTACCGCGAACAACGGCTATTCGAATAGATTGATAACCCTGCAGGGGTGTACTTCTTCACACATGTTTTCACCACTTAATGTCTACACACGACATGTGCTTGGCAGACTTCAAGCAAAAGCCGACGTGGGTGTAGACCACGACCTAACCAACCACTCAAGTCTCTCGTCCAGGTTTATCGCCTATTTGGGTTTCATCCGTGGGGAGATCCGGCCGGGGTGTCGCTCACGGCCCCAAACGATGTGTACAGGGTTCCCGAGTCACCAAACGGGCAACCGGTACACCGTGCCACGTACCTGTCGCATCACAGCCCACCCCGAGGGTCAGCGCTGTGCACGACCACCAGTAAACTACAAACACCAGAAACTATTTGCAACTCCTGGACAGAGAACATGGCAGTCGATAAGTCGAGCGGGGTCATATTTCAGGGCCCAATGTGTGGTAGTAACTGTAACTTGAATCACACACACAGATCTCGGGTCCTATGGACAATTCCAATGAAACAACCCACCACGTACTCCTACATGGCCTTTCATCGATACCTTTACCAAGCATATTCCACACTTCTTTCTCTTTATCGGTATGATCATTTCACTCTGATCCATCACCCAGATGAACCAGACCAGACACAACTCTAAGCATAGCAGGCAACATAAGCAAATAGCATGGTGGATCACACATCACATGGCTCAATCAACTCCTACACATGCTAGTGGGTTTCAACTATTTACTATGGCAATGACAGGTCATGCAAGGGAATAGGGTTCAACTACCGCAGCATGTAGCAGTTCACACGCTATTGCCTTAATGCAGTAAAAGAGAGCAGGAGCGAGAAGATGGGTTTGTATCGGAATGATCAATGATTGCTTGCCTGACAAAGTGGTTGTCGGGTACTGCTCTTCAGCTGGATATGTAGGAGTATCCTCGGGAGCAGGACCTAACACGGAGAATATCGGCGATACAATCAATAAGAAAACAAATGCAACAATATGATGCATGCTCATGACATGGCAAGATGCATGTGTCTTGGGCTAATGCAACTATAACCAGAAGGGTTTGAGCCTATTTGAATCAAAGATTCAAATTGGCACTTTAGCTATTATTTAATTAAGTGCATTATCATGTTTTAATGTATACAGCAAGGTTAACTTGCTCAAACATGCATGAAAACAGTGCCATTGGAAAGATTGGATTTTTCTGACCATTTTTCATATATAAATTATTTCCATCTGAGCTATGGTTGATTTTATATGATTTTTAGAAGTTTTGGGTATTTTCTGAAATTCAGAAGATTTAAATTAAATTCCAGAAACTCTTTACTGCGTCAACATGACCTCATGCTGACGTCAGCAGGTCAACAGGAGCTGGTCCAGGTCAAACATGACATGTGGGCCCGGCATGTCAGTGTCATAGCTAATTAACAAAGTTAATTAGTGTTAAGCTAGGAACTAATTAGCTGTCAGTGGGGTCTGGGCCCACGGGTCAGTGACTGAACTAACTAACTAATTTAATTAACATTTACTTAATTAAACTAGCTAATTAGGGGAGGGGTGGCCAACACGTCAGCGACCCAGGGGTGGTCAACCCCCCGGTCAAACGAGTCAAACTCGCCGGCGAAGTGACGCCGGCGAGGCCAAACATGGCGGCGAGCTTCGGAAAACGCCTACAGGGCATGGTTCAAGCCGCGGTTGGGCGCGTTGGAGTGCCCTCGTCGATGCGTGTCGAATGGTGGTAGCCGCCGGGCCTGGTGTGGCCGGAGACGACGGCTACGAGCTCGACGACGGCGGCCGGCGTTCGGGCTTGTGTGGAAATGTGGCTACGGTGGCCTAGGCGATGCGTGCATGGCACCTAGCTCATCTACGTGCTGCGGCGAGCGAGATGGATGTGCGTCCGTGACCAAATGGTCACCGGAGCATCACCGGCGGCAAGCACGGCGGCGGCGGGTTTCGGTGATCAGCGGAGCAGCAGCTACGCGGCGCAAACGAAGCGGAGGAGGGATGGATTCGGCGTAGGGGCTCACAGCGGTGCTAGCGAGCTCGACGAAGAGGTCGGGGATGCTCTGCAGCTTCTTAATCGACTGCGAGGAGCTCCGGCGATCTGAGGAGGGGGACGACGGCGTGAAGGCGATGCAGGGCTTCCGGCGATCCGTGGCTCAGCGAGGAGGAAGAGGGCATCGCGGCGATCCTTCTGGACACGGTCACGGGACGAGGGGGAGGCTCTAGGTGCGGCAACGGCGAGCGGCGGCGACGGGCGGATCGATGGTGAGAGGGAGAGAGCCAGGGGAAGGAGATGAGGACGAGGGGAAGTGAGAGAGAGGTCGGGGCAGCTGCGTGGCGACGCATGGAGGCATCCAGGCCGCCGGGGATGCAGGAAAGCAGGCTGGAGGTGGCCGGGCGCGTGCCGGCGCGCGGTGGCCACGCGCGCTGCCTACTGGCGCGAGGAGGAAGGCGACAGGAGCGGCGCTGGTGGGCTGGGCCGGCCTGCAATAGTGATGGGCTCAAGGTAAGTTCTTTCTCTCTTTTACTTTTTTTTCCTATTTCTTTTCTGTTTCATTTCTTTTGCAACTTTGTTTAATTATTAAAAATGCCAGAACATTTTTATAACTCATAAAACTAATCATGCCCACTATATATAATATGAACAGTATGGAACATTATAGTTTATGATTATTTGAGCATTTAAAATATTTTACAGCATTTAAATGCCCAAATACAAATACCATATGATTTAATCCAAAGACCTTAGAGGTCCTAGAAAATTGTGCACCATTTTTGGCAGAGGTTTAAGACCAAGGCAGCAATGATGAACATTTTCGAAGGGCATTTTGGGTACAATGGAAAAGATTTTATCAAACCCTAGTTGTTGGGAGAGGGGTGCTGGGGTTTCTGTCATTCCCATTTCAAGTTTCTTTGATAAGTAGACATGATGCACACTCTAGCTAGTCCTAATGCAAGTGCTAACTAGGGATGTGACAACTCACCCCACTTAAAAGAATCACGTCCCGAGATTCGGGTTCCTCCGGAAAGAGGGTGGGGTAGTCAAGTCGAAGACGATCCTCCCTTTCCCAAGTAGCTTCACTCTCGGAATGATGTGACCATTGAACCTTGAGAAACTTGATATTGTGGCGTCGAGTGGTGCGCTCGGTTTGATCAAGAATACGAACGGGGTATTCTCGATATGTGAGATTGTCCTGGAGATCAAGCGTTTCGTGGTCCACTCCGCGGATAGGATCCGAGAAGCAACGCCTGAGATGAGAAACGTGGAACACGTCATGAACTCTGGATAGGTGCGGAGGTAGTTCCAATTGGTAGGCAACTTCTCCTCGTTGGGCAAGAATGCGAAAAGGACCGATGTAACGAGGGGCCAATTTGCCTTTGATACCGAAACGATGGGTTCCCTTAAGAGGAGTAACCCGAAGGTAAGCCTTATCGCCGACTTCAAAAGTCACGGCGTTATGATGACTATCATATTGGCTCTTCTGGCGAGACTGGGCTGTTTTCAATTTCTCACGAACGATGCGAACTTGGTCTTCTGCTTCCTGGATCATATCCGGGCCAAAGAATTGTCTTTCCCCGGTTTCTGACCAGTTAAGAGGTGTTCGACACCTTCGTCCATACAGAACTTCGAAGGGGGCTTTACCCAAGCTGGCTTGATAACTATTGTTATAAGCGAATTCGGCAAATGGAAGACACTTTTCCCATTCCATACCAAAAGAAATGGCTCGAAGCATGTCTACCAGAATTTGATTGACTCGTTCCACTTGACCACTTGACTGGGGATGGAAGGCGGTACTGAAGGAGAGATGAGTTCCCATAGCATTCTGGAAACTTTCCCAAAATCGTGAAGTGAAAAGACTTCCACGGTCTGAGTTAATCCCCAATGGCACACCATGAAGTGATACTATCCGAGAGACATACAAGTCTGCTACTGGCTAGCGGTAATACTCTCTCGAACAGGCAGGAAATGAGCTACTTTACAGAGGCGGTCGATAACGACGAAGATAGCATTATTCCCTTTCCTGGTCTTGGGAAACCCGGTAATGAAATCCATTCCGACTTTGTCCCATTTCCATTCAGGAATAGCTAAAGGTTGAAGGGTGCCAGCAGGCCGTTGGTGCTCTGCTTTGACTCAATGACAAACGTCGCAGTTAGCAATGAATTGAGCGATTTCTCTCTTCATCCTAGTCCACCAGAATCTCTGACGTAGGTCCTGATACATTTTGGTACTACCGGGATGAATTGTGAGAGAAGATTCATGAGCCTCCTTAAGGATTAACTGCCGTAGATGGTGGTTCTTGGGAACCACTACACGGTTCTCAAAGAAAACAGCACCTCGATCATCCATAGAGAATCTTTTAGCGAGTCCGCTAGCAATGCTCTCTTGGAGTCGGGATATACCTTTATCATGCTTCTGGGCAGCTATAATTTAATCCATAAGGGTAGGTTTCGCCACCAAGGTGGAAAGGAATCCTCGAGGAACAATGTGAAGGTTAAGCTTACGAAATTCCTCATGGAGAAGTGGTTGCCCTTGTTGTAACATTAAGTTGTTACAATAAGACTTACGACTTAGGGCATCATCCATGACATTGGCCTTTCCAGGGGTATAAGTGATTCCTAAATCGTAATCTGTGAGCAACTCAACCCAACATCTTTGCCTGAGATTCAGATCCGGTTGGGTGAAGATGTACTTCAAACTTTGATGATCAATGAAGATTTCACAGCGATTACCAAGGAGGTAATGTCGCCATGTTTTGAGTGCATGGACTACAACTGCAAGCTCTAGATCATGTGTAGGATAGTTATCCTCATGTGGACGCAACTGTCGAGATGCGTATGCAATCACTTGACGATCTTGCATGAGTATGCAACCTAGTCCTTGTCGCGAGGCGTCGCAATAGATTATGAAATCCTTGGAAAAGTCTGGTGGTACCAGTACAGGTGCAGATGTCAGGCGTCTTTTCAGTTCCTGAAAACTGGACTCGCACTATGGGGTCCACTCAAACTTTTTATCTTTCTTGAGGAGTTCAGTTAGAGGTTTAGCAACCTTGGAGAAATTCTCGACGAAGCGTCGGCAATAGCTCGCTAAGCCAAGAAAACTCCTAACTTGCTTGACCGATTCAGGGGGAGTCCAATCAAGGACGGCTTGAACTCGCTCGGGATTGACAGCAATACCCTTGCCAGAGATCATTTGCCCTAGATAGGTTACTTCTGGCAACCAAAATTCACATTTAGAGAATTTGGCATAAAGGAGGTGCTCTCGAAGTTTCGTCAATACCAGCCTTAAATGCTCGGCATGATCTTCCTTGTTCTTGGAATAGATGAGTATATCATCGAGGTATACCACGACGAATTTATCCAAGTACTCCATGAATATAGAATTCATTAGCCGGGAAAAGGTGGCTGGGGCATTGGTTAATCCGAAGGACATGACGGTGTACTCATATTGGCCATAACGAGTAACAAAAGCCGTTTTAGGAATGTCCCCGTTCTTGATTTTGATTTGATGGTAACCCAACCTCAAATCCATCTTAGAGAAGACTGAGGATCCAGCGAGCTGATCATACAGGTCGTTGATCCTGGGGAGCGGATACTTGTTCTTTATGGTGACTAGATTAACAGGTCGGTAATCTACAACCATCCGCTCCATTCCATCCTTCTTCTTGACGAAGAGGACGGGACAAGCCCAAGGGGAAGAACTAGGACGGATGAAACCTTTTTGCAAGGACTCATCGAGTTGTTTCTTAAGCTCAGCTAATTCTAGGGGTGCCATCTTATAAGGTCTCCTAGAGATTGGGACAGTTCCAGGGACAAGATCTATCACGAACTCGACATCTCTGTCAGGTGGAATTCCTGGCAGTTCTTCTGGAAAAACATCCGGAAAGTTACGGACTACCGGGATATCTTCGAGTTCGGGTAGAGGGCTGGCATTAAGAGAGTAGAGCTGCCGCTCAGCCATTCGGGTCAAGACATTGACTATCTTGCCGGATGGGTGTGTAAGTTGAACGGTCCTAGTATAGCAATCAATCTTGGCGTAATGAGTTGTCATCCAATCCATACCCAAAATGATGTTTATGTCCGAGGACTTGAGAGCGATTAGAGATGCTAGGAAAACAAGTCTATCGACAAGGATTTCATTTCCATGGCTTACCCTAGAGGTTTGCCACTTTGAACCAGGAGTTTGAATAACCATGGAAGTAGGCATGTCACAAAAAGTCATGTTGTGCATTCGAGCATAGCTCTCAGATATGAACGAATGGGATGCTCCAGTATCGAAAAGAACAGATGCCGGATGGCAGTTAACGAGAAGCGTACCAAGGACGACGTTAGGATCCTCATAAGCTTCCTCAGCAGAGACATAGTTGACATGACCACGTGCAGTGGGGATTGGCTTGACATAATTCACCTTGCCGGTTGGCTTACCACGGCCAACGGGTTTTCCTGGTTGGTTCTGAGGACACTCACGCATGTAGTGTCCCGGTTCTCCACACTTGAAGCAAGTCACAGTGCTAGGGCGTGGAGCAAAGTTGGAAGGTGGTCCTCCATAGGTCTTAGCAGGTGCATACTGTTGAGTTGGGCGAGGCGCCTCATAGGATGGCCTCGGTATGTACTTGGGTGGCAGAGCAGTGTTAGGAACCCACACACGGCGCTTGTGAGAGCCAGAGCCGGATGAGGAACCAAAGTCTCGAGGATGCTTGCGTGTGGCCTCGAAGTCGGTCTGGCCCGTCTCAGCACTGATAGCCTTGTTTACCAACTTCTGGAAGGAAGTGCACTCATGCAGACGTAGATCTCGGTGGAGTTCAGGGCTGAGTCCCTTGCAGAACCTCGCCTGCTTCTTGGCATCGGTGGATACTTCCTCAGGTGCATAGCGTGCCAAGTTGCCAAACTCACGACTATAGCCATCTACAGTTAACCTGCCCTGGGTGAAGTTGCAGAATTCCTCCCGCTTACGATCCATGAGACCTTCCGGAATGTGATGTTCACGGAATGCCTCACTGAACTCAACCCAAGTAGTGATTTGGTCAGCAGGACGCATAGCTTCAAAGTTTTCCCACCAAAGACTGGCAGGGCCCTCAAGATGGTAGGCGGCGTAGGTAAACTTGTCAGCTTTGGCCACATGGGCAGAGTGTAGCTTGTGGGTGATACTACGTAGCCAGTCATCCGCATCCAGAGGTTCAGTGGAGTGATGGAACTTTGGTGGGAACATCTTGATAAAGTCATTGATTGACACCACGTCATTCCTCTGACGGCACCCAGTGTTCTGCTCTATGCGTTCCAGCAGACGGTTGGTCTCTCTCTTGTTCCGTTCTGCCTCGAGCATAACTTCCGCCAAGGAGGGTGGCTGGGGCAGATTCCCATCTCTAGCCCCACTAGCCTCACCCTGCTCCTGAGCAGCAGGAGTGTTGCGAGTGTTGACCATCCTAAGAAAACAAAACAACGGTTTAGACAAGGATGGCAAAAATTTGACATAGAAGTGCAGAATGTAATGGATGACACGGAATGCAGAGATGTTCATCTATACGACATGGTAATATAGAAACTGCTATATATACACCAGTGGTCATACACACCATACATAGTTTAGTACAAGCCAAGGCTAAAGTACAACTGCGGTGAAAGATGATACATCCCATCAGAGGCATTCCAAGCTCCTATACATTATTTAACTACACCTCCGGAACTCAGTACACGCTAAGTCATATTCCACAAGACGCGCAGGACTGTGGGAATACAACTACTACAATACTACCACTGCCACAGTCTAGCTCAGACATTCCCGTAGTAATCTTCGTAAAGATTACCACCATAGCCTGGAAGTGGAACAGACGGATCTTGAAACTCGCGAGCACTCGAAGGCTGTGGACCATAATGTGGCCTCGGTCCCGATGCTGGTGGTAACCAACGCCCACGTGGAGGTGTAATACCCCCAATATCACGCCAACCCATGCGATCAGGCAGACGAGTCCGCACGGGGTACAAATCCCGCATGTCCAGATATCCGGCGTGCACAGCAGGTGCAAGCCGTGTCAAAGTAGTCCAGTGGGCGGCTCGAGTGTTATACAGCTCCATTCGGAGGGCACGGACCTCACGGTCCCTATCCTCCAGCATCTGAACAGTAGTCTGAAGCAGTGGCTCTTCATGAGCAGCATCAGTATACAGACCAGTGTACTAGCCTTCTTCTCCGGGAAGCGAGGCTGGCATGTAACAGAACTCAGTGTTCAGCAACAGGGCATGCCTAGCCCGGAGAATGGTCATCATCGAATAGGCGGCATCCTTCACGGCCATCTCGATGGTAACCCCGAGTCCATAAGACCAATGAATGGGGTCGTTAGCTCCGGGATATGAGGGGTATATCTAGACTGTGCAGAAATACTGACTCTGATTGAAATCCCGGTACTGTTCCTCCACAGTGTACTCAGGATACCAGCGATATCCGGTCTCAGTCAGCACACGGACTAGCATGGCCGTGTGACCGGGCACATTAATGCACCGAGTCAAACGAACCACTTGGTGAGGGGTGCGGCCAGACATCTGAAACACGAAGTAATGCAAAGGCATTAGTGTTTCTGGAAGAAATCGGGCAGCATAACAACTGTAAATGCTCAAACAAAGATTTGAGACATCATACAAATGATAGCATAGCCACTCAACAATTCCATTTCAAGGTTCCGGGTCCAAAAATCATTATACTAAAAGGATAGAAACTGAACTGAGGCTTGAAACCAACAATCCTAAGTGTCTACGGATTAGTAACACGTGAGCCTAGTAAGGATAAGAGGCCTAGTCCTAAATCCCTATAGAAAGAATAGACTGACTCAGATCAGAAGGGCATAAGGTAAATGAGCAAAAAGAGCCTTACGTTCCCTTCCACAATCAATTCCCCTACATATAACTAAGAATTTTTCTAGACTCAACATCGACCAGTTTGGCTTGAGAAACCTACAGGCAGTCCAGCTCTGATGCCAACGCTGTCAGGACCCCGATCCTAAGTCACACCGATCTAGTTGTAACACGTCATATCACTTTGCGGCCTCATGCAAGGTAACCCCACGGGTGCCACCTTACCTGGCCCGGGACCGTTTGCGCATTTTGGCACACGTATATGACAGTGTCGCTAGCATCCATATGACAGAGAACCCGGGCCGACATGGCTAGTTATAAACCAAAAGTGGCACTAGATTACAGAGACAGGCATCCATGACCCAGCAACGAACGTGTCGGTCATCAACGTATGAACCCAAGTCGTAGCAAGCTACATGGACTTAAAGGAACAACGCGTGACATTTCCCCTAAGGGACAGACACAGGAACGAAGAAGGACACATGCCGGCCAGCCTACGTGTTCCGTGCAGTAGCAAGCTACCAAGGCTCATTGGAATCACTAGGAGGCATTTCCCTGTAAGGTAGGCTACCAAAGGAAAACAACTAGGTGTCGGATCCCACACATACCAAGCATTTCAACCATACACACAATATGCTCAATATGTGCAAATACAACATTGCATCACAACAGAACCCTATGACTCAAAGTACTTTATTTAAGAGGCTCCAAGAGCCATACATAACATATCCATACAGGTAGGGGTCACATGACCCAACACTCAAGTCATACAGTCATACAAGCACAAGCGGAAGCTACATATCTGAGTACAGACAACTTAGGAAATAAAACAGGCTTGGTGTAGCCTGACTATCTACAAGGCCATTCACAAGCTCCAGATCTCCGTCTAGGTGTCAAGCTACTCGTCGACGTCAACGTCTATGTAAAACCCATCAGCAGGGGCAGGGCTCTCCTCTGCAACAGTTATTAAGCAAACATGAGTACAAAGGTACTCAGCAAGTCTTACCACAGAACCTATCATACATGCAACATTATCAACAGGGGGCAGTGGAGTTTATAGCAGAAAGCCAGCTTTGCCTCTTGGCTAACCTATACTACAACTCTCAAGGGATTGCAACACGTTATTACGAACACGAGTCCTCTACTCACCACAACAATACACTACCGAGGATCCTCTTCCGTCATCCTACGGAAGGGCCATCCACGGCACTCACACTTATCTTGAGGCTTTTAGTAGAATCCATCAACTTGTCTATGAACTGTAAGAGTAACCAAGTAGTCCATACCGCGAACAACGGCTATTCGAATAGATTGATAACCCTGTAGGGGTGTACTTCTTCACACATGTTTTCACCACTTAGCGTCTGCACACGACATGTGCTCGGTAGACTTCAAGCGAAAGCCGACGTGGGTGTAGACCACGACCTAACCAACCACTCAAGTCTCTCGTCCAGGTTTATCGCCTATTTGGGTTCCATCCGTGGGGAGATCTGGCCGGGGTGTCGCTCACGGCCCCAAACGATGTGTACAGGGTTCCCGAGTCACCAAACGGGCAACCGGTACACCGTGCCACGTACATGTCGCATCACAGCCCACCCCGAGGGTCAGCGCTGTGCATGACCACCAGTAAACTGCAAACACCAGAAACTAGTTGCACCTCCTGGACAGAGAACATGGCAGTCGATAAGTCGAGCGGGGTCATATTTCAGGGCCCAATGTGTGGTAGTAACTGTAACTTCAATCACACACACAGATCTCGGGTCCTATGGATGATTCCAATGAAACAACCCACCACGTACTTCTACATGGCCTTTCATCGATACCTTTACCAAGCATATTCCACACTTCCTTCTCTTTATCGGTATGATCATTTCACTCTGATCCATCACCCAGATGAACCAGACCAGACACAACTCTAAGCATAGCAGGCAACATAAGCAAATAGCATGGTGGATCACACATCACATGGCTCAATCAACTCCTACACATGCTAGTGGGTTTCAACTATTTACTGTGGCAATGACAGGTCATGCAAGGGAATAGGGTTCAACTACCACAACAAGTAGCAGTTCACACGATGTTGCCTTAATGCAGTAAAAGAGAGCAGGAGCGAGAAGATGGGTTTGTATCGGAATGATCAATGATTGCTTGCCTGACAAAGTGGTTGTCGGGTACTGCTCTTCAGCTGGATACGCAGGAGTATCCTAGGGAGCAGGACCTAACACGGAGAATATCGGTGATAAAATCAATAAGCAAACAAATGCAACAATATGATGCATGCTGATGACATGGCAAGATGCATGTGTCTTGGGCTAATGTAACTATAACCAGAAGGGATTGAGCCTATTTGAATCAAAGATTCAAATTGGCACTTTAGCTATTATTTAATTAAGTGCATTATCATGTTTTAATGTATACAGCAAGGTTAACTTGCTCAAACATGCATGAAAATAGCGCCATTGGAAAGATTGAATTTTTCTGATCATTTTTCATATATAAATTATTTCCATCTGAGCTACGGTTGATTTTACATGATTTTTAGAAGTTTTGGGTATTTTCTGAAATTGATAAATCATTTAAGATTTAAATTAAATTCCAGAAACTCTTTACTGCGTCAGCATGACCTCATGCTGATGTCAGCAGGTCAACATGAGCTGGTCCAGGTCAAACATGACATGTGGGCCCGGCATGTCAGGGTCATAGCTAATTAACAAAGTTAATTAGTGTTAAGCTAGGGACTAATTAGCTGTCAGTGGGGTCTGGGCCCACGGGTCAGTGACTAAACTAACTAACTAATTTATTTAACATTTACTTAATTAAACTAGCTAATCAGGAGAGGGGTGGCCCACACGTCAGCGACCCAGGGGTGGTCAACCCCCCGGTCAAACGAGTCAAACTCGCCGGCGAAGTGACGCCGGTGAGGCCAAACACGTCGGCGAGCTTCGAAAAACGCCTACAGGGCATGGTTCGAGCCGTGGTTGGGCGCGTTGGAGTGCCCTCGTCGATGCGCGTCGAATGGTGGTAGCCGCCGGGCCTGGTGTGGCCGGAGACGACGGCTACGAGCTCGACGACGGCGGCCGGCGTTCGGGCGTGTGTGGAAACGCGGCTACGGTGGCCTAGGCGATGCGTGCGTGGCAACTAGCTCATCTACGTGCTGCGGCGAGCGAGATGGACGTGCGTCCGTGACCAAATGGTCACCGGAGCATCACCGGCGGCAAGCACGGCGGCGGCGGGTTTCGGTGATCAGCGGAGCAGCAGCTACGCGGCGCAAACGGAGCGAAGGAGGGAGGGATTCGGCATAGGGGCTCACAGCGGTGCTAGCGAGCTCGACAGAGAGGTCGGGGACGCTCTGCAGCTTCTTAATCGACGGCGAGGAGCTCCGGCGATCCGAGGAGGGGGACGACGGCGTGAAGGCGATGCAGGGCTTCCGGCGATCCGTGGCTCAGCGAGGAGGAAGAGGGCGTCGCGGCGATCCTTCTGGACACGGTCACGGGACGAGGGGGAGGCTCTAGGTGCGGCAACGGCGAGCGGCGGCGACGGGCGGCTCGGTGGTGAGAGGGAGAGAGCCAGGGGAAGGAGATGAGGACGAGGGGAAGTGAGAGAGAGGTCGGGGCAGCTGCGTGGCGACGCATGGAGGCGTCCAGGCCGTCGGGGATGCAGGCAAGCAGGCTGGAGGTGGTCAGGCGCGTGCCGGCGCGTGGTGGCCACGCGTGCTTCCTACTGGCGCGAGGAGGAAGGTGACAGGAGCGGCGCTGGTGGGCTGGGCCGGCCTGCAACAGTGCTGGGCTCAAGGTAAGTTCTTTCTCTCTTTTACTTTTTTTCCTATTTCTTTTCTGTTTCATTTCTTTTGCAACTTTGTTTAATTATTAAAAATGCCAGAACATTTTTATAACTCATAAAACTAATCATGCCCACTGTATATAATATGAACAGTATGGAACATTATAGTTTATGATTATTTGAGCATTTATAATATTTTACAGCATTTAAATGCCCAAATACAAATACCATGTGATTTAATCCAAAGACCTTAGAGGTCCTAGAAAATTGTGCACCATTTTTGGCAGAGGTTTAAGACCAAGGCAGAAATGATGAACATTTTCGAAGGGCATTTTGGGTACATTGGAAAAGATTTTATCAAACCCTAGTTGTTAGGAGAGGGGTGCTGGGGTTTCTGTCATTCCCATTTCAAGTTTCTTTGATAAGTAGACATGATGCACACTCTAGCTAGTCCTAATGCAAGTGCTAACTAGGGATGTGACAAAGTTAGACATCCTCTAATTGTTCTTGCAAGTTTTTACGTGAATGCTATAGGTTTCCAGCAAGAACGTGATATGCCAATTTCTATTTACCCTTCATAAGGACCCTTTTCATCGAATCCGATCCGACTAAAGTGGGAGAGACAGACACCCGCTAGCCCCCTTACGCAACTAGTGCATGTCAGTCGGTGGAACCCGTCTCACGTAAGCGTACGTGTAAGGTCGGTCCGGGCCGCTTCATACCACGATGCCGCCGAATCAAGATAAGACTAGTAGTGGCAAGAGAATTGAACAAATCTATGCCCACAACTACTTTGTGTTCTACTCGTGCAAGATACTACGCATAGACCTAGCTCATGATGCCACTGTTGGGGAACATAGCAGAAATCAAAAAAAATCTACGCATCACCAAGATGAATCTATGGAGTCATCTAGCAACGAGGGAGAGGGGAGTGCATCAACATACCCTTGTAGAGCGTGTGCGGAAGCGTTCAAGAGAACGTTGATGATGGAGTCGTACTTGTCGTGATCCAAATCAGCGATGATCCTAGCGCCGAACAGACGACACCTCCGCGTTCAACACACATACGGAGCAGCGACGTCTCCTCCTTCTTGATCCA
The DNA here is from genome assembly GCA_902687465.1 of Secale cereale. NCBI lineage: Eukaryota > Viridiplantae > Streptophyta > Magnoliopsida > Poales > Poaceae > Secale > Secale cereale. Next base: position 618,849,646 of record LR738710.1, on the reverse strand, counting down.
GCAAAGGGGGAGGAGAGGTTGATGGAGATCCAGCAGCACGACGGCGTGGTGGTGGAAGTAGCGGGATTCCAGCAGGGCTTCGCCAAGCGCTGCGGGAGGAGGAACGGGTGTCACGGGAGGGAGAGGGAGGCGCCGGGGCTTAGGGTGCAGCTGCCCTCCCTCCCTACCACTATATATAGGGGGCCTAGGGGGTGCGCTGGCCCTACAGATCCCATCTCTAGGGGGCGGCGGCCTAGGGGGGGGACTTGCCCCCCAAGTCAGGTGGGGCGCCCCCCCCCACCCCTAGGGTTTCGAACCCTAGGCCCAAGGGAGGCCCATGGGGGGCACACCAGCCCACTATGGGCTGGTTCCGCTCCCACTTCAGCCCATGGGGCCCTCCGAGATAGGTGGCCAAACCCGATGGACCCCCGGGACCCTTCCGGTGGTCCCAGTACAATATCGGTGACCCCCGAAAGTTTCCTGGTGGCCGAAACTGGACTTCCTATATACAATTCTTTACCTCCGGACCATTCCGGAACTCCTTGTGACATCCGGGATCTTATTTGGGACTCTGAACAACTTTCAGGTTTCCACATACTTATATCTCTACAACCCTAGCATCACCGAACCTTAAGTGTGTAGACCCTACGGGTTCGGGAGACACGTAGACATGACCGAGACGACTCTCCGGTCAATAACCAACAGCAGGATCTAGATACCCATGTTGGCTCCCACACGCTCCTCGATGATCTCATCGGATGAACCACGATGTCGAGGATTCAATCAATCCCGTATACAATTCCCTTTGTCTATCAGTATAGTACTTGCCCGAGATTCGATCGTCGGTATACCGATACCTTGTTCAATCTCGTCATGGCAAGTCTCTTTACTCGTTCCGTAATATATCATCCCGTGACCAACCCCTTAGTCACATTGAGCTCATTATAATGATGTCTTACCGAGTGGGCCCAGAGATACCTCTCCATCATACGGAGTGACAAATCCCAGTCTCGGTTCGTGCCAACCCAACAGATGCTTTCGGAGATACTCGTAGTGTACCTTTATAGACACCCAGTTTCGTTGTGACGTTTGGCACACCCAAAGTATTCCTACGATATCCAGGAGTTGCACAACCTCATGGTATGACAAAAGGATACATGACATTGGAAAAGCTTTAGCATACGAACTACACGATCTCGTGCTAGGCTTAGGATTGGGTCTTGTCCATCACATCATTCTCCTAATGATGTGATCCCATTATCAATGACATCCAATGTCCATGGTCAGGAAACCGTAACCATCTGTTGATCAACGAGCTAGTAACTAGAGGCTTACTAGGGACATGTTGTGGTCTATGTATTCACACATGTATCACTGTTTCGGGGTAATACAATTCAAGCATGAATAACAGACAATTATCATAAACAAGGAAATATAATAATAACCATTTTATTATTGCCTCTAGGGCATATTTCCAACATGTGCTCGGGTCCGTCCCTGCAGCGTCGCTAAACCCAAGGCCTGAGCTCTGTCTCGCAAGCCATTCCCGTGACGTCACCTCCCGTGGTCCTTAGTGCCTTGTTCTCGCATGGGCTAATCGTGGATGGGTAAGTAGGGGCCCGTGGTAGGTGCCTCGCTCACGTAGGAACCGCGCGCCTGTTGTTTTTCTTTTGGATCGTTGCATGAGAAGACTGGGCACGACGTCTGTGCTCGGGTTCGTCCCTGCAGCGTCGACAAATCCAGCGGCTGAGCTCTGTCTCGCGAGCCATTCCCGTGACGTCACCTCCTGGGGTCGCTGGTGCTGCGGCCTTCTCATGCGATACCCTCTAGAGATGCACTCGCCGCAGGTCGACACAACACCTCTCTTTTCACATTTTGCAGAAGAAGACTCAGGCGCAACCCGCCTCAGGGTAGGGTCTCGTGGGTGATGCGTAAGCTCACGAGAACTTCCTCAGAGTCATTCAGCTCGTCCTGAGGAGGGCCCATATACACTTTGGATGTCCTACCGTGCAAGCCACGTGTCAGGATGGGATTGTACACGCCTCAGAGTCTCTCCCGGTGGGAGGCTCCCTCCCACGGTCCAGTGGAAGTACCAAGCTCCGCGCTGGCAGATCCAACCGACGAGCGGTTATGCCCACGAACCAGTGGAAGCACCAAGCTCCGCCCTGGCTGCTACGACCGAGGCGCGGTTATGCCCACACTCCGCGCAAGTGTGGTAGCTCTATGCTCCGCGCTAGTTATAAGCAACTGAGGGCGGCCCCCAATGGTCGCACCAACCTCAGGGAGCTTTTCAGCTCACGATGCTCACAGCTTCTCCTTGGATGGGTGTCGCGAGGGGGGCTAGGCTATGCTCAGGTCAGGCCTGGCAGACGCTACCCTACCAGGTACCCAGACACCTGGCCTTCTCGCGCCCCCATCCCAGGCGAAGGCTCGTGGGCAAGGTATGGTGCTCGTTCTCCTTCATGAGAGCCATTCGGACGTCAAAGGGGACCCCTGGCATCGTGACCCAGGGGCCTAACTAGCCACATAGCCCTTCATTCCTTGAGTCTAGTTATGACGATAACCTCGATCACCCGGAGGGCTCAATGGCAATCGAGGTATGCGTGGGGTTGGGCCCTGCCGACGCAGAATGCAAACGGGATCGCTTGAACGTCAAGGGGGACCCCTGGGCATCGCGACCCAGGGGCCTCACTAGCCACTTAGCCCCTCATCCCTTGAGTCTAGTTATTACGATAACCCCGGTCACCCGGAGGGTTCAATGGCGATCGAGGTATGCGCGGGGTTGGGCCCTGCCCACGCAGAGCACCTAAGCAAACATGAAAGGAAGCATGCATGGAAATCATCTAGCTATTACAATAATACCAAGTTTTTCAAATTCAAACAAAGTTCTTACGCCTCCCCGAGGCACTCGCACTTCTCTCTCTGGACAGGAATAGATCAGGCATTACCAAGCACATCATCACCCGTCTCCACCTCCTCAGCTGCGGTAGTAGTGGCCTGGTGTAGCGACCATGATCCGAATGGACCGAAGTCTCTGTGTTTCAGTGTCATCCCTGGATCGGTAATGCTGACACACACAATACTTGAAGGATTTATAACAGAGTGGCAATCACACACTTATTACATCAAATATCTCCAAAGAGAACTTATTACAATAGTCTATGGCTTAAGGCCAGCTAACAAAATAACAGCATAAGGCTTGGAAGATAAGTGAGTCCATCAACTCCAACGGCATAGCTGAGTGCATGACAAACGACCTAGAACATCTTACTCCTCGTCTGAAAGGTCTGCAACGTAACATGTTGCAGCCCGAAACGGGTCAGTGTAACACTCCAAAAAATTTGGATTTATTTCCATCAAAATTCTTTGGTCTTTTGGAAGGGGGATATTTAAATCTTTCTCAAAACCCCTTCTTCTCAAAGCTTTTCTGACAAAAGATTTTTATGTCCTTCTCAACCATGGTCTTTGGTCTTGAGGGTTTTCACCTTGTGTTGGCTCAACACAATTTATTTTTAAAATAGTTTTGACAATTTCTTTCTATGAAAAGTCTTCCTATAAAATCTTGGGCTTATTCTCTCCCATTCAAAATTTTCTTTTGCCATGACACCCAATGATGATCTTTCTTCTCAAAACCTTCATTCCCACCTTGGACAAGTCTAACACCAATTCCAGTAGGTTTCAACCTCCTTTAAATTTTTTCTTCTAATTATTATACCCCAAATACATTTTCTGTCTTTTAAATTGGGCCTTGGTGATTTACAAAGAAACTACTAGTTTCCTCTTGAGTTTTGGTTCCAAACAAACTCCCGTGACTAGTCCTTAGCACCCTCGACCTAGATCCATCATGATCTACTGGTCCATAGTTCAAATTTTCAAATTTTTCTTGCTGCAAGTTTGGACCAGATTTGCCAATTTTGATGAAATTCATATTTTTTTTCTCTTCCTAAAAATCTGTGGAAATTCAGGCAGCCTCTGGATGCATCAAGAGACCACCTCACCAAAGATCAGCTCTAGAAAAATTCTGCAAGTGCATGAATCAATTCATCAAATAGTTGATGTCCACTGTTTCTGTCAAAATTCAGAAAAGTTAACTAAAGTTTCAGTCGATAGTGCAGTTTCGTCAGACCAACACATCAATCTTGCCAGTGTTTGCATTGGCACCTTGCTGCGATGCTCCTCTCCCTTATCCAGAGCACCGTACGCTTGCTTGGCCGGTTGCGAGCGTCGGTGGCGTCGTGGCCTGCCTGCGCCGACGTCTTCCGCGGCGGCAGAGCCACCCGTGGCGGCCAACAGGGGCCACCCTGCAAAATGGCGCCGTTCGGCACTGCCCAAGCCACCAGAGAGCTCCGCGTGGCCGTTCCCTCCCCTGTGCACGCTGCAGCACTGTCGCCGTGGCCTGAGAGGCGCAAAGCGCGCTCTCTGCCGCCAATGTGCCCGCATGGCCGTTCCGTTGAGAGAATGTAGTAAACGCCCAAGTCTTGCCAAACTTAGCATCGGGATGGAATCAGTGGACAATCCCGTCGATGCTCAAGCACTTAAGCCACCTGTTCGGCCACGGTCTCGCCGTAATCACTCGCCGGACTTATCCCGTTTGCGGCAACCGCCTCGGGCCGGCTATACATAGCAGCCCCGAGCTCGCACCGCACAGCTCCAACATCTCACCAGACCCCGCCCAGCCACTGGAAGGACCTCGAGGAGCCCTTCTTCCCCGACTCCGGCCGCCCCATCCACTTCGGGCTCCGGTAACTCTCTCTATGGTGAGAGCTCCTCCGCCTCCCTAGTCGTGCCAGTAGCCTCCTGACGCAACTAGACGCCTAACCTTCACTTCAATTTGACCTCCGCAGCTCTCCCCGGAGATACCCACCTCCACCCGAACCGCCGTCTGCCGGAGAGGTCACCGTCGACGTGGTGCTCGCCGACGTCCAACTCCACCACCCACAGACGAGGAAGAAAACCGTGAGTCGGTAGGTACCTCTCCCTTCCCCTACCTCGTCGTGGATCGGCGCCGGCGACCACCGTGGCTCTCGGGCGCCGATGCACTCTGTTTTTCGTTCGAATATTCAAACCTGACGGGTGGGACCCCCTTGTCAGCTTCTCTGTTTTATTCGAATCATTTTTCTAGAAGACGCCTTCGGACAAAATACACTTTCCTTTTCAGCTGGCGTACTTCCTACTAAATCATTTTCTGTTTTTATAATCAAGCCCCTGGAAACTTTCTGTTTCATTACACACAAGTCCCTGGAGAAAAACCTTAATAACTTTTAAACAAAAGATGATTTTGCGTTGATTCTTTGTTTGTCCTCTTTAGTTTTCTGTCTAGTTTTTTATCATATTTATTTGAAAAATATTTGGGACAACTTTTATACACGCGCGGTATTTATGTTAGTATCCATTTTATTTTTATCCGTAGATACCGAAGGAGGTGACGGAACCACGAACTTCACCGAGTTAGACTCCGACTGCTCCGAACCAGGCAAACATGTTTGAACCTTTTATATGATGAGTGTTCTGCATGTTTGCTTGAGTAGTGTTCTCATGGCATAGTTATATAAGCATTTTGTGGATGTTATATTTCATGCAAGAAAAGCTTCGTGTGAGCTTCGAAAGTTGATGGTGAGCCAACCTGGTCATGTGGTGACATGATAGGTTGTAAGCTGGTATTGTTGAAGCATGACAGTCATCCGTTTAACTCTAGTGTTAACACGGATCAAGTCATGATCCCGTTCGTCTCCTTTTCGGTACCGTCACATGTCTTCTGCAAAGAATACGGTTTAGTCAGTTGCAAACCTCTTTCCTTGTACACACCAAATAGAGGGGCCGGGATGAGGGTTCCATGGCCCTAGATTAAAGCCCGTCATCCGGTCACGGGGCATGGGTGTTTCCGGTTGCACTACAAGAAATATGTCAACTTGTGACCACCACTATTGGTCACTGAATGGTCATAGTTTTCCATTTGTGACCTTTTTATGACCAAAAACATAAGGTCAAAAGCTGGCCGTCATAAACTGACATTAGCGACCTTCTCTGTGAGAAGGTCATAGACGTTTATGACCAAAATATGCCTACTGTCGTGTTTTGGTCACTAGCAGCCTCCCGAGACCACGTAGGCATCCAGCGTGGCAAGCTGATGTGGCACAAGAATCGGCCCGGTCCAATTCGGTGTTTTACATGGGCCGAGCCCATTAATTCAGCCCATTTATATTTTTTCACTGCTAATTTTGGTTAACTACACGGGCCAAGCCCTACAATTCGGCCTTTTTATTTTCTGTGCCATGGCCTTTTTGTACCAGCAGTTTTAGTTTTCTTTTTTCATAAAATGGGTCCATTAGTCAAACAAGTCCCACTTGTCAGGTTCTGATAAATGGGTCCCAGCTATTAGGCTCAGATTCTTCATATTTCAATTTGACATCATATTTGAATTTCATAGTAAGAAAATACCCAGTATTTAAATAGGCAAGCAGAAAACACACATAATAATTCAAATAACAATAGCCAGATTCACTACAAGCTCTACAAATGACACATAATACAAGCTCTAACATATACAATGCTTTACAAGCTCTACAACTGCAAAGCTCTACAGTACTTTACAAGCTCTCCAAGTAATGTTACAAGCTCTACAAGTGTTTTCTTCTTCAGCATGGAGCTCCTTCGATAGAGATCAAATGCCCGACTCATTGGATGGCCATAGTCAGGACTGGGCTAACAGGATGACTGCATGCCCTCCATGATCGCCCTGTTACATGAATCAGCTAAGAAGAATTAGAAAAACTGGAGTAAAATGGAGTAAAGGACAATTCATTATAGAATCATAAACACACAAAGCTCTATCCATACTACCAGCAATGGATAACAAGAACAACTCCATATTATTAGCTTATTCATTATAGAATAATATCCTCTACCTCAGCCATATTACTGTAAGACGTCCTTATATACTACTCCATAGAGTGCTGGAGTAGAAAATAAAGAAGCAGTTTTCACCTGACAGTACGCCACGACGCAGCCAAATAAACAGCGGCAGGATACCAAAATTCGCAACTAGAGGAAGAGAAAGGGGCACAGAGGAGGGAGGGAGGGCGGACGTGGATAGGGGGATTACCCAGCCCTGGATCTCCTCCAGGACGATGTGGAAGGGGTCCTGCGCGGAGCTCATGGCGGTCGTCGGAGGTTGGTGAGGTCGGCGAGGGGCAGCTGCTGCCTCCAAGGACGCAGCCACAGCAGCATCTCATCGCCTCCTCCTGCTCCGACTCCGGCGATTGTCGTGGTCCGGCCAGCTCGACGAAGCGCCGCGCGTTGAAGCACACACGCGCACGCTGGCGAGCAAGCCAGGTATAGTGCTTCTTCGACACCACAACCAGTAGTGGTTCAGCGAGATGTCATGGACCTGCAAAAACAATTATAGAGAGCAAATAATAAGGTAGCACTGCCAATAAATTGCTGTTTTTGAAAGCAACTATAGTTACAATTATAGAGAGCAAATAATAAGGTAACATCGCCAATATATCGCCACATCATAGTAACTACAAATGGGGTCTACTACAAGAGCACAATTTAACAAGTGTGCTACTCCAAATCATCATCACTTGTAAATAGGAATGATCTGCAGGTGTACCAAATCCTTGAAGCAGCATATGTGCTTTATGACAGGAGAGAGTTCATCCAAACTCATTAAATTAATCGGCGCATTCCAGCTAACAAGAAGGAAGGAAACAGAGCAGACATATGCTATGTAATGGAGACCAGTGATGCCATCATTTACCACCAGCACCACCGGGAGAGCCATTCATACACAACACAAGCATTATTCAGTATTCCCTGGCGCAGCAGAAGCAAACACGATGCCCAGACACATAGATGCATAATCACTAGCCAACAACTACACTAGTTTAATGTGTTTGGCTGGCACCAGCAGTGAACTGCCCCCATCCCAACAGCTTGGCATCAGCAGTGCTACTTGGAGAGCAAAGTTTACAAGCGAATCGAGGTATTGAGAAGGTAGGCAGGCATACCTGCTTCTTCTTCCTGGCGAGGTTCCAGATCCTCCAGGACATGTTCTCAAGCCGCGTGTCACCTGTTATAAGTTCAAGAAGCTATGAGAGATAGTATAGTCACTTGGGGGCTCAGAACAATTGAGATGATTGGTTCAAGAAATGTGACCAGTAAAAAAACTCCCATCTAACTAGAAGGAATATTATTGGTGCACCTGTTATAAGTGAGCTTTGGTGATTATATTAAAAGTCTGAGGAGAACATGATTACTAGCTAAAGCAGTTAATTATTTCATTGAACACAGAGCCAAGTGAAAGAACAACATTATTCTCAAGACTGAAGGAGCATCAAAACCACAAAGGTCAAGCAACATATATGTGTATGGCAATTGACTGATTTGAGAGTATCATGAGTTACATCAGAAGACCAGAATGCATGACTGGTATAAAATTGCTTGCCTAAAAGGAGAATGTTCTGGGACTAGCAATGCGCTTGGTATGCTGTGATTGGTATAACTAGAGCGCGTTTAGAATCCATGTACTATCATTAGCTGTAGGACTGTAACTATAACTATAAGAACTACATGTAGTTGGAATATCAGTGTTAACGCCTTGACAGAACTAGAATATATCCCAAATTGTGAAGAGCAATTGCTTTTTAGCAAAAGAAACAGAATTACATGTCTAAATATCAGGGCCACTAAAAGAAGTAGCACCAGGACAGGACATTGGCCCTGATAGCTAACTGAAGATGTCCTATGAATCATGAACTGTAAACTGTCTCTTTTTCTCTTTCTCACACACGGCCGGGAGTGCCATTCATACACAGCACAAGTATGATTCGGTATTCCCTGGTGCATCATAATAAGTAACCAACAACTACACTATAATTAGTTTGGCTGGCACCAGCAATGAACTGCCCCCCAACAGTTTGGCACCAGCAGTGCTGCTAATTAGAGAGTAAATAAAGTTGACAAGCAAATCGGGGCAGTACCTGCTTCTTCTACCTGGCGAGGTTCCAGATCCTCTAGGACATGTTCTCCAACCGCGTGTTGCGCTCCTGCGGGCTCCTCATCGCCGACGTCTGATGCGTAAAAAATAAATAAATCCCACCACCTAATCTAATCAAATCAAATCTAATCTAGAACAAGCAGCTAGCGAAGACACGAGGAGGAGCTAGGAAGGAAGGGAACGAGGGCGAGGAAGGCTTACGTGGACCCAGGTCTTGTAGAGGTCGGTCTCGTCAAAGCCGGAGATGACCTCCTCCACGAAGTAGCGCGCCGGGTTGAAGCTCCCGCGCTCCGGCAGCATGAGCGATGACTTGTCCCGCTTCTTCTCCACCGCGGCGCCGGCGCCCCCGGGCGCCGCGGAGGAGGCGGAGGCGGCCGAGATCTCCCTCGCCGGGCCCCCCGCGTCCAGGATGGCCTCCAGGTACCTGTTGATCCAGTCGTTCCCCACCATCGCGGCGGCGTGTGCTCTCTCTCCGGCGCTCCCCGGCGAGATGCGATGGGGATTAGGAGATCGGGTTGTGGAAGGAAGGAAGGATTGGGATCGGTGGCATTGCTAGCAAGTGGTGGTGGTGATGGCGACGGTGGCCGCTGATGATTTGAGCCTTCCCGAAGCAAAGGATGGCGAGGGTTAAGGATGAGGGGGGAGAGTGAGGCCGGCGGCGAGATTGGATCTGGGGAGAAGGGGGCGACGGCGATGGATCTGGGGAGGGGATAGGGTTTGGGTGGCTGGGCTGCCCCAGGGTGGGGGTTCTTTTTCTTTCTTTATCTTTTTTTCTTTAGATAAATGGGATGGATGGATGGATGGATGGATGCCATGTCATCGATCCATGGCACAAACATTTCAACCAATAAGAACAAAGCTTATGTAATTGTGTTTTTCTATTTGTTTCTCTTGTATTTTTTGCATGAGGGTGCAATTTGGAATGGCATAATTTGTTCAAAATATATCATACTTTGCATCGGGTTGCATCTTGGAATGGCAAACAATGTTGCCTAAGGAATTTTTCATTTTATTTGGACGAAAAAATCATTTTCCATTTTTCGAACGTCCAAAATGAGTTTTTTTAAGGACCTACCAAATATTTGTTGCAAAATTGGACCAAGTCAATTTTCCAAAATAATAGGACATATTTAATGCACAACTGACCAAATGGTTGAGTGTCAAAAGTTTCGGTCCACCTCTCATGAAAAAGAAAAATTTCCGCTGATTCAGTTGGAAGTGGGCCAAATTTGAACTGCAGCTACCTTATAGTTTGCTATTTATTTTTTCCAAAAATTATTTCCAGGTACATAAGTATATATTTAATCAGAGAAACACCAAAACTTTTCCAAGATTCAACCACTAGCTAGGAACGGTCATGCCCGCCGTTTTGACCACATTTTGGAACGAGCACAAAAAATTCAAAAAAATCAAAAAATTGGAAAACCTTCGCATTGTGTCATTATATGTGTCCAAGTTCCCAGGAAAAATAATAAACTTATAATACAACAATTCTTTTAAAAAAGTGTTCTAAAAAACGAGCTATCACGTATGGGGATTCAAGCCGAGTGATCAACCTTATGGCCACATTCATGACATAGTTTTTTTAAATGATCTCATATTGTGCACAAGGGTGCATATTGAAATGGCAAACAATGTTGGCTAAGGAAGTTTTCTTCTTCTTTGCACCGAAATTTCATTTTCCGATTTTCGAGTGACCAAAATGAGTTTTTTTGTGAAGGGCCTACCAAATAATTGTTGCAAAATTGGACCAAATAAATTTTCTAAAATACTAGACCATATTTAATGCACAATTGACCAAATGGTTGGGTGTCAACAGATTTCATCCACCTCTCATGAAAAAGACAAATTTCCGTCGATTCGGTTGGAAGCGGGTCAAATTTGAACTGTAGCTGCCTTGTAGTTTGCTCTTTCTTTTTTACAAAAATCATTTCTAGGTACATAAGTATCTATTTAATCAGAGAAACACCAAAAAAATACCAAGATTCAACCACTAGCTAGGAACGGTCATTCCCGCCGTTTTGACCGCATTTTGAAACGGGCATAAAAAATTCAAAAAAATCAAAAAATTGGAAAACCTTCGCATTGTGTCATTATATATGACCAAGTTTCCACGAAAAATAATAAACTTGTAATACGGCAACTCTTTTAAAAAAGTGTTCCCAGAAATGGGCTATCATGCGTGAAGATTCAAGACTTTCAAGCCAAATGATCAATCATATGGCCACATTCATTGCATAGTTTGTTCAAATGATCTCATATTGTGCACAAGGATGCATCTTAGAATGGCAAACAATGTTGCCTAAGGGAGTTTTCACTTTCTTTGGACGAAAAATTCATTTTCCATTTTTTGAGTGCCCAAAAGGAGGTTTTTTTGTGAAGGACCTCCCAAATAATTGTTGCAAAATTGGACCAAATCAATTTTCTAAAATAATAGGACATATTTAATGCACAATTGACCAAATGGTTGGGTGTAAAAGGTTTTGATCCACCTCTCGTGAAAAAGACAAATTTCCGCCGATTCAGTTGGAAGCGGGTCAAATTTGAACTGCAGCTGCCTCATAGTTTGCTATTTATTTTTTTCCAAAAATCATTTATAGTTACATAAGTATCTATTTAATCAGAGAAACACCAAAAAATTATCAAGATTCAACCACTAGCTAGGAACGGTCATTCCCGCCGTTTTGACCGCATTTTAAAACGGGCATAAAAATTCAAAAAAAAACAAAAATAGAAAAACCTTCGCATTGTGACATTATATATGACCAAGTTACCAGGAAAAAATATAAACTTGTAATACGGTCAATCTTTTAAAAAAGTGTTCTCAGAAATGAGCTATCATGCATGAAGATTCATGGCTTTCAAGCCAATGATCAATCATATGGCAACATTCATGGCATAGTTTGTTCAAATGATCTCATATTGTGCACAAGGGTGCATCTTGGAATGGAAAATAATATTGCCTAAGTAAGTTTTCATTTTCTTTGGACGAAAAAATCATTTTCCATTTTTCGAGTGCCCAAAAGGAGGTTTTTTTGTGAAGGACCTCCCAAATAATTGTTGCAAAATTGGACCAAATCAATTTTCTAAAATACTAGGACATATTTAATGCACAATTGACAAAATGGTTGGGTGTAAAAAGTTTTGATCCACCTCTCGTGAAAAAGACAAATTTCCGCCGATTCAGCTGGAAGCGGGTCAAATTTGAACAGCTGCTGCCTCATAGTTTGCTATTTATTTTTTGCAAAAATCATTTCTAGTTACATATGTACATATTTAATCATAAATACATGGTTTGGTGGTGATACGTCGAGGTTTGGGCGGTGGTCGAGGGCCCCAACTCTAGAGCGCGTAAACTCGCATGCCCGCCGCGTGGTCACCACGTGACTGTGGCATTGCCATGTGTTCTGGGTGGCCTAGGCATGTCTAGTGGGTTGGCCACTCCCTAGGTAGGTGCTAGGAAGAAAATTACAACATAAGATTCACACGAGGAGACCGATCGATGCTCAAACATGAATTAGCAGCCAAGTGTTTCATTAGCGGTACGGGAAATGCACATGGCTAATGGGCGTGAGTTTTGGTTGAGGATGATCAGTTACTAAGAAGACCGTCTTGACAAATTTTCAGCTCAAAAGGAGGAGTCTAGGTGGTACTTGCTTTGCAAAGTACCACACTGGACATAAATACGAATGTTGAAGGTGGGCTCAAAATAATGAATGGATTGAGTTGGTATTTGGTGGAGGATAGTTATTTGCGCATGGGAAAGCACTATAGAAAATGGATACCATTTGGACATGCCAAAGTGGTACTTCCTTCACAAAGTGTTTCTTTGAACAGAATAGGAAAATGAATATTTTTCAATTATTTTTGAACTAGGCAAGGAAGGTTTTTTACATACTTGACGAAGATATGACCCAAAGAATTTATGAGATTTTTTGCGGAATTTTGGGAATGACAGAAATATAGGTTGCTTCACAACCTAGGGCAAAAACTGCCACATGGACATGACACATAGGCAAAACTGATGAGGTGGCGCCTAGTCATAGCAATCCACCACAACTTACAAGGTTATGACCATCTATATTGGTCATGATAAGCAAGAAATAAGGCAGCGAACCAGTGTTGTCTGCTTTATGACCATTTCGTGTAAGGAAATTATGACCTTTTTGACCAAAATGGTCGTTATAGTTTAGGGTTTGGAGCCCCCCGAACAGCTTTTGACCACTTGGTCTCAAATGGTCATAGATTTATGACCAATTCTCCCAGGGTCACTGACAGAAGGTCATAAGTTGACATATTTCTTGTAGTGTTGGGACCGAGAGGGGGGCACCCCTTAGAGCGCGCGGTATAAATTTGATCCCGTGTTATTCGAGGTTGTAGCCTCCCCGTCTTAAAAGTTTTTCGTGAAAGTTGCCTAGGGTGATTCCAGGCAGCGGGATGTGGAATGGGTGTGTACTGGTTAGTGTGTTTCTGCAAAAATACCGTAAACGGAACTAGTCCTTCACGATTACTGAAATCCGTTGGCTGTGATTAAAGACTACAAACTCTGCAGAGTCAAAGCCCATTCGAGTAGCCATGTCTATGGCCTAGCGTCAGCCTCCGTGTCAGACTCCATGACATGCTCTAGTGATTTAATATAGCTCTATGAGTAGTAGATCGGCTGAATGTTATCTTGGTAAATGAACTGACCAGTTTATTCTGCACTAAATATTTTTCCTTGAGATGATTTACCTTCAAGATGCTACTTGGTTTCGAATGATTATATAAGCCCTTTATGTGATGTCGCTCAAATGTCCGACTGTGGCACTCTCGTTATTTATTTTGATATAAGTCCTTTATGTGATGTCGCTCAGACGTCCGACTGTGGCATTCTCGTCATTTGCTTTTGATATAAGCCATTTATGTGATGTCGCTCAGACGTCCGACTGTGGCATTATTGTCTTTTACTTTTGATATAAGCCCTTTATGTGATGTTGCTCAGTTGTCTGACTGTGGCATTACTGCTATTTACTTTTGATACAAGCCCTTTATGTGATGTCGCTCACATGTCCGACTATGGCTTAACTGCTATTTACTTTTGATATAAGCCCTTTATGTGATGTCGCTCAGACGTCCGACTGTGGCATTATTATTATTTACTTTTGGTATAAGCCCTTTATGTGGTGTCGCCCAGACGCCCGACTGTGGCACGTTTGTTCTTTTTCTTTTCGAGGCGTTGTTTCAGACACTCAATCGGTAGTATTTTATTTCCTTGGGATTTCGGGAGGATTACCATCTGACTTCCTTTTAAATTAACATGCAGCACAAATTTATTCTCTCAGTACATATTCCTAGTCTGCTCATATGCATCGTGTTTGCATTTGTTATATCATATGTCCGAACTGTCTTGCGAGTACATTCAAAGTACTCACCTGGCTTGTTGATTTGGCCAGATGTTGACGAAGGCGATCTAATGGATGAAGAGTTCGATAGCGAGTCCGACGCCTAGAGGAGTCCCAGTTAGTCTCTTGCGATCCTGGAGTTGATCATTGTATTATAAACGCTTCCGCTACCCAAATAAATCCATCGAGTCTCACTCCGACACTCAATGAGCTGTAAGATATTGGAGTAATGTCACCCACTACACTATGACATATCCACCACCATTTTTTTATGAGTCAGTAGTTATGCCACCCTACCCTTGTGTCATATCTGCCTTTATGTATAATATCGGCATGCTTGTAATAAATTATTGAGCAGCATCAGCTCAACCTTGTATAATATTCCGTACTCTAGAATTCTGTATCAAGGATTTATCTACCAGTAAGAAGGATTCTTCTACACTGGTCCAATAAAAAGGTCGGTTTCTCTGTAAATGTTTTATTGAAAAACCAGTATTGACAACCTTGGTATCAGAGCCAGGCTGACTGTAGGAAGCCACTAGGTGCGATCGCTAATCGGTTATTAGCATATTAAGTGCTACTTCAGCATTTTACATTTGTAGCAATTTTCTATATTAGTCATCATAAATTTATGATCTGACTATTTGGAATTTTTGTCTACTTTTGTAGATGGCCAGCAGCTACTGTGAGTCACAGGTGTTCGCCAACATACCTGAGGGGTTTATCAAGCTCCTCGTCTCCATCACCAAGGTCGCGATCGGGCCATCGACTCGTCCAGAGTTCATGCTCTACCAGCACAAGATCAGCGACAACGTGTCGATGCACCAGGCCGTAGTGCAATTCAAGGGAGGGCGTTCTGAGGCATGCCGCTTCCGATTTGTGGGCAGGGCCATGCCTACGGAGAGGCATGCCATGCAGATGGATGCCCACGAGGCGATAGCTCGTCTCCGGGATGCTCTTCCTTCAATGAAGACTCGTCACTACCGATACCTGCCATGCCACGTGCCTTACACATGTCATTATGCGTTCGCTTGCGCAAGGGGAGAGCATGATGAGGCTATCGAATTGTTGGTTTAGTACCTCAAGGCTCTTGAGGCAGCCTTTGATAACCTTGTGGACGACTTGGTGGCTGGTCGTATGGACTTAGTTCAGAGCGGTTCTGCCAATAGGAGGGAGCTCCTCCATACTTCACCACCACTGACATATGTCTCGTCCTCAGCATCATATGCACCTGCCATCTTAGCCACCGCTCGCCGCCTGCCTACCATTGAGGAGTTTGACCAAGTCATTGCTCCTACTTCAATCAGAGCTGCACCACCTACCGCGCCCGCACCAACTCCTCGAACCAGTATTCCACGCCTGGAGCCTATTAGTGAGGACGAGGTTAAGTCTCCATCTCCACTGGGCCTTACCCTCGGCAGGCCGAGGGAAGTCTTCACCATCTCAGACTAAGTACGCCTAGCCGCCACGCGAAGTGTCCGCTTGTATGATATGTTTATATGTAAAATAGATTGGTGAGAAGTAGTTTGTGTGCGCATCATGTAGGAACTCGGAGAAGTGCACTAGCCTTAATAACATGTGAGGAATGTGTACGCGCATCCTGAGTGATGTATTGTATAATTACGACTTGTGTGTAATATATGTACTGAGCGGTCCTTCTCCATGCGCAATCAAGTATTTTACTGCAAAATCTTTGGAGTTCGTATATTTTCTGCATTTGCAAAACTATTTGTTTATTTTTGCCACTTAGTTTTTCTCATGAGTTCTGCAATAATACCCCAGAGTGGAAAATGACACGTCCCTGGACTCATTCCATGCCAAGTCCGCCAGAGGAAAATTATGGTACCCAGACAAGTAACAATTTCACGCAGGGGCAGTCAAGTCAGCAGGGCAGTGAGACAGCATTTTCTCAAGTGTGCCGCCTATATGAGCAAAGCCAGCAGCAGCACCAAGAAATGATGAACCATGTTATCAATATGGGAAATCATCGTGAACCACATCAGCAGCATTCAAAATTGTCTGAACTACAGAAGACATGTCTGCCAACATTTTCTCACACTAACAGACCTCTTGAGGCCGATGATTGGCTTCGAGACATTGAGAGAAAATTAATTATTGCACAATGCTCGGACCGTGAGAAGGTACTTTGTGCACCACACTATCTCACTTGAGCAGCTGCATCATGGTGGGAAAATTTTGTACACATGCACCCCAATGAAAATGGTATCACATGGGATGATTTTAAAGAGAGTTTTCGTGGGGCTCACATCCCTAGAAGCATTATGAAGATCAAGAAAAGGGAGTTTGATGACCTCAAGCAGAGAGGCATGACAGTGACTGAGTACAATAGTCAGTTTACCCAATTATCTCGTTATGCCAACGAAGAGCGTATGACTGAAAATAGAAGGATGGAAAAATTCCTGGACGGTTTGGCGCCAGCACTTAAATGCCAGCTAGTCATGCACACCTTTCCTGATTTCAAGACACTTGTGGACAAGGATATTACCTTGGAAAATGAACGCCGCAGCTTGGAAGATATTCGCAAGCGCAAAAGGGATAAGACTACACACACTCGCAACAACCGGAACAAGACTGGTTTTCTGAAAAATGGGGCGAACAAATCCATGACCAATGACCCACGCCCGCACAAAAATTTGCATGCAAGGGACAAATACTTTACGTATCGCCTAGGAGTTACTTGCTACGCTTGTGGGGAAGAGGGACACTATGCCAAACAGTGCCCAAAACCAAGAAACTCGGCCCCAAAGCCGAACAATAGTGGAAAAAATTCAGCACCCAAGCGTAACAACTTCAACCCCAATAACAACCACAAGAAAGGTCACCTGAACCATGTGACCAAGGAGCAAGCACAGGATGCCCCAGATATCGTACTCCGTACGTTCGCTATCAACACAATTCCTGCCACGATTTTGTTTGATTCTGGAGCTTCTCATTCGTTCATTTCAAAGAACTATGCTTTGCAACATGATTTTTCGATGCTCCCTTTGGGAAAATCAATGACCATCAAATCCCCCGGAAGTAAGCAAATCACTCAAAGTTACTGCCAAGGTGTGATTATTGAGATTGAAGGATTAAAGTTTCGGGAAAACCTCATTGTATTGGAAAATAAGGGACTGGATGTTATCCTAGGTATGGACTGGTTAACCACCAACAAAGGATTTATCGACTGCTTCAATCGAACTGTGATTCTTACTCATCATCACGGAAAGACGATAAGAGTCGCAGCTCAAGAAAGACCAGTATCACGGCAACCAAAATTGAACAAGCTAGACACTTCAGAGTTAAGCAAGGTTCCAGTAGTATTGAGTTCCCGGACGTATTTCCCGAAGAATTGCCAGGCATGCCACCAGACGGGAGATAGAGTTCATTATTGAGCTAGCACCTGGAACCACCCCCATTTACAAGAAACCATACATAATGGCACCATCCGAATTGGTAGAATTAAAGAAGCAAATAAAAGAATTACTGGACAAAGGATTTATACGGGCCAGCTCCTCATCTTGGGGTTCACCAGTATTATTTGCCAAGAAAAAGGATGGGACACTGAGATTGTGTATAGACTATCGAGCACTCAACATGGTCACCATCAAAAACAAATATCCGATGCCACGGATAAAAGATTTATTTGACCAGCTTGCACAAGCCAAGGTCTTCTCAAAAATTGATTTAAGGTCAGGGTATCATCAATTAAAAGTACGAACAGAAGATATCCCGAAGGCAGCATTCACCTCTAGATACGGACTATATGAATTTACTGTAATGCCGTTTGGACTGACAAACGCCCCTGCGTATTTTGTCCACCTCATGAACAAAGTGTTTATCAAATTTATGGACAAATTTGTTGTGGTGTTTATCGATGATATCCTGGTATATTCTAAGACATTGGAAGAACATGTTGAACATCTCCGGATTGTATTGGGAGAATTAAGGAAACATCAACTATACGCCAAATTCAGCAAATGGGAATTTTGGTTACGACAGGTTGGTTTTGTAGGCCACGTATTGACACAAGAAGGAGTTGCTGTGGACCCAGAAAAGTCAAGGCCGTACTTGGCTGGAAACCACCGGCCAATGTAATAGATGTACGGAGTTTCCTAGGAATGGATGGATATTACCGAAGGTTTATTGAGGGATTTTCCACCATAGCAAAACCAACGACACAGTTACTCAAGAAGGATAAGAAATTTGTGTGGACTGAAGCTTGTGAGAAAAGCTTCCAGGAACTCAAAAGGAAATTAACAACCGCCCCAGTATTGGTTGTACCAGACATACACAAAAGTTTTGAAGTGTATTGTGACGCATCCCGGAAGGGCCTCGGATGCGTACTGATGCAAGAAGGCAAGGTAATCACATACGCTTCCAGGCAACTACGAAAGCATGAAGAATATTATCCTACTCACGACTTAGAATTGGCAGTAGTCATTCATGCACTCAAGGAGTGGAGGCAATTTTTGCTTGGGAATCGTTGTGAAATATATACGGACCATAAAAGCCTCAAATATATTTTCACACAACCAGAACTAAATTTACGACAACGACGCTGGTTGGAATTAGTGAAATATTATGATGTTGGCATTCACTATCATCCAGGAAAGGCAAATGTAGTAGCAGATGCTCTCAGTCGTAACCCCATCTCGGACAACGACAGTCTACAAAACTTGAGGCCTGAGTTTCAGCAGGAGTTCGCCAAACTCAACATGATGATGGTCACCGAAGGCGATGTATCAAAATTGGAGATACAGCCTACCCTAACGGAACAGATTAAGGAGGCTCAACATGGACAACCCAGCATCGAAGGCATAAAAATAAAAGTGAGTATGGGAAAGGCCTCGGAATTTATCATAGACAGTGAGGGAATATTATGGTTTGGACAGAGGCTTTGTGTACACAATATAAAAGACCTCAAACAGCAAATTCTGACAGAAGGCCATACCGCTCCATATTCAATTCACCCTGGAGGGACCAAAATGTACAAGGACATTCAGGAAAGATTTTGGTGGCACGGTATGAAGAGGGATATAGCCACATTCATTGCATGTTGTGATTCATGTCAACGCATTAAAGCCGAGCACCAAAAACCAGCAGGACTATTACAGCCAAACAAGATACCTGAGTGGAAATGGGACGATATTGGGATGGACTTTATTGTTGGACTGCCTCGGTCACAGCACGGAAATGATGCCATATGGGTCATCACAGATAGATTAACTAAGGTGGCACACTTCATCCGAGTCAAGACAACCCACACCACCCAGAAGCTTGCCAAACTTTACCTCTCCCGTATAGTTTGCCTGCATAGAGTTCCGAAGACTATAATATCCGACAGAGGCACTCAATTCGTCTCTAAATTTTGGGATCATTTATAGCAGGCTCTGGGAACGCAACTAGTATTCAGTACAACATATCACCCCCAGACTAGAGGACAAATTGAACGTGTAAACCAAATTCTAGAAGACATGCTGAGGGCATGTGTTCTCACCTACGGGACCAGTTGGGAAGCAAGCTTGCCGTATGCCGAGTTTGCATACAACAATAGTTACCAAGCCAGTCTGCAAATGGCACCTTTTGAAACCTTGTACGGACGAAGATGCCGTACCCCATTAAATTGGTTAGAAACAGGAGACAGTCGTATCTTCGGCCCAGACATGCTCAAGGAAGCGGAGGAGAAGGTTAGACTAACAAGGGACCGACTCAAGATAGCCCAGAGCCGACAAAAGAGTTATTACGATCAAAAACATCGTTAAGTCAGCTTTGAACCCGGTGAAAATGGGTATCTACGTGTATCTTCTATGAGGGGCCTGCAACGATTTAAGGTCAAAGGAAAGCTAGCACCATGGTTTATTGGACCCTTTCGTATAGTTGCACGGAGAGGCACAATAGCATACCAGCGAGACCTACCCAAAGAGCTGTCAGACGTCCACGACGTATTCCACGTCTCACAGTTGAGGAAATGTGTAAGCAACCCGGAGAAGCATGTATCGCATGAAAGCATTGATGAACAACCAGACCTCACCTACAGGGAACACCCAATAAAAATATTGGAGGAATCTGAAAGAAGGACCCGTCAAAAGACAATTAAGTTTCTCAAGGTTCAGTGGAGCAATCACACCGAGGATGACGCAACATGGGAAAGAGAGGATTTTCTTCGGAAAGAGTACCCACACCTATTTGAGGATCAGCTGAAATCTCAGGGACGAGATTTTTCCTAAGGGGGTAGGTGTTGTAACACTCCAAAAAATTTGGATTTATTTTCATCAAAATTCTTTGGTCTTTTGGAAGGGGGATATTTAAATTTTTCTCAAAACCCCTTCTTCTCAAAGCTTTTATGACAAAATATTTTTATGTCCTTCTCAACCATGGTCTTTGGTCTTGAGGGTTTTCACCTTGTGTTGGCTCAACACAATTTATTTTTAAAATAGTTTTGACAATTTCTTTTTATGAAAAGTCTTCCTATAAAATCTTGGGCTTATTCTCTCCCATTCAAACTTTTCTTTTGCCATGACGCCCAATGAAGATCTTTCTTCTCAAAACCTTCATTCCCACCTTGGAAAAGTCTAACATCAATTCCACTAGGTATCAACCTCCTTTAAATTTATTATTCTAATTATTATACCCCAAAAACATTTTTTGTCTTTTAAATTGGGCCTTGGTGTTTTACAAAGAAACTGCTAGTCTCCTTTTGAGTTTTGTTTCCAAACAAACTCCCCTGACTAGTCCTTAGCACCCTCAACCTAGATCCATCATGATCTACTGGTCCATAGTTCAAATTTTTCAAATTTTGCATGCTGCAAGTTTGGACCAGATTTGTTTTCTCTTCCTAAAAATTTGTGGAAATTTAGGCAGCCTCTAGATGCATCAAGAGACCACCTCACCAAAGATCAGCTCTAGAAAAATTCCGCAAGTGCATGAATCAATTCATCAAACAGTTGATGTGCACTGTTTCTGTCAAAATTCAGAAAAGTTAACTGAAGTTTCTGTCGACAGTGCAGTTTTGTCAGACCGCCGCGTCAATCTCGCCAGTGTTTGCATTGGCACCTTGCTGCACTGCTCCTCTCCTTTATCCAGAGCGCCGCACGCTTTCTTGGCCGGTTGCGAGCATCGGTGGCGTCGTGGCCTGCCTGCGCCAGCGTCTTCCGCGGCGGCAGAGGCACCCGTGGCGGCCAACAGGGGCCACCCTGCAAAACGGCGCCGTTCGGCACCGCCCAAGCAACCAGAGAGCTCCGCGTGGCCGTTCCCTCCCCTGTGCACGCTGCAGCATCGTCACCGTGGCCTGAGAGGTGCAGAGCGCGCTCTCTGCCGCCGACGTGCCCGCATGGCCGTTCCGTTGAAAGAATGCAGTAAACTCCCGAGTCTTGCCAAACTTAGCGTCGGGATGGAATCAGTGGACCGTCACGTCGATGCTCAAGCACTTAAACCACCTGTTCGGCCACGGCCTCGCCGTAATCACTCAGCGAACTTATCCCATTTGCGGCAACCACCTCGGGCCAGCTATAAATAGCTGCCCCGAGCTCGCATTCGACCCCGCACGGCTCCACCATCTCACCAGACCCCGCCCAGCCACTGGAAGGACCTCGAGGATCCCTTCTTCCCCAACTTCAGCCGCCCCGATCCGCTTCGGGCTTCGGCAACTCTCTCTCTGGTGAGAGCTCCTCCGCCTCCCTAGTCATACCAGTAGCCTCCTGACGCAACTAGACACCTAACCCCCACTTCAATTTGACCGCCGCAGCTCTCCTCGGTGATACCCACCACCACCCGAACCGCCATCCGCCGGAGAGAAGGTCACCGTCGACGTGGTGCTCGCCGACGTCCAACTCCACCACCCACAGACGCGGAAGAACACCGTGAGTCAGTAGGTACCTCTCCCTTCCCCTACCTCGCCGTGGATCAGCGCCGGCGACCACCCCGGCTCTCGGGCGCCAGCGCACTCTGTTTTTCGTTCGAATATTCAAACCTGACTGGTGGGACCCCCTCGTCAGCTTCTCTGTTTTATTCGAATCGTTTTTCTGGAAGACACCTTCGGACAAAATACGCTTTGCTTTTCAGCTGGCGTACTTCTTACTGAATAGTTTTCTATTTTTATAATCAAGCCCCTAGAAACTTTCTGTTTAATTACAGACAAGTCCCTAGACAAAAAGCTTAATAACTTTTAAAGAAAAGATGATTTTGAGTTGATTCTTTTTCTGTCCTCTAGTTTTCTGTCTAGTTTTTTATCATATTTATTTGAAAAATATTTGGGACACCTTTTATACACGCGCGGTATTTACGTTAGTATCCATTTGATTTTTATCCGTAGATACCGAAGGAGGTGACGGAGCCGCGAACTTCACCGAATTAGACTCCGACTACTCCGAACCAGGCAAGCATGTTTGAACCTTTGATATGATGAGTGTTTTGCATGTTTCTTGAGTAGTGTTCTCATGGCATAGTTATATAAGCATTTTGTGGATGTTATATTTCATGCAAGAGAAGCTTCGTAAGAGCTTCGAAAGTTGATGGTGAGGCAACCTGGTCATGTGGTGACATGATAGGTTGTAAGCTGGTATTGTTGAAGCATGCCAATCAACCGTTTAACTCTAGTGTTAACACGGATCAACTCATGATCCCGTTCGTCTCCTTTTCGGTACCGTCACATGTATTCTGCAAAGAATACAGTTTAGTCAGTTGCAAACCTCTTTCCTTGTACACACCAAATAGAGGGGCCGGGATGAGGGTTCCATGGCCCTGGATTCAAGCCCGTCATCCGGTCGGGGGGCATAGGTGTTTCCGGTTGGGACCGAGAGGGAGGCACCCCTTAGAGCACGCGGTATAAATTTGATCCCATGCTATTCGAGGTTGTAGCCTCCCCGTCTTAAAAGTTTTTCGTGAACGTTGCCTAGGGTGATTCCGGGCAGCGGGATGTGGAATGAGTGTGTACTGGTTAGTGTGTTTCTTCTAAAATACCGTAAATGGAACTAGTCCTTCGCGACTACTGAAATCTGTTGGCTGTGATTAAAGAGTACAAACTCTGCAGAGTCAAAGCCCATTCGAGTAGCCATGTCTATGGCCCAGTGTCAGTCTCCGTGTCACACTCCGTGACAGGCTCTAATTATTTAATATAGCTCTATGAGTAATAGAACAGCTGAATGTTATCCTGGTAAACGAACTGACCAGTTTATTCTGCACTAAATGTTTTTCCTTGAGATGATTTACCTTCAAGATGCTACTTGGTTTCGAATGATTATATAAGCCCTTTATGTGATGTTGCTCAGACGTCCGACTGTGGCACTCTCGTTATTTATTTTGATATAAGCCCTTTATGTGATGTCGCTCAGACGTCCGACTGTGGCATTCTCGTTATTTGCTTTTGATATAAGCCATTTATGTGATGTCGCTCAGACGTCCGACTGTGCCATTATTGTCTTTTACTTTTGATATAAGCCCTTTATGTGATGTCGTTCAGACGTCCGACTGTGGCATTACTGCTATTTACTTTTGATACAAGCCCTTTATGTGATTTCGCTTAGACGTCTGACTGTGGCATTACTGCTATTTACTTTTGATATAAGCCCTTTATGTGATGTCGCTCGGACGTCCGACTGTGGCATTATTATTATTTACTTTTGGTATAAGCCCTTTATGTGGTGTTGCCCAGACGCCCGACTGTGGCACATTTTTTCTTTTTCTTTTCGAGGCGTCGTTTCAGACACTCGATCGACATTATTTTGTTTCCTTGCGATTTCGGCAGGATTACCGCGTGACTTCCTTTTTAATTAACATGCAGCACAAATTTAATCTCTGAGTACATATTGCTAGTCTTCTCATATGCATCGTGTTTGCCTTTGTTATATCTTATGTCCGAACTGTCTTGCGAGTACATTCAAAGTACTCACCTGGCTTGTTGATTTGGCCAGATGTTGACGAAGGCGATCTCATGGATGAACAGTTCGATAGCGAGTCCGACGCCTAGAGAAGTCCTAGTCAGTCTCTTGTGATCCTGGAGTTGATCACTTTATTATAAACGCTTTCGCTACCAAAATAAATCCATCGAATCTCACTCCGACACTCGATGAGCTGTAAGATATTGGAGTCGTGTCACCCACTACACTATGACATATCCACCACCATTTCTTTACGAGTCAGTAATTATGCCACCCTACCCATGTGTCATATCCGCCTTTATGTACAATATCGGCGTGCTTGTAATAAATTGTTGAGTAGCATCAGCTCAACCTTTTATAATATTCAGTACTCTGGAATTCTGTATCAAGGATTTGTCTACCAGTAAGAAGGATTCTTCTACACTGGTCCGATAAAAAGGTTGGTTTCTCAGTAAATGTTTTAGTGAAAAACCGGTCTTGACAGTCAGCACATGGAATATGCTGGCAAGATAACACATAAAATGTAAGTAACAGAAATAAAGGCTACACTATATGCATATTTGGCTCTTGGAGGTTCTAAGGTTAAATTTTTTGCGTAAAGCCATTTTTCCCTACAACAAAGGAATAATTTTTTTTAACTATCATGGTAGTTGAAACATCATTGAAAAGGTGCCTCCAACTCAATCCAAATTAAAGTAATCATTAACACAACAAATTTATTTTAGGGTGATGAGATCAACCAATAATTCAAGTACCAGATACTCAAGATTGTCCATAACCGGGGACATAGCTAATCATGATCAGTTTGTACACTTTGCAGAGGTTTGTGCACTTTTCCCAGAAGACTCGATCGCCTCCGTTTAATTTCTCGCACTGCATGGTGTTTGAGAAACGGATTACCGAGACACAGTCTTTCCGAAGAGGTCCCCTTAACCGATGGATAGGCCGGTACACCTACAATCCCTCTACATCTGCTAGCCCATCATGGAAAGGTTTCCCGCAACATACTCATCTATTGCAGAGCCCATAATGGCATTGTAGCTGCACACAGAAGTTTCTAGCATGAATAGTTTTATGATCCCTTTGAGCCTGGGTGGCATTCCATAGGACAATCACACGGAAACCCCGGGATTTCCTAGGAGAACACTGGATTCCCCAGGTGCCCTGCAAGCAATCCACCTAGATGTGTATTCAAGTAGCCACCTTAAGTTGAACCATTAATTAACAACTAACATCTGTCATGGATTTCACTCAAACCCAAACCACGTCTACAAGCATAGCATGATACCATAAGCATAGTGTAGAAGTAACTCCCAAGGGTTTGAAAATAATGCAGGTAATAGGTTCTACCTCAATCTACTTCCCAGACCCACAAGTTAAGAGATCCTACTCATGCAATGTGTGAGGGTTTGATCTAATGCATAAAAATTGGGTAATAAAAGGGTATGATCAAAGTGTTACTTGCCTTGCTGATGATTCGCAAAACCTAGAGACTCGTAGCAGCACGCTTCACTGTCCGGATATTCTATCGCAAGCAAACAATAGCATACATAAGAAATCAAGCAATTATGCACAAACAAAACTCCAAAAGAGAAGATCTAACCAGAAAGTTCAACTTAAGAACTTCGGTTTGCAAAAAGAATCAAATCGAACGAAGCAACGAAACTCAAACTACGAAAGAAACGTGATCCGTCTACTAGATCGATCTAGGGTCAAATTTTACAGTAGCAAAACCTTGTTCAAGTTCGTTAAACGGCAAAGAGGGCGTCGAGACGAAGATCTGGGATTTTGAATCACCTGATTCCGACTCTGCGGATCAAGGCAGAAATCGCGATTGGAATAATCGCGGATAATTACCCCGACAAAGAAAACTGACGAACAGGCTAACGAACGAACGTTAGCTGTCTGCGGCTAACGGGCGAACAACGTTCGTTAAAACGAACGTACAGACGAACGTCCGCTAAATAACTAAACCGAAAAGAAAAGACCGATCTAATAACAAAATGGATCTAGGGTTTACGAAAAATAACCGATCGATTTTAAAAAAACGGCGGCTACCTCGAAAACGACGAACTCCGGCGGCGGCGGCGCCTGGTGGTGTTTGGGCGGCGGCGGCTAGGGCTGACGGGGCGGGAGAGGCGAGGCGAGGCGGCCTGGCTGTGGCGGACGGATGGCCCTCGGCTTATAAAGGCCCCCCGGCTAGGGGAGTCCTAGTCGATTACGGCCCAAAGGCGGTTCCCCGTTTTTTTAACGAGGCCTCGCGTACGAAAACCAACAAAAGAAATACTAAACGGACTCCAAAAATTCCGAAATAAATTTTCACCGTCCTCTAATAATATTTGGGACAAAGTGAACATTTTCACCGTCCTCCAATATTTCTGTTATTTTGGAGAAGTCATATTATCTCCGCTCATATATTTTATTTAGAAATATTTGTAGGAGAGAAAAATAATTAAAACCAACGCTATCCTCGTACCGATATTTGAGTTACTCAAATATAAAAACGGTAGAATTCCCAACTCTCTCCGTAGGTCCTTGAGTTGCGTAGAATTTTTGAGGATCGCCACGCACAAAATGCAAAGAAATATGCAATGCAGTATGATCTATGTATAACATTCCAAATTGAAAATTTTGGATGTTACACCTGGAGGAACGCCTCCACCAGCGCCATAACCCTCGCCCCCAGGGCCTCGGCAGCCGTGCCCTCCATGACTTTGGTCACGGGCTCGGACAGCGAGGCCAGGTCATGGGTGGGGTCGCGAAGATTTATGTGGCTGCACACCTGCGTCAGAACCAAGGTAAGGAGCGTGCGGCTCTCAACGTCGGCTAACTGGCCAATTGCGGCCGCGGCCTCGCGCAGGGTCTTCACAAGCGCGGAGAGGAGCCCGGCGAGGCCTCCCTCCAAGGCGTCCAGCGGTTCCTTGAACCCCTCCCCGTAGGCGGCCTACAGCGCCTTGTGGGCCTCAAGGTCAAAGGCGGCAAGGGCCTCGGGACTCACTGCTGCTGAGGCCGCAAGGGCATCCTCCTTGTCGCGAGCGGCTTGGGTCGCCTTGGCCTGCTGAACTTCAACCTTCAGCTTCTCCAGGGCCGCGCCGTCAGCAAGCTGCTCCTGTTACAGCCAGGACGTCTCAGCCTTCTGCGTCTCGAGCTCCTTCTCCAACCTCTTGAGCTCCAGGGTGCGCCCAGTGCGTTCCTCGTGAAGGGCCTCCAGCTCGCTCTCCGCCTTGAGGCAGCGCTTCTCGAAGGACGCGGCGTTGGCTCGCGCGGTGCCGCGAGCCCACGTGGCTGCTACAGCTTCCTCTCGACCCTTGGCAGCGACAGCAGAGGCCTGGTCCAAGGAGGTCCGCGCAGACTCGTCTGCCAGGAGCCACCCGCGGATCAGCCCCAGGCGGCCATCACCATCTTGCAGTTCGACGGGAAGCCGACCCAGCGCGGCGGAGGCAGCCTCCAAGGTCTCAGGGCCAGGCTGCGCCGGCTGGCGCACGAGCACCGACAAGACAGACTGCTCGACCAGGGGCTCAGGGGCTCCGGCCCCACTCGCTAGAGCAGCCGGAGCAGGAGCCACCACGACCTCGCAGGAAGCGAGGACGCCCTCAAGCGACGCCGCCACCGCATGCTCGGTGGCCTGGTCGAACGAGACGCACAATGTCGTGGCATCCTTCCATGTGGTTGCATCAGCAGCAGGAGGGTCAGGGCATCGCGACGCGACCCCCCCCCCTTCGCCTTCTTCATCACACCACCCAGGCTGCTACGTCAGGAGAAGCACATCAGGGACACATCAACTAAGGATGGCGTAGCAGAACTTTGAGAAGGGTGGCACGAGCCCCACGGAGATGTTGTGGAAGAAGAAGGGGTAGCATGACTTCGGCAAGATCCGCGTCATGGTGGATCCGGCCTAGATCAGCGTCGGGCGGTGCTCGTTGTGGATGCTTGACAAGAAAGGTTGTACCTCTGAGTAGTCCTCCTCCTTGATGATGGAGGACTCCTCGAGCGCGGCCTCAAGGGAAGAAGCAGATCCAGATGCCGGCGCAGCACCCTTGTTCCTCTTCGCCATT
Organism: Secale cereale; assembly: GCA_902687465.1. Classification (NCBI taxonomy): domain Eukaryota; kingdom Viridiplantae; phylum Streptophyta; class Magnoliopsida; order Poales; family Poaceae; genus Secale; species Secale cereale. The sequence continues at coordinate 618,821,352 of LR738710.1, read as the reverse complement.
GTTCAGGGTGCCGAGGGGCGCAGGTGATTTAGGAAGGAAGGAGGCGTAGGAGGGAGCATCTAAGCAGGAAGGAAGGGAAGCGGTAACGCCCCCAGCAGAGACGACCCCTTTTGTCAAGACGCACGTTTGCCGTGGCGGCGTGGGGAGCGGGGTAGCCCGCATCCCATCCAACCATCACGCTCCAGCCTGGCCCGCAGCCTTTGGGGGCCCCGCGGCGCTTCGTCCTCGGCTAAGGCTTCACCCCGAAGCCAACTCCGCACGTGCCTTGGGCCCGGGGGCTACTGTCGGCGTCCTAGGAACCACTGTACCCAGACTTGCCTGCCTGCGGGCCGCGAGGCGCTCCTACTACAGCCTGGTACGGCCCAGCTGATCGACCAGCAGTTCAAGACCCTCGCGAGGGGGCTAAGCCTCGTGAGGAGAACAACGTCAAGACCCCCTCAGGAGCGGCCTCGGCAAGGTGCTGCGGAGGGGCGGAGAATCCAACGACAAGTCTGCCTCAGGAGGAGGCAGAGACGTCAGCAGTGACGCACCGTGCCAGTGGGTGCCACCGCCCGCCAGCGGCGCCGTTGCCATTTCGGTGCAAAGGAGGTAGTGCAGCCGCAGGTTCCCGAGGAGCGGGACAAAGGTTTCCCCTTTGTGCAACAAGACCGAAGACCGCAAGGACGATAAGGAGGATGTCACTGTCAAGCCCACCACCGCGTCATCGCCTGATCCTTTTGCAGGCGAAGACCGCTTTTGTCAGAACAAGAACGTCCTTGTGTTCTCGCTCAAAAATGGCCATTGTGGGATCCCTTCCCGCCTAAACATTTCGGGGAAGAGGACCCTGGCCGCCTATATAAGTGGCTAGGACCCCCACTATGGAGGGACAGGTCGAACCAGGCCCAGTCAAGTAGAGCAGATCCATAAACTCTGCCACCATGCAAAGGAGCAAGAACACTTGCCTCCTGACCCACCTGAGCTCGCCTCCTGAGCTCAGGAACCACTGTACTAGTTCATATTCCAGCCCTCCCGAGGCTAATCCACCAAAGCATGAAGTAGGGTTTTACACCACACGGTGGCCCGAACCTGGGTAAACTCTTGCGTGATCTATTTGTGGTTTACTTGAATCCCTTCACCAAGACGAGAGCGAGACGCTAGGTAGACGTGAGTGGGAGAGATCTTCGTTCACGCCCCTGTGTTCGAACTTCTTGGGTTTTGCGGAGCCCTAAATCTGACGAATATAATATCCTATATATATATATATATATATATATATATATATATATATATATATATATATATATATGCATTTGTTTCTTCTATTTAGTTTGCATATTTTCTCGTTTTTTATTGAATTGGATTCTAAAATCATTGCTTAAAGTGGAAACCCGCATAAAAGAGGACTCCACTTATAGACATTAAGGATATTATAGTATATATCTAGCCTGACTACACCCTCCCTCGGCGGTCGACGGTGGGCTTGCAGCCACTATGGCCAACGATGGGGTGGCGGCCACGACCACCACCTCCTGCATTCGAGCCGCGGTGGCAGAGCGGGCGATGGCCGCGGCGGCTGGCAGTGTGGTGGTGGCCACGATGGCCACCTACTGCCTTCGGTCCGCGGCGGCGGAGCGGGCGATGGCCCTGGCTTTCGATGGTGGCGTGGCGGCAACGGCGGCCGGCAACAGCTGCCGACGGGCAGCTGCGGCAGAGCGTGTGGTGTGTGTTCCATGCACACCCAATAGGCACGCCATGCGCACTACACTACGCTGAGGATTGCGCCGCCGCCGCGGTGTAGCCTCCCAGCTAGAGCTGTCCTCTGATGACGGTGGAGTGGCTAAGCGACGACGACGGACCGGTGCCATTTGCGATTATGGGACAAGCAGGCAAGATAAGCAACTAGGAGGGAGGTGAAAATGTGACGCGGGAATCACCGGTTGTTTGGGTTTATATAGCAGGCCGGTAAGCATTGAGATTTTGGGGGATTTCACCAAGTCGGTCAGGAAGCTTGCGTGGGAACCTACGAGGTTGCACGGGAACGGGCTCACCGACGATTCTTTCGTGCCACTTCGAGCCACTGTTGGGCCAAAAGAACGCCCCCGCGCGGTGCGCAAGCTTGAGCTATAAGCCATCTACGGCAGCGGGGTGACAGGACCTACGAGAGGAGGATGAAAGGCCACGTACACATATGGTTAATGAAAAATGTTTCCGATTTAATTACCTACTATACCCCCGTCCTGGTTTATAAGTAGGATTGAACTAACGAAATACGAATGCATGTCGCCAAAGAGCATATAGTTGGATTCGTATTTGAACATAGTTTCCAATTATATAATTTTTATAACATGCATTAACATTTTATTGGTTAAATTTAAGGGCAAAGTATGTCACAGAACATAAAGGGGACTGATAGACCAAGACGGAGGTAGTAGCACACGGCCGCTCTCTATGTAGCAACGCAACTGTCGGCCAACTTGTAGGCGACTATTTCCTGCGTGTTCAACTGCTCTATGCATGTTGTTGCTTGTGGTTGAGGCGGCCGTGGCGTGCTCTGCTCGCGTCCCGCCGCGCATGCTCTGCTCTCGCGTCCTTCCGGACGCTCTGCGGGTGTTTGGGGCCGGCACACGATCACGCACGTTCGTGTGCATGCGGTTCCGTCGGGCGCGGCGCAACTATGCAATTACCCGCTGCAAAAACTGTCATGCACACGCGCCGAGAATCCAGGCCGCCCGATCCCCATTTATTCCTGCGGCCATTTACCTCCATCTCTCGCGCCACATGACAGAATAAGCACATCCACGACAACACATACATAGAGGACATCCAGCGGTTCCAATGGCGCTCCCCGTGGCTCTAATGGTGCTCTCAACGGCCGACGACGACTATGGCGGGCAGTTCACCACGCATCACGTAGTGGACACCCACGTGAGGGGGAAGTCCCTCTCGGTGGTGTACGTGAACCATCCGGTGTCGGTGGAGAGCTCCATCCTAACTATGGAGTAGTTGCTTGTCGAGGACAAGTACCAAGTGGTCGGCTTCGACCTCGAGTACACCATCGGTCGTGCCTGGCACGATCAGAAGGTTTCCGTCGCCCAATTGTGCGTGCGACATGACGTCCTCATCTACCACTACCACTTGGCCACAAGGCCTTGTGAGCGTTTCTCTAGGTTTATCAACAGCTCCGACTACAGTTTCGGTATGGTGTACACCACCAACAATCTAAAAGCGTTCAAGGTTTCGGGCTTGAAATGCCAAAATCTTGTCAACATCCAGGACCACTACTAGGTTTGGGGCAGTGACAACCACAAACAGGACTCCCTGGTTGACCTCGCCTTGACCATCATCGACCCCTACTACACGAAGATGAAGAATGAGAGCAAGGACAAGAACGCCTGGCACAATGTCTGGCATGAGAGACTGGATGAACAACACGTCAAGTACGCGGCCAAGGACGCGTACACAAGATACGAGATGACTATAGGATCGTTTCTCCTAGTTAGAATGCATGAAATTTTTTATTGAGGTGTGTGTGCGCATGATCTGTATAGTCACTTATGTAATTGGATGTTTATTTCAGTTATATATATACATGTTATTCTTATATAGATAGAGCAAATCTCACGACCTATTAGCAGCAATCATTTGTGTTATTATTGGTCTTCGCACACATTTCTGATTACGGACCTATTTTCCATGTATCACACACATTTTGTTCAGTTCAACCGTTCCCATTATGTTGGCTAATCACACACAGTTCATCCTAGTGCCGTATATCGCACACACCCTCATCTGGCTGCCCATTTCCGTTGTTCTGCATCATCGCAAATAGTTCTTTTGGATTAATCGTTTGCCACTCATCGCACACGCAACTCTAGTATGAACCATGTTTGATGTCGCTTCCATCGCAAACGTTTTGCATCTTTTTTGATAGTTTTATTACATCACCGTTTGTTATTAATGCATCACACACAGCTTCGCCGAAGGGTCTCTGATTCGGCTGTCGCGTTTGGACCATCCTGCAGTACTGTGAAGACAACTTTATCACTAAAGAAGTCTTCAAAACCATAAGGACTCTGCTTGGCGAGTCTCAGGAGAAATGCAACAAGGTTGGCCTGCCACCCTTTTATAAACAAAACCCGGCTCCGCCAGTAAGTGTTGCCCTTTTATCATGTTCAATGCATTGCCTTGTTTTAATCTGTTTTTGTGCTTATACGGGTTGACTCTGCCTTTTGGACCAGGAAACCGAAAGCCGCTGGCCCAGTAAAACAACTACGGCCAAGACCCATGCTCCGAGTCGCTGTAAAAAGCAAACAGCAGAAGATCTTCTGAAGCTGGATGACTCGGAGGTAGAACTCAATTCCCTTTGTCGTCTTTTTGTGCAACTTATTGATGCCGACTCTTCACAGGATGACGCAGAGACAAGCCAAGCACATGCAGCAGAGCTAATGCATGTCTCCTCGGACTCAAATCCTTTGCCAAGTGCTCGGTGGGTGAACCAAAAAGTAATACTTTCCCATCATCTTGCTCATTTGGACCCCAATTTTCTTTTGAAGAAATAGCAGCATGATTCAAGACGTACCACCCGGAGTGATGCTCCCCAAGACCTCAACTCTGGCTTACCCAACACTCATGTCCCTCGCAAACGTTGGAATGAGGTGCATCATAGCCCAACCCCTTCTCTTCCAAAGGTTGGTCTCTTTCATCAACCTCTTAATCGTTCCGACTCAAATTATCACGGAACACCTCCATCATCTAGTGACTCTACTGGGACTCAGTTACCTGTCTCCAAAGTCACCAAGGGGTCAGTGCTTCTTGCTTATAAATGTATTGTATTGATATATACTCATGAATCTTTGTATATTTTTCACAGAGGCATAGCAAAGGCAGGCAAGAAATTGAAAGTGGGCAGTTCTTCAAATGAATCCAAAGTTGTTGAACCCGAGAAGCAAGTGACATAGGTCTCAGGGGCTTCACCTCAAGATCCTGAAGATCTTGTTAATGACCCGCCGCCACAAGCTTATACCACCACCTTTGATACAATGAACATTAGGTTGACCCGGCCGTCGCATATGACCCGCCAAGTCCTAAACCGCCCAGCCCTACCATGCTTACTGAGGAAATTCCTTCTGACAAGGCCGCTAAGGACGTCATCATCACTGGAACAGGTTATACCGAGCTAGGGAATCCTACTGTCTTAACCAAACACAGCGCCAAAGAAGAGCCGCCAGTCGTAGATAAGGAAAAATTGAAGCTGGATCCGCAGAACTACGCAAATTTTAGCGCACGTGAGTTGCACGCAGGCTACCTAAGCCGCCTGCACACAAGTTGTGAAATAGAGGCTGGCCTGGTTAATCTAATGAGGCAGAAGTATGAGGTACAAACTAAACCCCTTTCCACTGGTTCATATGCATATAGTTATGTAGCCCCCAAGGGCCGGCCTATCGTTCCAAGGATGAGCCGGGTCTTCAAATCATTAACCCCGACTAAAACCTTATGCATAAAAAATGTAGCCCACAAGGGCCAGCTTAATCTGATAAGATAAACTGGGTCTTCAATGACCTTTTAAATAGAATCAAACTTGTAGTCCCCAAGGGCCGGCTTAATCTGACAAGATAAGTCGGATTTCCAGTGACCCTTTAAATAGAATCAAACTTGTAGCCCTCAAGGGCCGGCTTAATCTGAAAAGATAAGCCGGGTCATCATAGGAAGTTAAAATGACCTACATTAGCCCTCAAGTGCTATGTACATTGCTTGAAATGTTCTTGGGACTTACCAAATTTTTCCTGTTTCTTTAATACTGTATTTATGACTACGAATTCTTACTGCATGAGACTGTGAATCTTCAAGACTCGCAGTTAAATGAGTTAAGGAAGAAAATCAAGCATCAAGAAGATGAGACCCTCAAAGTTGAATCCGAACTCAAAATTTATTTTGAAGAGACGGAAAAGCTCAAGTCTAGCCTTGCTATAGAAAGAGCCGCTTGGCAGAATAAGAAAACCATATTGCTGGAAAGAGCAAAGGTCGCGGAAGCTTCACTTGAGAGCACAACTTAAGAGCATAATGGCATGAACCAACACATCTCCCGAATGACAGCCACCATATTTGGTAAGCAGAATCTAACATTAAGTACCACATCTTGTTTGGCGACTTATAAGTATTTGCTCTTTAACCCGCCTGGCGATTCATGCGCCATTTGTTGAACAGGTCCAAGAAGCTCTAGTCTTGGCCAAAACATGTTAATGAAGTTGAAACCTGTATATGCTTTGGTGGAACAATTATACACTGGCACATAACGGACGCTTGTAGCCATCTCCAACAAAAACAACCTCCCACTCTTCTCAAAACCGTGCTGGATCAATTATCCATAGTGCCAGGGCAGATCAAAGAGTTGAAATTATCAGCCGCCCGCACAGGAGCAATTTCAGCACTCAGCCTGGCCAAGGCATGGCAATCATAGCTAGACCTGGTTGAAATGGCAGATGGCTGCCCTGAATAGAAAGAAGATGGGTCACCCTTTGATGAAGCTGATTTTGCCAAATGCATGAGAGAGATACGCCCTTTAGCATGTAAACTGGCAAATGAGGCAGATTTAATAAAATACCAGCCGACTTATGACAATGACAACTTCCGAGTTAAAGCGCCGACTCACAATGCCATAGATCTAACTCCACCGAAGCGTAAGGATACTTTTGCTCCTGACATTGACACTGCTCCAATTATAAATGATAAATCCATATTCGAAGCCTTAACCGGCATCGACTGGACCTCACCTGACCTTCAGATGGCCGAAGAAGTAGAGCTGGTGCGGGATGACCCGGAGTCGTCAACTTGCCAAGAAGAAAACTGATGCACAACAATGATGATTCAGGCGGCTTTCAAGCCGGGCTTGTAAGAATGCAGCTCCAAAAATACTCTGTTTCAACCATGTGGGCTCATGACAGCCCTGAAATAGGCTAGTTTAAAACAATAATCCACCATGTCATGCCTTCATGCATGTTGATCTTAACTTTTGAACCACCGGTTTTAATCTTAATGATAGGCTTGATCTGATCATTGATACGAGCAATAGAAATACTCTTATTTGCGCGTAAAGCTTTGCATGTCTAGCCAAAATGGTTAAACATATGTCCTGGCGACTTCAGGTCAAAAACCAAGGTGGGTAACAACCCAAACATATATAACCTAATGTGATTATTGACACTATAATCAAGGCCATTAAAGTCAAAATATATTGATGACTTAAAATCAAAAATTAGGGCGGGTTACCAAACCTCGAATATTCATAACACAATTAAAAACATACCTATAGATTTAGATCATACTGACGGCTTAAACATCAGTATACAGTGCGGGTGACAACCAAAAGACTTGCAATCGCATGACCTCAATTGTTCAAACCAAAGCATACCGGCGACTTAAAGTCCATAGCCAGGGCAGGTTACCAAACCCAAAATACTCTCAAACCTGAGTCATACAGTCGGAGCTTTATGACCCGGATTGCCAAAATTCACTTAACAGAAAAAATCTTTAGAAGAAACAAATCCAAAGGACTCAAGAGATTTTTTTCTTCAAAAAATCTCAAATAATTCCCTGGCCCGCTTACCAAAGCACGACCAAACAAGTTGGCTCACAGGGCCATGTGCTTTCAAGGTCGCACAGCCGTCGAGTTAATCCTAGCTCACTATAAGCCGGCTCTCACGTGACACAACCGCCGTTTTAAGCTTAACAAGTTCAGGGTCTGAAAAAGATTGTCTGTTAAGAGTTTGGCGGGTCATCTGGTAGAGTAGCAAGATGCAAACAGGCAGGACAACTTATAATTTGGCGTCCGCACCTGGTCAAGAGCGTATGAAAGCTTAACCTGGTGGGTTGGAAGCCCCCAAGTGACCTTATGACCAAATAATAAACACTCAGATACACAGAAATGGAATGAGAGAGGCCCTAATTTTTTCATGGATGCCATCTTTATTATATTAATCATAATATATATACACACTAACAAATGCATTTACAAAGACGAGAGCCGTTGGCTCAGGTGTAATAAGGCCGAAGATGAGCAATATTCCAGGGCCAGCGGGTCTCCTCATCCGACTTGCGTGAATCCTTGTGTTCTAGTATATCAATGAGGTAATACGACCCATTATTCAGGTTTTTGCTCACCACAAAGGGACCTTCCCAAGGAGGTGATAACTTATGCATATCAGTCTGATCTTGAATCAGCCGGAGTACCAAGTCACCTTCTTGAAGCACTCGCATTTTAACTATGTGGCTATGATAGCGATGCAAGTCTTGTTGATATGTCGCTAAACAAGCTGTCGCAAGGTCATGCTCCTCATCCAAACATCGAGTGTGTTTTGACATGCTATCTCATTATCAACTTCAACATAAGCCGCCACGCGGGGCGAGTCATGACGGATATCACTTGGAAGAACCGCCTCTGCACCATAGACCATGAAGAAAGGCGTATAGCCTGTTAACCTGTTAGGGGTGGTACTGATACTCCAGAGTACTGAAGGTAAATCCTAAACCCAACAACATGGTGTTCGCTTGAAAGGAACCAAAAGCCGGGGCTTGATTCCTCTCAAAATTTCTTGGTTAGCCCTCGCAGCTAGACCATTAGACTGTGGATGATCCACAGGAGAAACATCAAGAGGAATATGCTCTCATTGACAGAACTCCTTCATAGCACCCTTAGACAAATTAGTGCCATTATTAGTGATAATACTATGAGGGTAACCTAAATGGAAGATCAGTTTTTTAACAAACTAGACTGCGGTCGCCGCATCACACTTGCTGACCGGCTCTGCTTCGACCTACTTGGTAAATTTGTCAACCGCCACGAAAAGGTGGGTTTTCTTGTCCTCAGACCTCTTGAAAGGTCCAACCATATCAAGCCCCCAGACTGCAAATGGCCCGTTGAGAAAATTTCTGACATCCATCACACTAACTGACGATATCCTCTACATCAGCATGAGCTGTCAACCAATAAAACCCATGACGAAATGCTTTAGCCACTAAAGACTTAAAGCCGGCATGATGACCACAATCACCTTCATGGATCTCTCTTAAAATCTCATGGCCCTCCTCAGGAGAAATACAATGTTGGAGCACGCCTGTCACACTGGATTGGTGTAACTCGCCATTAACAATAGTCATAGATTTAGATCTCCTGGTTATTTGCCTTGCCAGAGTTTCATCCTCAGGTAACTCGCCCCGAGTCATATAAGCCAAGTAGGGAAGTGTCAAATCAAGAATAGCATGGAGAGCCGCCACCAACTGCGCCTCCGGGTCAGGAATAGCGAGGTCCTCTTCTGATGGTAACTTGACTGGAGGATTATGCAATACATCAAGAAACACATTAGGAGGTACTGTCTTACGTTGAGACCCAAGCCGACACAAGGCCTCAGTCGCCTCATTTTTCCTTCGATCAAGGTTGTCCACTTCATAACCCTTGAAGTGACCAAAAATATTATCTACCGCTCATCGATAAGCCGCCATGAGCGGGTCTTTGGAATCCCATGTACCTGAAAATTGCTGAGCCACAAGGTCTGAGTCGACAAAACACCTGACCCAGCTCAAATTCATCTCTTTGGTCATTCGAAGGCCGTGGAGTAAAGCCTCATATTCGGCGGCATTCTTAGTACAAGGAAACATTAACCTCAAAACATAACAAAATTTGTCACCTCGTGGGGAAGTCAATATAACCCCAGCCCCCGAGCCATCTAGCTGCCTGAAACATCAAAGTGAATCATCCAATATGTGTTATCAGGCCTCTCCTCAGGTGTCTGCAACTCCGTCCAGTCATTGATGAAATCCACCAGAGCCTGAGATTTGATAGTTGTCCTTGGCACATATTTCAGATCATGAGGTCCGAGTTCTATTGCCCACTTAGCAATCCGGCCTGTGGCCTCCCTGTTCTGAATAATGTCTCACAAGGGAGCAGAACTAGCTACAGTGATAGGATGGCCAAGAAAATAATGCTTCAGCTTGCGACTCTCTATGAAAACCCCATATACCAATTTCTGCCAATGTGGGTACCGCTGTTTGGAATCAATTAACACTTCACTGATGTAATAAGTCGGCCGCTGAATAGGTTATTCTTTACGCGCCTCTTTGCGCTCAACAACAATTGCCACACTGACGGCCTTACTATTAGCTGCCACATATAAGAGCAAAGGCTCCTTCTCCATAGGAGCAGCCATGATGGGCGGCCAGCCAATTACTTTTTGAGCGCCTCAAATGCCTTATCTGTAGAGTCACTCTAGACAGAATGATATATTTTCTTCATCATCTGATACAAAGGAATAGCCTTCTCTCCCAAGCGGCTTATGAACCAGCTTAAGGCTGCGATACGACCTGCCAGGTGCTAAATATCATTGACACACACCGGCTAAGCCAATGAAGCGATTGCTTTAATCTTCTCCGGGTTAGCTTCAATACCCCTCTCCAAGACCAGAAAACCCAAGAGCTTGCCTGCAGGTACACCAAAAACACATTTGGTCGGGTTAAGAATCATCTTATAGACCTGGAGATTATCAAAAGTCTCCCTTAGATCATCCAAGAGCATCTTTTTTACTGGATTTGACCACAATATCATCCACATAAGCTTGCACCTTACGCCCAATTTGATTGTGAAAGCAATTCTGAACACAACACTGATAAGCTGCCTGGGTACTCTTATGCCCAAAAGGCATAGAAACATAGCAGAATGCTCCAAAAGGGGTGATAAAAGACGTATTCTCTTGGTCTTTAACTGCCATCTTGATCTGATGATAACTATAATAAGCATCCAGGAAACTTAAACTCTCACAACCCGTCGTGGCATCAATAATCTGGTCAATACGGGGAAGAACAAACAGATCAGTTGGGCAAGCTTTGTTAAGATCTCTGTAGTCAACACACATACACCAAGGGCCATTCTTCTTAAGCACCATCACTAGGTTAGCCAACTATTCTTGATGAAAGTCCTCCATGATAAACTCGGCTGCCAAGAGCCGGGCCACCTATTCTCCAACGGCCTTACGTTGTTCTTCACTGAAACGACGAAGAAACTATTTGATCGACTTAAACTTAGGATCGACATTAAGAGTGTGCTCAGCGAATTCTCTCGGTACACCCGGCATGTCAAAAGGTTTCCATGCAAAGATGTCCTGATTCTCGCGAATGAACTCGATGAGCACGCTTTCCTATTTAGTATCCATATTAGCCCCCAATGTGAATTGCTTAGATGAGTCACCAGGGACAACGTCAAATTGCTTATTATCGTCAGCTGACTTAAACTTCAACAAAGGGTCTTGCTCAGTGGTGGGCTTCTTCAAAGGGGTCATATAAGTCGGGTCAACATTATCCTCATAAAATTTAAGCTCATTAGTACTGCAGACTAATTCAGCGTAGGCAATGTCTCCTTCACATTCCAAATCAATCTTTCGATCACCATGGACTGTAATAGTACCATTACGTCCTAGCATCTTAAGCTGTAAATGAACATAACAAGGTTGTGCCATAAATTGGGCGTAAGTCGGCCGTCCGAACAAGGCATGATAAGGGCTCTTGATTTTGACCACTTCAAACCATAACGTCTCTGTTCTGGAGTCATACTCATCGCCAAAATCCACCTCCAAGGAAATCTTACCGACTAGATACACCGATTTACCAGGTACCACAGCATGAAAAACTATTGAAGGCGGTTTAAGATCCTTATCAGTTAAATTCATCCAGCGAAAGGTATCATAGTAAAGGTGTAATGCCCAGTATGAGATTATACCTCCCACGTGTCGAGGCACGACTTAAAGGCATAAGCTCATACTAGAATGATCTCAAGTATGGTATCTTTGCACGCCTCATGTAAAAGAGGGATGAAATTGCAAAAGAATAGTTGGCTTACACTCGCCACGTCACACAATGCATTACATAAACAATCATCATCCAAATAACATCAGGGTCCGACTACGGACGAAGATTCAAATGAAAGAAAACATAAATAACACAAGCCCGGATCTCCCCTAGTAGGAACCACTACTGATCGTCGAACAACGTCACATACATACGGCCACTGTCTTCATCGAGCTCCCAGTGAAGTTCTTGGACCAACTCCCGCGCTGTTCTCAGCGATACCTGCATCTAGTGTTGTAGTATCTGTGAGCCACAAGGACTCAGCAATCCCATAACCATGGGTATCAAGACTAGCATAGCTTTATGGGTATGGAGAAGGGTAGTGGTGAGGTTGCAACAGCGGCTAAGCAATAGATATGGTGGCTATCTTACGAGTACAAGAATAAGATGAGCATCAACGCAAACAGTCACAAACTAGTAGTGATCGCTAAAGATCCTGAACTACCTACGAGTCAAACATAACCCCACCGTGTTCTCTTCTCAAAGTGAAAAGAGATAGTCACGGTTACTCACACAGTTGTGTGTTTTACTTCGGATCCTCTGTCAAGTTTTCTACAACCGGACATTACCAAATTCCAATCTGCCACATAATCGCGGGCACGGCTTTCGAAAGATCATAACCCTGCAGGGGTGTCCCAACTTAGCCCATCACAAGCTCTCACGATCAGCAGAGATAATAATATTATTACACCTTATCTTAGGGAAGGCCCGATCCGACTCAGAATTCCCGGTGCACAAGACATTTCGACAATGGTAAAACAAGTCCAGCAAGACCTCCCGGCGCACCGACACCCTGATAGTAGCCGCGCGTATCTCGTCTCAGGCCACGTCCGGATGAGCACTACGTACAGCAACCGAAGACCCCAGATAACTGGGTGGCACCGCAAGCGGCTCTAGTTTGGGACCAACACCATCAGCACTGGCCCCCCTGCTATATAGAAGAATCCACGAGGGTGTGACCCCCTATGCAAATTTAATTAATTAATTAAGTTATTATTATGTTGCAAATTAAAACCAATGTTGGGCCTTGCTGGAGGAGTTTTATTCAAAGACGAACTGTCAAGGGGTCCCCATATACCCAACCGTGTAAGGAACGCAAAATCAAGGAACATAATGCCGGTTTATTGGCTCCTAAGGTGGCATGAGTGGAACAAAACACCGAGCAAAAGGCCAAGCCTTCCACCCATGCCCAGTATATAGGTCTGTTAATAATAATAATAGATATTGTGATATACCAACAACAAGTTCTAACATGGAACGATCTTCATCTTCACCTGCAACTAGCAATGCTATAAGAGGGGATGAGCAAGCGGGTAACATAGCCAAACAACGGTTTGCTAGGAAGGTGTCAGAGGTTAGAGGTTTCATGGCAACACGGAGAGGGGCTGACAATAATGATGGGTAGCACGACATATAACGATAGCATCGAGACAACTAAGCATGGCAATGGTAGTAAAGGTATCCAAGGGTATGGTCATCTTGCCTGGGATTCCGCAAGGGAGAAGAACAAGTCCATGAAGTAGTCGAACAAATCCTCACAACTCCGCAGCGAACCCGAAGCTAACGAGAGAAGCATACCGGAAAGAAGCAAACAACATGGTAAACACACATATCATAAACATGGCATATGATGCACAAACAAGTATGATGCATGTCCGGTTTAAATATGCATGGCATGGCAAAGTGCACAAACAAAACTACAAGTTAAGTGGAGCTCAATATGCAACGAGTTGCATATTGACGAAACACCACATTTTATTTATTTAGTTGACTCTCGTTTATTTACAAGACAAGATTAGATGTTTGTTAACCTAGCAAGAGGTGAAGCAAAACAAACTACCTATTTAGTCATTTTAAATGAGGCCGGAAATAACAACAACAATTCCGTAAACTCCTCGTGTGCATATTTATGAATTTGGTACTGTTCTGCCTATTACCACATTTTAAAGTTGTTAAACAGCAAAACAAAGTGCACCATGTTAATCTACACATTTTTCCACCCCATTTACATATATAATTTATTAAATTTGGAGCTACGGTTATTTAGTTATTAAATTTCCACCCCATTAAACCGTTATTAAAGTTGGGGGTCTTTTCTGTAAAATTGCTGTTCTGTGGATTAAAAGGAATATCGTCCTTACAAAAAAACACGTAATGGGATGAAACCCAGGTGGAATGGGCTTCTCACTAGAGGGCAAAAGGCCCGTCAGTGGAGCTGGGCTGCGGCCGACGCGACGCCAGTGGAGCTGGGCTGCGGCGAGGTGCTCGGGTCGTCGGCAGGAGGCGCGACGGCGACGCTCCGATCCTGCTCGGGATCGAGCGGAAAGAGGAGCGGGTCGGGCGCAGGTTCGTCGGGCGCAGAGGGGCGCTTTGGTCGCGACGGCGCGGTGCGGGCCTCGGGCCCAGATCCGGCCCGGTGCGGGCCGGGGACGGGCCTGGCGCGGTGGGGAGGTGCGGGCGCCACGCGGCGGCTTCCGGTTGGTCGGGCGGTGCGCGGCTGGCGGCGCTGGCCAATAGGATACCAACAAGTGGCAACGGCGAGGTGGCTGGAGGATTTGGCGGCGACAAGTGGCAGATCCGGAGCGGCTGGGCACGGAATGCGAGGTGGGAGGCGGCTGGGAGGTAGGGCAAGGAGTAGGTGTCCATATTTGGCAAGGGAGGGTCTATATATAGCAAGGGTAGCTAGGGTTAGGGGTTTGGGGGCTTTTTGATCCCTCGGATGCCGATCGTACAACTCCGGTCGGATGAAGGGGTAGCTTGGGCCTAGAAGAGGTTAGTGGGCTATGGGGAAAGGCCTCAGGATGAGAAGAGAGAGAGAGAGAGAGAGAGAGAGAGAGAGAGGCCCGCGGGGGTTTTCGGAGACCGAAAACTTCCGATGAATTGACCGGCGACTAGTGCCGCTATATATATCTGTTAGGCTATCAAACGGACTCCGAATGCGATGAAATTTGGTAGGCGGCCTGTCTACACTATAATAAGACCACACGCCAAGTTTCAACCCATTCCGAGAACGTTTTTCAGCCACTCATAAAATAAATATTCGGAGGCGCCGCGAGCGCGTGTGAGTGTGTCTGGGCTCATAACGGACAACGGAAAGGACGGGCAGACTCGGACGGATACAAGTTTTGAAAACATGATGATGAAATGCACATGATGTCATGATGACATGGCAAAGAGAAACACGCAAGCAAATGACATGGCAATGATGACGAATAACTGGCTGACACCTGGCGCATCGGTCTCAGGGCGTCACAAAAGGATATTGATACTACCGCCACCATCCATGAGTACGTTAGGAAACTTTAATAAACCCCAACCTAAGGGGCTACTACCAATGCCAGCTGACCTGGGTTATCAACCCGGGTCAGGTGATCCTCTCGACTCCATGTGATTGGCTGCTCTAACCACTGCAAGTATTGAGGTACCGCTGACTCAATTGCACTGACCACACATTTATGAACCTTCTGATCTCGCTTGCAAAGACTTGTGGTGAAAACATGATAATGGCCATTGTTAAGATGCTTTGGGTTACTTTGATATCCCGACTGATGTTGTTGGTTATAACCACACTGCTTGCCATGTCCTTGATATCTAGAAGTTGAGCCACCACCACCAAAGTCGGGCTCCTGTGAGCCGGATCCTGACCCGCTAGACGGGCCATTATTGTTGCCATGATTCTGATTGAAGTTGGAATTTATGTACTCTCTCATGATGAAACAATCCTTCCAAGCATGAGCCGCCAGTTTATTGGGCAGACTGTGTTTTGGGCAAGGTCCGTTCATCATCACCTCAATATTAAGTTTTGGCCCTCCAAATGCGTGCTTACCATTGACATTACGACACTGGATTTTATATCCAGTGTTGGTGTTAGCTACAACATCTGACCCGCCATCAGGTTATTGCACTTACCACCGTTACCCTAGTTGTGACCATTATGCCCTGTCACATCCTACTGCTGACCCTTACCATTACCACTTTTCTTTCCTTTGTTGGATTTTCCATCATCAGATCCAGGATCTTTGGTGGTATCAGAGTCGGCATACTTGATGAGAGCCGCCATGAGCTCTCCCATGTCATTACAGTGACGCTTAAGCTGCCCAAGCTTCTGCTTAAGGGGGGTCAAGTGACGATTCTTCTCCAAGACCAGGACAGCTGAACCTGCTGCAATGCTATCATATGAATGGATAATAGCTGAAACCGGTGGACCCAATGGTGGGCCAACTCATCCTCCCGCTGTACACAATTATCCAGAACAATAATCATCATATGTTGCTTACAAGTTCCATTAAAGTTCTAAATGAAGTGTGCTTTAAACTCAGCACATGAATTGATGGAATTGGCGGGTGAACCTTTCAACCAGGTTCGAGCCGGTTCATCTAACATCATGGTGAAGTACTTGGCACATACATCATCATTAATATCTAGCATCTCCATAGCAAGCTCATAGTTCTCAATCCAAGCCTTAGGTGGAATATCAGCTATATAATTAGGCACCTTACGAGGGCCCTTAAAATCCTTGGGCAAACGTTCATTGCCTAGAGACGGTACTAGACACGACACATCAACTGTCCTGGAAGTCACCCCGGCCTCAACAGACGTCGAAGGGTTTACCGAAAATTTCCGATGAGCCCCTAGTTGAGCCGCCAATTCTACCTCACGACGGGTTCTAGAATGATCCACAAGGGCCTGAGCATTGTTTAGCATATTACCATCATCGGGTGGGTTATGTCCACGGGGCGGGTCATCATTACGAGGTAGGTTACGACGTTGTTCACTTCTGGAAACCGTAGGCGACTCAATACAACGGCTATAGCTTCGACTTGGCAGTGGAGTGGAGTGAAGCTGCTCAATTCAAATGCGGTATCCCGTGCTACACGAGCTGCAAAACAATCCAAACGGACACTAATATCTGCCACCAAACAAGCAGCGACAGCCCTAGTTGTTGCAACACCTTCCACAGTAACACTAGCTGCACGAGTTACTCGTTTGTCAACACAGCTAGCAGCAGGTTCCCAAGCTCCCTTGCCGCCTGACACTACTTCCGAAGCACTCTTGATACAAGACGAGTTGGCAAGATCGGAAGAACCTTGTGAGCTTCAACAACAATAAGGTAGTTGCTGGAGTCAAGTTACAGTTGCATGCTTCTTTATATGTAGTCTCAGTTTGATGTAAACTAACACTTCCTATGTTCATTGTTGGACTAGCACCTAGGCACAAGAGGAAATAGACATCAGGGATAATGCTCGATAGGTTAACTAAATCTAGAGGAGGAAGAATGGAGATTCGTTATGAGGCACGTTTAAAAAGGACATGTGATGCTACAGAGTCAGCCAAGTTAGTATCAGAGGCAGCGGTTACTGTTAGGTGTCATGCACGTATCCTCCCAACATGGATTCAATACAGGAATGACAAAGACGAACCCTAGTTCAACACCTTCCTTGACCATTTATCTGTAAGTATAGTTATGTATGGAAACTCACCTTGCTTTGTTCCATACTTTCTAGGTTGCTGATAATGAGTCTCCGTAATTTTCAACAATGAGGTTCAAGTTGGATAGCCAAGATGATGCAACCAGACAAGCTTGCACCCATGTTTTCAAGTCTTCTCTGCGACATTATCGGTATAACTTGAGGAAAACTAACTTTGATGGCAAGGCTAATAGTGAACTTGTCCAAACATCTCGAGTGGAAAATATATCGGATGAAGACTGAAGAGGCCTCGATAATCACTGGTCTGATCCAAAGTATCAAGTACGTTATATATATGTGATCAGATCACATGTTGAACTCCTATTTACGTGTGCGCCTCAAAAATCTATCTTCTTGTAGGTGAACTGTTCAAAGAACAAGGCCAACCGTACGAAAGTGAAATTCCAACAAACGACAGGATCTCATAGCTATATTGCACACTGCGAGGCTCTTGTAATTAGCTGTTGTTTCACTCTTTTGGTTGTGCCATATTATCAGATCTATATTGACTTGTTCCAAATGGAGAGGAAAGCCCGCAACGACCAAAAAGTAACTGAACCAAATGTCGTGGAAATCTTCAAGGAATGTCACACCGGCAAGACGAAGGCATGACTACACTAGTCAAAGCCGCTATTGTAAGTCCTTAATCCTCATGCCTTTTAACTACTACTTACTCTAACTTGTGCATTGAACTACATGGTTTGCAGCCAATGTCTATTACTCTTTTGAATTTTGTACACAATTGCCTTAGCGTATCATTGCACCTTACATGGTTTAAAAGAGAGGATTGATGTTCCTTTGATCTTGATCTGTAATGTAGTTTTGTGCTGGACTTTCCCACACAATGTTACAACTGTGTGTTTGTCTGTTCTCAGTTGTTTTGTGATATGAATGATGTCATACTATGCTTACTGTATTATAAAATTTGTCTCTTTATCCTTAGCTATCAATACAATATGAAGAAATATACAATATATTAGCCATGGTACATGGTCATAGGAACCTAGTTTTATTATGTACTTTGTAGTAAATTACAACTAATATTTTACATGGGTTCACCAGAATAAGTTCTGTATATAGACCAAAGCTATTTTGTTTGGTTTTGCTGCCTCCTTAATATCTTCTGTTCTGGTACTACTAATGTAATGAAAACTAAACTTTTCAGCAAGCTATGGAAAAAATGGTGGAACTGCCACCTTCTGAAGGTGACGAGGCAACAATGACCACTATGCCACCTCTTGCTGCAGTGGGTCAGTACCTGTCCACTAATAGTGCCAAAAGCACGTTCCTACGTAATACTGGGTTGGTTGTTAAGGCAACCTCATCCAAATTGTCTCATGATCAAGATATGCAAGTTCAAAACAATGGTATATTTGCGCTCTAGACACAAGTCCATTCCCTAACAAATACCCTTTGTGAAACAAGGACAACAATTGTTCGATGTCGTCAAGACATGCATGGTTTTGAAACCAGACTATCAGACATTTGCTATGTTGTTCAGGATCCTAGGAGAAATGAAGGCGAAGGTTATGGTGTTCCCTTGGACGGTACGACATGAAGACGTATCAGTCAGGACAAATGAACTGAGCTTCTTAACTTCTGGTAGTGCATTTATCTGTCACACTGTTAACTTTTATGCCAACCATCCTTTTGTTTTATGGTTGTAATTTTTTTGTTGCGATACACAATTTGTTCTTAACGTGTAGCCACCGGCTCAAGAAAACAACAAGCCATTTTTGTATAGTGTAGTATTTGCACTGGTGGGGAACTTTGATGCCCAGTGGATGTTATTTGTGCAATCGCCTTAATAGCCTAGCATTAGTTTCTGTCTTATTTATTTCCTAGTCTTCTATTTTCTTGGGTTTCTAGTGGCTGCAACAACCATGGGCCATATACGGACCGTGTAACCTTGAGCCTTCTACAGGCCGTAGGATCCATGGGCCTCGGACGGGCCTCCGGATTAATGGGCCTCCAACGCGTCGTAGAATCGGTGGGCTTCGGGCCTTTGGATAAATGGGCCCACATGGGCCGTAAACGGGCATAATTGGTATCGGGCCAGCACGATAATGAACCGGAAGATAACAAAGGCTTGGTACTGTCACAGGAATAACAGGTCGTTAATGGGCCAGAATATAGGACCAGCTAGAAACGACGCAATGGGTTAACATGCCAGAAACGGGCATATTCTAACCATGAGCCGAGTTTGGCCCGTCAGGGGAATAGGATAGTAAGGGTCCGGAAGTAATCGACGGTCGGAAAGGAGCCCAAGAATGTATGGGCCGTCAGTGGGCCGAAAGCTAACACGGGCTGGAAACTTCCCATGTGAATCATGTAGCGTTAATGGGTACAAAGAAATTTATTGTTCTTTATGGGCCAAAGTCACAGTGGGCCACTAAAAGGCCCAAAGATACAAAAGGCCTTATATGGGCCAAAAGACGTCGTGGGCCATACATGGGCCAAAAGTGAAACGGGCTGGTGTTATATTGGACGGCCAACATGATTCTATTGGGCCGATTTCGGGAAGGCCCTAACGGGCCGTGAGTTACCGAGCCGTAAAATGGGCTAAATGCGAACAGGCCGTTAACAGGCTTTTCATGGGCCGGCCTGCTAGCTTTTTACCAAGTCAAATGGGCCGGCCTTGGTAAGCTAAATGGGCCAGTGTTGGGCCGCCGCACATGTCGACATATCATAGGCGCCTATCTGACCCAATGAAGAGCTGACTCGTGGATCATCCGGCGAATGAGAATTTTACACGTGGAAAATCCCCATTGGTCGGGACTGTTAACGGGTTATCGGATCCAAAACCGGACCCTGTAGCTTAACGGAGACCCATTATGGTGGATGCCACGTGTCGGTTACCTATGACGAAAGCACTTCCATGACGCGCCATTTATCGTCATGGAAGGGGACACTTCCGTGATGATAATTTTGGTATTCTCATGGAACACTTCTACCACAGCACATGTATGACTCTCTTGATTCGGCCATAAAATCTTCATGGATGTTGATGACCACAAGTATAGGGGATCTATTGTAGTCCTTTCGATTAGTAAGAGTGTCGAACCCAACGAGGAGCAAAAGAAAATGACAAGCGGTTTTCAGCAAGGTATTCTCTGCAAGCACTGAAACTATCGGTAGCAGATAGTTCTGTGATAGTATAATTCGGAACGGGTAACAAGTAACAAAAGTAAACAAGGTGCAGCAAGGTGGCCCAATCCTTTTTGTAGCAATGGACAGGCCTAGACGTACTCTTATATAAAGCAAAGTGCTCCCGGGGACACATGGGAATTGTTGTCAAGTTAGTTTTCATCTTGCTCATATGATTTGCGTTCATTACTTTGATAATTTGATATGTGGGTGGACCGGTGCTTGGGTGCTGCCGTTCCTTAATAATAGCCTCCCACTTATGATTAACCACTCTCGCAAGCATCCACAACTACGAAAGAAGTATTAAGATAAATCTAACCATAGCATGAAACATATGGATCCAAATCAGCCCCTTACGAAGGAACGCATAAACTAGGGTTTAAGCTTCTGTAACTCTGGCAACCCATCACTAACTTATTATTTCCCAATACCTCCCCTAGGCCCAAATAATGATGAAGTGTCATGTAGTCAACGTTCACATAACACCACTAGAGGAAAGACATCATATCTCATCAAAATATCAAACGAATACCAAATTCACATGATTACTTATAACAAGACTTCTCCCATGTCCTCAGGAACAAAAGTAACTACTCACAAAACATATTCATGTTCATGATAAGAGCGTTATTGAATAGCATTAGGGATATAAACATATGATCTGCCACTGAATAAACCAACTAGCATCAACTACAAGGAGTAATCAACACTACTAGCAACCCACAGGTACCAATCTAAGGTTTTCAGACAAAGATCGGATACAAGAGATGAACTAGGGTTTTATAGGAGATGGTGCTGGTGAAGATGTTGATGTAGATTGACCCCCTCTCGATGATAGGATCATTGGTGATGACGATGGCTTCGATTTCCCCGTCCCGAAGGGAATTTTCCCGGCAGAACAGCCCTACCGGAGGTCTAGATTGGTTTCGCCTAGGTTCCGCCTCGAGACGGCGAAGCTTCGGCCCGAAAACCATCTTATGATTTTTCCCAGGTCAAAAAACACCATATAGCAGATTATGGACGCCGAAGGCCTGCTAGGGGGCCCACAAGGTAGGGGGCGCGCCCAAGGGAGTATGCACGCCTTCCACCCTTCTGATGGCTGGTGACCCCCTCTGGTGCTTTCTACGCCCAATATTTTTATATATTCCAAAAATATTCTCCGTGAAGTTCCAGGACTTTTGGAGTTGTGCAGAATAAGTATCTTAAATTTGCTCCTTTTCCAGTCCAGAACTCCAGCTGCCGGCATTCTCCCTCTTCATGTAAACCTTGTAAAATAAGAGAGAAAGGGCATAAGTATTGTGATATAATGTGTAATGACAGCCCATAATGCAATAAATATCAATATAAAAGCATGATGCAAAATGGACGTATCAACTCCCCCAAGCTTATACCTCGCTTGTCCTCAAGCGGAAAGCTGAAATGGAAAAATATGTTTACATGTTTTAGAGATAGAGGTGTCGATAAAAATAAAATACGTACATGAGGGCATCATGATCATCTTTAGGTCAGCAATATAACTTGTCATATAGGTTCTTATGTTAAAGTAACAATTCATTCACAAGGTAAAGTATGAATTAGAAACTTCATTGATAGACAACGAACTTATAATCTCAGTCACTGAAGCAATTGAAATTTATCATACATCAGGAAGAGTCAATTATAAGAGCTTTTAAACAAGTCCACATACTCAACTATCATTTAGTCTTTCATAATTGCTAATACTATTTAGTCTTTCATAATTGCTAACACGCACGCGATACTAATGGGTTCAAAGCTTCAATCAGACACAGAGAAAGATAGGGGCTTATAGTTTCGCCTCCCAACGATTTACCTCATGGGTAATGTCAACAATAATGGTTCATGGCTCTCTACATCCTCGTGGATATATATATCTAGATCTAGCTCCAACATATTATGCTTGCCAAAGGATAAAAGTAAAAAGGAAAGGTGATGATCACCATGACTCTTGTATAATAAGCATAATAAAAGATAGATCCTTCGCAGAGGGAAGCAGAGGTTGTCATGTGATTTTATGGTTGGATGCACAAAATCTTAATGCAAAAGAATGTCACTTTATATTGCCACTTGTGATAAGGACCTTTATTATGCAGTCTTTCGCTTTTATTTCTTCCATATCACAAGTTCGTATAAAGCTTATTTTCTTCGCACTAATAGATCATACATATTTAGAGAGCAATTTTAATTCCTTACAACGATGACAACTTACTTGAAGGATCTTACTCAATCCATACGTAGGTATGGTGGACTCTCATGGCAAATCTGGTTTAAGGGATGTTTGGAAGCACAAGTAGTATCTCTACTTGGTGCAAAGGATTTGGCTAGAATGAGAGGGAAAAGCAAGCTCAACATGTTGGAGGATCTATAACAATATAACTTTTGTTAGGATGTAAGAAGACATAACCCATTATGTTGTCTTCCTTGTCCAACCTCAAATTTTTAGCATGTCATAATTTAATGAGTGCACACAATTGCAAAAGATGTCCAAGATAGTATATTTATGTGAAACTCCTCTTTCTTTATTACTTCCTATTAATTGCGACAATGACCAAAACTATGTTTGTAAACACTCAACAACTTTTATTCTCCATACTCTTTATATGTGAAGTCATTACTTCCCATAAGATCAACATATGATCTATTTATTTCTTTTTATTATGTATTCCCTTAAGATCATAGCGACATAGCCAAGCCATCACTCAAAACTATATATCATGGACTTAACTACATAGATAGGGATCAAAGCAAAACTCAAAGCTAAATAATGCTAAAAGATTTATTCTAAAAGATCAAGATATAACCAAAAGGATCAAACTAAGAAAAACTATGATGATAAGAGGTGTGATGGTGATACGATACCGGGGCACCTCCCCAAAGCTTGGCAGTTGCCAAGGGGAGTGCCCATACCCATGTATTTATGAATCCTTCTTCGGAGCTGGTGTTGATGGAGTTGTTGATGAAGCAAGCTTGTCATCCATCTTACAAGGCATAGGCTCACCATCATAGATGGATGAATGAATCTCTGGGATCCTCAAATCTACAGCCAAACTCATCCTCTTAAATATGTAGTCATACTCACAGTTTTGCTTTTGCAGGTCATGGATCTGGGCTTGGAGATGCTCAAATTTCTCTTGAAGCTTGAATATTATCTCCCCAATGGTTTTGGTGTCTAGCTTGTGATTACTGGTGAATTCCACGATCATCATGTGGTTGACGTTAAGTCCACGCTCCACGATCTCTTAACTCTTGAAAACTTGTTGTTCCATTGCTTCGAGTCTTGTCTCCATGCTTCTGGTCTTCTTTGGCCCCTCGACGTCGTGGATGTGCAGCACCCCCTCACGCATCTCAATGGTTTGAAGGTGTTGCAGCACATCCGCAAGGTAGGGGTTGATGACCTTCTTGAAAAACTTTTTCTTGGGGGCACTTGGAGACGTCATGGCGATCTAGATATGTTAGAAAAATAGCTCAAAACAAAAAACAAGAGATGTTGTCGTGGTACTGTGGTCGAAACCTTCGAGAGATTATATAATGAATTTTTACCGACCGAAAGAAGTATCATGCAAGAAATCAGAGTCCGGAGGACACACATGGTGGCCACAAGGTAGGGGGGCGTGCCCAGGGGGTAGGGCGTGCCCTCCACCCTTGTGGTGGCCCCGTGTATCTTCCGGACTAGTTTTAATTTTCCTAAATTTTTAAATATTCCAAAACGGAGAAAAATTATCATTGCAAATGTTTTGGAGTCGGTTTACTTACTATACCACATACCTATTCCTTTTCAGAGTCTGAAATGTTCTAGAAAGTGTCCCTTATGTATTCCTCCGGTGTCACAGTGTCAATTATATTGGTCACAACATTTAAGGGAGTACCTGAGATATAGTGTTTGATTCTTTGACCGTTTACCACCTTTGGATTTTTTCCTTTGGCGTTGTTGATTTTGATGGCACCAGAGCGATAAACCTCCTCAATAATGTAAGGGCATTCCCATTTCGAGAGAAGCTTTCCTGCAAAAATCTTAAATGAGAGTTGTATAGCAAAACATGATAACCTACGTTAAACTCACGCCTTTGTATCCATTTGTCATGACATCTTTTAACTTTTTCTGTAAATAACTTGGCATTCTCATATGTTTGGTTTCTCCATTCATCAAGTCAGCTAATGTCAAATAACCTCTTCTCACCAGCAAGTTTGAAATCATAATTGAGCTCTTTAATAGCCCAATATGCCTTATGTTCTAATTCAAGAGGTAAGTGGCATGCTTTTCCATAAACCATTTTATACGGAGACATACCCATAGGGTTTTTATAAGCTGTTCTATAAGCCCATAATGCATCATCAAGTTTGTTAGACCAATTCTTTCTGGATCTATTAATAGTCTTTTGCAAAATCAATTTAATCTCTCTATTGCTCAATTCTACTTGACCACTGGACTGAGGAAGACATGGTGATGCAATTCTATGATTAACATCAAATTTAGCAAGCATCTTACGGAAAGCACCATGAATAAAATGTGAACCACTATCAGTCATTAAATATCAAGGGACTCCAAACCTCGGAAACATAACTTCTTTAAGCATCATAATAGAGGTGTTATGATCAATACTACTAGTTGGAATAGCTTCTACCCACTTAGTAACATAATCAACAACAACTAAAATATGAGTATACCCATTAGAGGAAGGAAAAGGTCCCATTTAATCAAAGCCCCAAACATCAAATGGTTCAATAACAAGTCAATAGTTCATAGGCATTTTCTGACATCTACTAATATTACCAATTCTCTAACGTACATCACAAGACAAGACAAACTTACGGGCATCTTTGAAGAGAGTAGGCAAATAAAAACCGGATTGAAATACCTTGTGTGCAGTTCTATCTCCAGCATGGTGTCCTCCGTAGGCCTCGGAGTGACAGTTGTGTAGGATCTGTTCCTGTTCATGCTCAGGTACACAACGTCTAATAACACCATCTACTCCTTCTTTTAAAAGGTGTGGGTCATCCCAAAAGTAATGTCTTAAATCATAGAAAAACTTTTTGTTTTGTTGGTATTTGAAGCTAGGTGGTATAAATTTAGCAACAAAGTAATTAGCATAATCAGCATACCATGGAGCATTATGACAAGCATTTATGATAGCTAACTGTTCATCAGGAAAGCTATCATCAATAGGTAGTGGGTCATCAAGAACATTTTCTAACCTAGGACACGACATCTTTTTAATAGCATCTACTTTAGTTTTATCAACTTCAATACCTCTTTCAGAAATCTTATGCCCCAAGACAATACCTTCATTAACTATAAAGTGGCACTTCTCCCAGTTCAAGATAAGATTAGTTTCTTCCCATCCCTGCAGAACTCGATCAAGGTTGCTTAAGAAATCATCAAAAGAAGTTTCGCAAATGGAGAAATTATCCATGAAAACCTCAACAATATTTTCACAAAAATCAGAGAATATAGAAGTCATACATGTTTGAAAGGTAGCGGGTCTATTGTAATTCAAAAGGCATATGCCTATAAGCAAAAGTACCGAAAGGGCAAGTAAAAGTGGTCTTTTCTTTATCCTCTTTTGACACAGGTATTTGAGAGAAACCAGAATAACCATCTAGAAAGCAAAAGTGTGTATGCACTACTAGGAAAAGGCATGTTAGTGGCTCACCTGTTTTCGCCATTAATGGTGCACTACAGGTGCGCCACTACTACCACGCCATTAGTAATTAATACTAATGGCGCACTACCTGGTGCGTCATTAGTATACGAGACAGTAGTGGTGCACCAGGCAGTGCGCCATTAGTATGTGCCCAGATGCGCCATTAGTATGCCTCCCAGGGGGGCATATATACCTTGTGCTCTAGGTTAATAATGGCGCACCTCACAGGGGTGCGCCACTAGTGTGTTTGCTGCAGTGCGCCACTAAAGTGCAGAGAGGTGCGCCACTACTACGAATATTAGAATTATTTTCTTTTCTTTTTTGCTTTTCTGATATTTGCACAGGTTACAAAATACATTACAGCACAGAATATAAATAGCACAACATATAAACAGCAGATTTATCGAATACAATAGAAGATTATTCTCCGAATACAATTCATCATATTAGTCACCGAATTCAAAATAAATAACAAAGTTAGAACATTACAAGTCTCGAGACCGCGAGTAGCAAGTTTGTCTTCACATTACAAGTCGATATCTAAACTACCATCATCACATAGAAGAGAGCTGCGGTCACGATGAGCATCATCACGATGAAATTGGTCTTCATCCGGTTCCACCTCCGCTCCCTCCTCTCTCCCGCTAGATAGCGCGCGTATCTAGTTTCCGCCTCCGCCCTAGTGGTGTACCCTTTGTAACTGTTACCGCTGAAACGGGGAACCTGTCTCTGACACTCCTCCTAGTAGTCGTAGACTCCGGGAACCTTACCCTTGTACACGAAATACGACGGCATCTCAATGCACTAGACAAAACATTACATAAGCAATATATAAGTATCCAACAAAAGGATCGGAAGAGAAAATCATCAAAACATGCATTAATATATAGCACGATTCATGGTCCCACTAATAAATAGCATCGATTACATAAAAGTTGAACGACTGTCCAAACCAAAGAGACATACAAGTTCATTAAAAAGTTTAATTACAACATGAGCTAATCGATATTTCACAACTACATAGCATCACTACTGCTTTCGACTCGCCTCAGGGACCAGAGCGTGGATGAAGCCACCGTCTTTCGTGATGGTCATGAATGTGCGGTCGTTGTCAGCGTGCATTTGTAGCGTTGTTTCTATTTCATTGTTGGACGGTTAATATTTGAGGTAGAACTGCCCCGAGGTACGAAGGACATCTTGATGGATGATTTCCGAGAACTCCGACTGGATGCGAAAGAATTCTTGTCTGAGGTCCGCGTCCTGGATTTCCGACAAGTGTGCGGCCCATGCTTTGAGACTATTTGGTAGAAGAAGGTGATGATGGTTCCGTACAATCGCCCGCATGTGATAGAGGGCGCAGTAGGCATCCTTCTGACCGCCAGGCGGCTGCTTGACGCATGGGAACGTCGTTACGTGGGTGAACACGTGCCTGCCGTACCTACAAACTGGCCTCTTGAAGGTGCCTCCAGATTTGGCATAGCCGGGGAGAACTTTATCAAGAACTTTCTTCACATTTGAGTAGTCTTTCTTCGACTGACGGTCAGATTCGAAATACGTGGCCATGGAATATTGCGGGCTTAAGAGGATGAGTGTGCAATGTGTGTCACTGCGCAAAACACGGAATGTTAGAAGAAAAAAACAATCGAAATCTAAGAAATCATATGTTACGGGGCGGTGAGGGGATGACTTACTCAGAAAAGTAAGGCACGACGAAGTTATCCTTATCTGCGTTCGACAGAATGACGCCTTCGAGGTATGAACTCGCGACTTGCCGGTCCCCAGCGCTTCCCAAGATCTTGGCACGCATGTAGAAGGGGTCGACTATCACGATCTCCGGGGTCTTGTCTCTAATGATCCGCATCTCCATACTCAGCGAAAATAGCCGAACGATGGTGTAGTGCAGCGGATGAAGGTTAAACATAGCAAAGATGTCATCAAACCGCAGGACGATCATACCCGCGATGGCGCTATCCACAAAGCCCTTGCGCTCTGGCACCTTGGCCAAGAAAACCAGGTATGCCACATCATTCTCGGAGAGACGTCGCTTCTCCAAAGAAAGAACACTCACATGCCGACTCCGCATAGCATCGGTTGCAGCATTGAGCAGATTATTCGGTAGCATCGGCCTACCCGCCACATGCACCCTCCTCGAGATATCCTTAGGTGAAGGTGGCCCGTCCTGAGCATGGATCGATGCCGGCTGGCTCGCACCCTTGTTATTCTTTCTTTTCCGTCCCTTCTGCTTCTTCTGCTGTAATGGGATCAAGTTCTGCTCAGAGACCACCTTCTTGATTGTGTTGGGGCTAATAATATTTCACACCTTGGCTATATGAGGCTTGGTGAAGGCGGCAGCTGGAGGCGTCTCCTGAGAACTGAACGCCAGACGACGCCTGTTGCAATTGGGTTTCTCCGCCGTACTAGCTAGATCGTGATCGTCTTTTGTAGGGTTGGGTTCTTGAGAAGGAGGCCCCAAGAATTCGTCATCGCACCCATGTTCGTTGAAGTACTTATCGACGTTGGTAAATGTACCATCGTCGTCGTTCGGATCCTGTGCCATATGCATGTCCGGATCAGCTGACGGCGGTAGCGTTGCGGCGGTCTTGCCATGGCTTTGCGCTGGCACGACTGGCGGTGTTGCCTGTGGGGGGGTGTCCCCCGCCCCCAAACGAATCTGGCTCTTCGGCCAAAGCATGGGCCAGCCTATGCAGGCACTGAGGGTCATCACATCATCTTCGTCGGCCCCAGGGGGTCGATACGAAGGTAACAAGTCATCGAAGCCCCGGAGCACCCGAACCAGTTGAACCCTATACACGGTGGGTGGCATCGCATTACCATGGAACACGCGGCTGCCCGGTTGAACGATTCTGGCCTTGGCGACATCGATCAATTTGCCGTCCACGAAGTGCAGGAGAGTGCATGGAACGTCGGCGGCACCCTGCGAAAACATGTAGGGCGTCAGGGATGCCCAATCAAAGGCAAGGAGATGAAGTCATCGGCCGAGAGAGGCTTAATTAGTTACCGTGATGGCATCGAGCTCGGCTAATGTCGAGGCACCGCCAACGGCGGCCGTGTAAGTGACGGAGGGGCCGCTTGATGCTGAGGGGCCAGCCGGCGTATTCTTCCCTCACCCGGGTGCATTAAGCTCCAATACCGGCGCCGACGCCGGAGACACCAATGTCGCCTCTGCCGGAGACACCAATGGCGCCGCCTGCGCGTTGTGCGAGATGCTGCACGTGAAGCTAGCAATCGGGGGCGCCCCTGTTTGCCGCCCGCAATCCATGGCCTGCAACCCCTCAATCAAGGTAGGCACAATGGCGGTGATCGTCACTCCCAGTTGGTCTCGCACTTGCTCTTCGACTATCTCCGGAATCCGTGCCACTTGTGCCTTGAGTTCTTGAAACTCGCGCTCCTGGCTTTCCGACCTAGTCTTTTTCTCCTTTCGCCCAGCAGTATAGTATTCCGACCATTTCGTGGACAAGCCTTTGCCGGCCACACTACCAGCTGACGACGGCTTACTGAGCTTATCCTTGTTTTTCATTACGTTTAATGCCCTATTTAAAGTGGTGTCATAAGGGGAGCTCTTAGACGACCCCGCGCCACTGCTTTCAGAAGCCAACAGAAGGAACGTGAACCATTTAGAAATTTGGCTTCATTAATTAGAATGCAACCATATGGAGCTAATTACGCGAGGGGGTATTCTTACCAGAACAAGCTCAAGATTCTTGGTATTCAGATCTGTGGTAAGCTCCTTTGTTACCGGGTCAATCTTGTATCGGGCCGTGACATAATTCATGGTCTGCTTGTCATGTTATTTATCGAAGAGGGGCGGTAGGCCTTGCTCGGCACGCTCCACGTCCTCCTTGTCCCATATAGTTTCCGCCACTCTGTAACCGCTGGGACCAAGTATGTGGACCCCTAAGTTCAACTCCCGCATATCTTTCCCCCACTGACTTGATTCCTCGGATGCGTTGCTCTCGCACTTGATCTTGAACTCGAGGTAGTCAGCTTCGCTGATCGAAGGATGTTTCTCCTTGATCTTCTCATAACTATCACCTTTATCAATCATACTCTTCACCACGGCTCTCCAAGTAGCCAAGGCCGTGCTCATCTTCATGAAGGCGGCACTATTCACTTTATTCCTTGAGAGGCGTGTGTTTGTGAACTCACCCGGGAACTTGTATCGTTCGTGCAGCTACGTGAAGAGGAGGTTGCGCAAATTCTCTCGGTCGGGATGCCTCAGGTTCTCGGTGTTGATCGAGACGGTGCTCCGGAGAATGCACCCGAGCTGTACCGCGTACCCCTTGACTAATTCTTTGGGCGCCGTTGGATGCCCACTGGAGGACACTTCAGTAAATTCCTCCTTGACGGTGCCGAGCACGTTCGGGCGCTGGTCCTTACGTTGCCTCTTTGGTTGGCTGCCATCTGTGTGTGCGGCATCCTCGGCGGCATCAGTGGTGTCATCATCAGTGGTGGCATCCTTGGCGGCGGCATCAGTCGTGTCATCCCCGACGCCACTAGGGGTTGTGTAGTTGGGGTCGGTGTCTTCCGCGACGTCCTCATAGCGGTGAGGTTGTTCCTCCATCTCCAGGGACAGCTGCCAAAATGCCTTGCCCGAACCGCCGGCCTCATTGTTGTGGGCCATGTTTGCTCTAAATAGGAAAAAAGTTTGGTCAAAAAGTTGGGCATGACTTTTGCTAATTTTCTAGACCTAGGAGTGCCCCTATCTCAACCGAAACAGAAATTAATCAACATTTCAGGAGAAAGGGGTAACGAAGTGATGGGGCAAATGTGCCAGGCACCACAATGTATTACAGAAAAACAAGATATGCAATACTATAGAATATCCATAACCAGAAAACAAGACATGCATAGCCTATATTTGAAACAAGATATTCTGTCAACCTTTGTTAACTGAAACTATCTACAATTCATGTGTTCCCTAACCAACATCAGCGACACAGTAACAAGTTGTATTATTTTGGATATTCCAGTCAATCATCTAGTTTCTTTCTCCTAGGTAAAGAAAGGTTGTGCAACTAAAAATGCGAGTCATGCATGGCACGATTAGAAATGTCCTGTCCTTCCAACGTTTTTTGTCAATATGTATATTTTTGTTTCTTCGATGGAATGCACAATGAATCATATAATTCTTGGCAAAAGAAGGTATTTATATTGTTGTTACATATCTTGGAAGGAAGTGTGATCAGCTATGCATGTTTCAACTTTTATCTCTTTG
Source organism: Secale cereale (assembly GCA_902687465.1). Taxonomy (NCBI): domain Eukaryota; kingdom Viridiplantae; phylum Streptophyta; class Magnoliopsida; order Poales; family Poaceae; genus Secale; species Secale cereale. Next base: position 618,789,973 of record LR738710.1, on the reverse strand, counting down.
TTGAACCAGATACAAGAAACTAGTGCAGAAAGTGTTCTGCAGATGTTTTGCCAGGATGTTGGACCTAGTGGGTCTAGTGGCCATGCTAATCAAGCTAATCAATAGGAGCATTTTCATCCTGATTGTGATCCTTCCTTGCATATGGGGTAATTATTATTTTCAGCCATTAAAGTCAAGACTATAGGAGTGAATGTGTGATACCTTACTAACATTACCTAAGTTATTTTTATATCTAAGCAAAAGAGAAAAAATCTTATCAATAGCCCATACTTTAGCAAAATATGAATTGTTTTTTAAACATTCTTTTTGGACAGAGTACAGTATATTTGAACTATAGATTGCCATGGTGCAAATATAAAGATTAATAAAGTGCAATGTGCATTGCCAGCAGAAATTGAAGAATGCCACACTAGAATTGCTTTAATTTATTTATAGTGTTTTTTGTATAGGCAGTCTCTTTTCTCTTACTTTCACAAAGGAATGCTAAGAACATTTTATTTATTTTAGTTGCTCTGCCGACAGGATAAAAAGATGTTGGGTTAAGTACGACGTACCCTCTGTTGTCATTTGGATAGCTTAGCTCTGACATCAAAGTACTAGAGTATAGTCTACATAATAGAAGTTTACACCTCATATCTCAACAATCGTCTTATTATGGCAAAAGAACCATGATGAAGTTAAAATATGGGAACAAAATAGTGAGAAAGGATGGGTCAGTTATTGTTCAATGAATCAGTGGTAAACAGTCTGATATCCAGCCCAATATGTGATGTAAATGACGAACATGTCACATGCAGACCAAATGAATTACAAAGCAAATCATTATAAAATTTGCTGTCACTATGATCAATATGAGCCAAAGTTTGCACTGCTTACTTTGTGAAGGAATAACAGTTTTCAACTACATCAATGGAGTGACTGATAGTGGTTCTATTTCTATTTTTAATTGATCTTAGTACCTTGTTCGGTAAATTATTAAAAGCTTGAATGGGTGAAGGACATTACTATTGACTTAGCTTAGTACTCCAGAGTACATAAAGAAAAACTTCAATACAGAACACCACTCCCTACAGTTTGTAGAGCAATGAGAAAACTTATGCATCAGAATAGACATGCTAGAAACTGAAAAGGGCAGCCCGGTGCACGTAGCTCAGTGGCTTAGCGAAGTGTTTTTTTGGCTCTCCCTCCGAGCGTTCTGACCTTTTCAGGCAATGCATGTCAAGCATGCATCTTTGTCTCAGCATGACATTGCCTTATAAGTAGACAGATGGTCCGTTTGTCATGAAATGAAATTAAGAGGTAGTACTCCCTCTATATTTAATTAAAATAATAAGATGTGTATTGACACTATGCTTAGTGTCAAAAAACATGTTGCGATCCTTCCGCTCATGTAGGTGTTCTAATCATGAGATTAATAACATGTCATGTTGATCCTAAGGTTTTTTCTAACAAACTGAACTACTGATTGTTTATTTTTTAAATGAACATGAACTTGATATAGTGAATCAGTGTACATGAACATTATTTCTTTCTTTCTTTTTCCAGCAACCAGCAATAAGACAATTCTTCCTAACCAACTTTTTTCAGTGATGGAGTACAGAAAAAACACTTGTAGCCATTTCTATAAACTGAAACAACCTGAATTTGTCAACCCTGAACCTGATTGTGAACAAATCAAGTGCCAATTCCCCCTTAACCTGATTGTGAACAACCCTGAACATGTGTTGTTGTTCTCCAAGTTTTGTTTTGGAATTTCAATTTCCCCTTGGCCTACACAATTCAATTCAAATCGCGAACAAATCAAGTGCCAATTCTATTTCTATCATGTGCTGATTGTGAACAGAGCACTAGCAACAGAGGCAAGAGAGGCGGGCGGGGCAAACTCACCGGCAACAGCACCAGCGAGGCGGGGAAGGAGAGGTGCTGGGTGGAAGCGGCGTTGTGCGTCGGAGGTGGTGGTGGTGTTCAACAGCGGCGGGGCGACCTCTGCTGGCGGCGGTGAAGAACTCCGGTGAACGGTGGTCGAGCTCGATGCACTCAGATGGGTCCTTCCCTGCTAGAAGTGATAGGTCAGGGAGAGAGACTAGATAAAGGGGAACCTAAACATAGGGAAAAGGAGGGGCTGGGAACCTACGGTGGTGAAGAATTCGGCCGGCGGAAGAGCTTCTGCCGGCGGCAGACTCCGGCGAGATCTGGACCGTGTTCTAGGGCACGCGAGGTCTCCACTTGGCGGAAAATCAGAATAGGGGACCTAGGGGAGTCGCTCGGGATACTTAGTTAGGAGAAAGGAGGGGCTGGGAACCTACGGCAGCGGTGCGAGGTGGCGAGGGAGGCGCGGCGGACGGAGGGGGCGGAGCAAGGCGAGGCGGCAGCGTACGGTTGGGGCGGAAAGAGGCGGGGCAAAGTTAGAGTGGGGGATCTGGCGAGGGAGGGAGAGAGGCCAGAGGGGAATAGGTGGAGTGGGGGGAGGGTTAGCAATGGCGCACCTCCCCCTAGTGCGCCATAAGTACGATGACAGCAATGGCGCACCTCCCCCTGGTGTGCCATTAGTATTTTTTTATTATAGTTCGAGCACTCAGGTTATATTCCACCTAACCGTATCTCCATCAGAACACACACACTAGCCCGACTGGTCAGCACGCAGCACACACACTAGGAGGTCTTGGGTTCGATTCCTAGGCTCCCCAATTTTTCTTTTTATGCATTTTTTTCTTTGCACATATCTTTTTATCCATGCATCCAAATGTAACATGTCACATATGCTAGATGCTGAGAATTTCATGTAGAAAAATAATATGCAGTTTGTTGCCATGTTAAGAACATTTAAAATGTTGTTTGATATTTATTTGCGTTTAAACATGTTCAAACTTGTTTAAATCATAACTAAATATCCATAGCACCAAATTTGACAAACTTTATATGCTTTTGGGAGTAACATATAACCAAGCACAACTAGTCTTTTTTCTTGGATTTTTAGTTGCATTCATTTGTGAATTGGTAAAACATTTATGAATATGAAAAAATATTATCAAATTTGAAAAAATATTCATGAATTCAAAAAGTGCCCATGAAAACACATTTATGAATATGTCGAAATACAATCGAGAAATGAAGGCTACAATTTAAATATAATCAATCTTAGCTAGCTATCTTTTCACAATCTTCTTGCCCTTCTTTTTCGCAAATGGAGTTCTTCTCTTGAACGGACGTCCTTTAGGTAGGGTGGTCCCGCTTCTTCTTGTGGTGTATGGCACTTCATCGTCGTCGTCATGTTCCATCTTCGGGTCATCGTACTTGTCGAAGTCTTGCTCATTGGTGACTCCATCCATTCCGATGATCTTCCTTTTGTCTCTCCATGATTGGGCTTTGACGGGTCGGTAATGAAGAAGCATTGGTCCACTTGGGAAGCCAGTACCTATGGCTCATTTTTCGCGGTGACATTTGCGCCTGCGGTCTTGGATTTGGCTTCGGGTATAACCATGGTGTTGAAATACCGGTCTTTTTTTAGGACACTCTTGGCCCATCTGACACGGAACATCGGGACCTTCTCTCCAGCGTAGCTCAGCTCCCAGATCTCTTCGATCCTTCCGTAGTATATGTCATTGTCGTTACCGGTGTAGGATTCCATCGTTACCCCGAAGTTCTGATAACGATCGCTCTTCATGTCCTTGTCCTCGGTGTAGAACGTGTAGCCATTGATATCGTACGCCTCATACGTCATCAGGTTGTGCTCGACGCCCTGTGACAAGGCGAATATGAGATTTTTCTTCCGCGGAAGAATCCTCATGTAAAGGGTATGACAGAAGCTTCTCCTTGAACCAACGCGTGAAACATGAGTTGTGCTATTTGATTATATCTCCGTCTGTCCTCTATTGGCCTCGGTCATTGTACGTCTTCTCAACAAAGGTTTTGTGCTCTACCACCCAAGGATCGACCACGTCTATGTGTTGTAGCGCGACTAGGTTTGCTCTTTCAAAGTCGACGAGTCGACCCTCGAAGTCGACATGCATTTCGCGGCGACCATCGCGGTGACCCCATTCAGCGAGCCTGCCGAGGTGCTTGTTGATGGGCAGACCAACAGGGTTCTTGATGCATAGATAATTCGTGCAGTAGGACATGCACTCTTCGGTCAGAAAGCCTCTGGCTATGCTTCCCTCTGGACCTGACATGTTGCGAACGTATCCTTTGATGAAACCATTCATCCTTTCGAACGGCATCATGCTGTCCAGGAACGTCAGCCCGAGTTGCATGATATCCTCCATGATATGGACCAGCAGATGCACCATAACGTCGAAGAATGCGGACGGGAAGTACATCTCAAGCTCGCATAGTATCACCACGATCTCTTCATGTAGCCTTCTGAGTTGCCTCACGCCAACTGACTTCCGAGAGATGACGTCGAAAAAGTTGCATATGCCAAATTGCGTTTCCCGGATGTAAGGCTCTTCAGCTTGCATCTTCGACACGGACATCTTATGTTCGTCTCGTTATTTTGAAGCATCTCGGCCTTCGCGGAGCTCAAAAACCTATTCATGATGCCTTCGGTCATCGTGCGGACCATGTTCGCCTGCGGGGTTGAGCAAAATGATATTTTAGAACCCAAAAATAATTGGCATGGCTTTGCCTAAAAATAGGACCAAAAAGAATGCATAGTGCCAAATTCTTGCCGAAACGGAAATGAATCAACATTCCGGCAAAATATTGGCAACTATCGCATTTCAAATACTGGTACCTGCAAACACAAACATATGCAACACCACAAACATACGAAGATCTAGGCCATAAAAAGTGCATGTGCACGTTGTTGGAGGGAGAAAAAAGTAGATCTACAACGTAAAGAAAGCTTTCCCTTTACTTACCTATCAAAAAAGGTAATTTAACCACTTAATTTGGGTGAATCTATGGTGCAAATGAGGTGAGGAGGAGGAGGCAACCGAGACAAGCTTGGAGGAGGAGGTGGAGAGTTGGGGAAAGTGAGTGTGGTAGGTGGATATGTCAAAAAGATATCAGGTTACTAATGGCGCACCACAATAAAATGCGCCATTAGTAAAACTGGTTACTAATGGCGCACCTGTAAGTGGTGCGCCATTACTATTTTTGAAAATAAAGAAAAAAATTGAAAAATTTGTTAGTAGTGGTGCATGGAGTGTGTGGTGCGCCATTAGTAGTTTTGGAAAAAAATATGTTAGTAATGGCGCACCTTGTCTCTGGTGCGCCATTAGTAATGTGGACACTAATGGCGCACCTGTATCTGGTGCGCCACTGCTATATTGCAGTGGCGCACCACATGCATGGTGCGCCATTCGTGTCAATATCATCTATAGCCCTTTTCCTAGTAGTGATGTTTGGATAGTCTTTCTAGCATTTGATCAGTAAAAGGTAGAGGGTAATGATCTTTCTTAGTAGCTTTATTGAATTTACGAAAATGAATTACCATTCAATAACCTGTAACAATTCTTTGCGGGATCAATTCATTCTTATCATTAGGAACAATAGTAATGCCTCCCTACTTAGGGAAACAATGAACAGGACTTACCCATTGACTATCAGCAATAGGATAAATTATACCTGCCTCTAGAAGCTTTAGTATTTCATTTATTAACACCTCTTTCATCTTCGGATTTAATCGACGTTGGTGATCAACAACTGGTTTAGTATCTCGTTCAAGCTTAATTTTATGCTAAGATAAAGTGGGACTAATCACCTTAAGATCATCAAGAGTATATCCAATAGCAGCATGGTGCTTCTTCAGAGTTTTCAATAGTTTATTTTCTTCATACTCTGAAAGGTTGGCACTAATAATAATAGGATACTAATAACCCACAAGTATAGGGGATCGCAATAGTTTTCAAGGGTAGAGTATTCAACCCAAATTTATTGATTCGACACAAGGGGAGCCAAAGAATATTCTCACGTATTAGGAGCTGAGTTGTCAATTCAACCACACCTGGAAAACCTAATATCTGTAGCAAAACTATTTAGTAGCAAAGTAGTATGGAAATAACACGGTAACAGTGGAAAGAGTAACAGTAGCAGTTTTGTAGTGATGGTAACAGTAGCAGTAACAAAAGTAACAAAGCAAGTATTAATTATGGAAAGAAGTCATAGGCAATGGATCTGCAATGATAGGTGTCGAATTATAATCATCGTCTAGTAGTTATAACCTAGGGTGACACGGAACTAGCTCCAATTCATCAATGTAATGTAGGCATGTATTCCGAATATAGTCATATGTGCTTCTGGAAAAGAACTTGCATGACATCTTTTGTCCTACCCTCCTGTGGCAGTGGGGTCCTAATGGAAACTAAGGGATATTAAGGCATCCTTTCAATAGAGTACCAGACCAAAGTATTAGCACTTAGTGAATACATGAACTCCTCAAACTATGGTCATCACTGGGAAGTGCCCTGGTTATTGTCACTGCGAGTTTGCCGGATCATAACACATAGTATGTGACTATAGACTTGCAAGATAGGATCAAGAACACACATATATTCATGAAAACATAATAGGTTCAGATCTGAAATCATGGCACTCAGGCCCTAGTGACCAGCATTAAGCATAGCAAAGTCATAGCAACATCAATCTCAGAACATAGTGGATACTAGGGATCAAACCCTAACGAAACTAACTCGATTACATGATAAATCTCATCCAACCCATCACCGTCTAGCAAGCCTATGTTGGAATTACTCAAGCACGGCGGTGAGCATCATGAAATTGGTGATGGAGGATGGTTGATGATGACGATGGCGATGATCTCCACTCTCCAGAGCCCCGAACGGACTCCAGATCAGGTCTCCCGATGAAGAACGGGAGGTGGCGGTGGCTCTGTATCGTAAAACGCGATGGGATCTTCTCTGTGATTTTATTTTCTCCCCGAAAGAGATTATATGGAGTTCAAGTTGACATCAGTGGAGGTCCAGGGGCCCACAAGGTAGGGTGCGCGCCCTAGGGGGGCGCCCCCACCCTTGTGGACAGGATGTGGGCCCCCTCTACTGGATCTTTACGTCAGTATTTTTATATTTTCTGGAAATATTCCTCGTGAAGTTTCAGGTCATTCCGAGAACTTTTATATATGCACAAAAATAGCACCAAGGCAATTCTGCTAAAAACAACGTCAGTCCGGGTTAGTTCCATTCAAATCATGCAAATTAGAGTCCAAAACAAGGGCAAAAGAGTTTGGAAAAGTAGATACAACAGAGACGTATCAACTCCCCCAAGCATAACCCATTGCTTGTCCTCAAGCAATTCAGTTGATAAACTGAAAGTGATAAAGAAAGACTTTTACAAATTTTGTTTGATCTTGTTATTGTAAATACGTAAAGCTAGCATTCAAGTTTTCAGGAAAGATTATGAACTAACCACATTAACACTAATATTTAGGTCTCATCTTTACTCATATCAATGGCATAAGCAACTAGCGAGCAATAATAATAAATCTTGGATAACAACACTTTTTCAAAATAATCGTGATACAATATGATAAAGTGGTATCTCGCTAGCCCTTTTTGAGACCGCAAAACATAAATGCAGAGCACCTAAGAAGATCAAGTACTGACTAAACATTGTAATTCATGGTCAAAGAGATCCAGTCATACTCATACTCAACATCAATTAATAACAAAGCATATAAATGACAGAGGTGCTCTCCAACTGGTGCTTTTTATAAGAGGATGATAACTCAGCAAGTAAAAGTAAACAGATAGGCCCTTCGCAGAGGGAAGCGGGGATTTACAGAGGTGCCAGAGCTCAAGTTTTTGAATCAGATATGAATATGATTTTGAGCGATATGCTTTCTTTATCAACGCTACTACCAAAAGTTCTCAATGCTACATACATTATAGGCGGTTCCCAAACATAATGGTAAAGTTATACTCCCCCTCCACCATCAAACACACGCCATGGCTTATCTGAAACAATGGTACCGTCCAAACTAGAAACAATCCAGGGGGAGCTTTATTTAATTATATTTTGATTTGATTTTTGATCTTTTAATCATGGGACTGGGTATCCCGGTTTCCAGCCATTTTCTCGTGAATGACAAGCGGAGTCCACTCATCGTGTGAATAACCCACCTAGCATGGAAGATATTGACAGCCCCCAGTCGCCACATGAGCGATTTGGGCATACAAAATAGAATTGTATTTGAAGATTTAGAGTTTGGCACATGCAAATTCACTTGGAACGGCAGGTAAAAACCGCATATAGGTAGGTATGGTTGACTCTTATGGAACAACTTTGAGTTTACGGAAGTGGATGCACAAGCAGTATTCCCGCTTAGTATAGGTGAAGGCTATAAAGAGACTAGGAAGTGACCAACTAGAGAGCGACAACGGTCATAAACATGCTTTGAGATTAACAAACACTGAGTGCAAGCATGACTACGATATAAACAACCATGAACATAAATATCGTGGAGGCTATGTTGATTTTGTTTCAACTACATGTGTGAACATGTGCCAAGTCGAGTCACTTAAATCATTCAAAGGAGGATACCATCCTATCATACCACATCAGAAACATTTTATTAGCATGTTGGCACGCAAGGTAAACCATTATAAGCTCCTAGCTAATTAAACATGGCATGAGTAACTATAATCTCTAATTGTCATTGCTAACATGTTTCATTCATAATAGGCTGAATCAGGAATGACAAGCTAATCATATTTACAAAAACAAGATAGGTCGAGTTCATACCAGCTTTTCTCCATCTCAATCATTTCATCATATATCGTCATTATTGCCTTTCACTTGCACAACCGAATAATGTGAATAATAATAATAGTGCATGTGCATCGGACTAAGCTGGAATATGCAAACATTTATTCAAAGAAGAAGACAAGGTAATATGGGATCTTCGTTGGTTTGACAATAATTCATATGAGAGCCACTCATCAATTTCATCGTGGTCTTCTTCTCTCGACCCCCAAAGAAAAGAAAAGAATTTCAAAGAAACACACTGAAATTGTTTTGGAGTTTTTTGTTTTTCTGAAGAAAGCAAAACAAGAACGAGAAAACTATTTACACGGGAATGCTCCTAGCCAACAAAAGAAGAACGAGAAATATTTTTGGATTTTCTTTTAATGCTACAAACTACTAAGAAACTAATTAGAAAGAAAATACAAAAAGAAGCAGGAAATATTTTTGGGTTTTCTAAAAAATTCAAACACACAAGAAGAAAGCGAGAAAAATATAAACTAGCATGGATAATACAATGATAAAGTATGAACACCGACAACTGGAATGAATGTGTGAACATGAATTTAATGTCGGTGAGAAATACATACTCCCCCAAGCTTAGGCTTTTGCTTAAGCTGGTCTAAGGCCACGGCTCAAAGTAACCCTCTCCTGGGTACTGAGGTGGATCCTAAGGATTCCACTAGTTCGCGAGCTCCTGCAGCTCACACTGAAAGATAGGCTCGCGATAAGGATCAAGGGCCGATGCTGGCTCAGGCTCCACTTGGTTTGTAAGCCCCCGGAATCTGTAGATGTCCTCGGGCCAAATAGTGTACTTGTCTGAATGAATGTTAAACAAAGAAGGCGCAGGCAAGGTAATAGTATGAAAAGTGTTCTGACTGAATATCAAATTATAAATAAGCTTCTTTTCCTCATCAGAACTAATGAATCTATGTGCTACCATGCTGTCATAATCTAAATAAATCGTGGGTAGCAATTTCTCTTCTTTTTCATAATGCCTAATAGGTATTTCAAAATGTGCGGCAAGGTGTCAGGCGAAGATGCCTCCGAAAATAGGACCCTTAGTACGGTTTAAACTCAACCATTTAGCTACCATAGCATCCAGACTGAAAGTTCTACCACGAAGCAAAGCATGGCGCAAAATGTCAAGGTCAGGAGCACTAAGGCCTCCACTCTCCCCATGACCAATCAAACATCTCCTGGCAAATAATGAATAATATCATAAAACAGGAAAATGTATACTGTCAACTCTCGCTTTTGACACCCTTCTCCTTTCACCTACGGTAATTTCATCAATGAAATCTTCCACATCTCCAGGACGTCGTTCATCGATGATTCCTTCATAGGGTAATTTGCATACCCCACAAAAGTCATAAAGCTCCATCTCCTTATGCACATCATATAAATCAAATTCTACCATAGGCGGTGATCTCCTAGCATAAAAATGAAAATTTTGCACGAAAGTATTAGTTAGGAGGAGATACTGATCAAACTGGTCGCGGAGGAAGTCGGTGATACCTGCATTCTCGACCAAATAATTGAAATCATCGTAAATCACGGTCGCGTGTAAAAATGCACCGCATGGCCATTCACATGCCCGAATCTCTGCGGTACGAGGAAGATTATACTTGGGCTTCTCCTTCCCCTCAGTCTCCTTCTCCTTTGAACCCCGGCTCAAAGAACCTCTCAACAATCTCCTCATCATTTTCTTACTCTGAAAAATTCTGAAATTTTTAGTGACTCAAAATAAAAGTGAACCAAACTCAACAAAATTGATAGCAACTACTCCTACATGTGTCTAGAGGCTATATCATGCATCAAAACTACTTTGAACCATATAAATTTTACATGCAAGCTCAAGAACAAGGTCACCACAGCAGAAAAAAATTGCAATAAATAAAGCACTAGAACGAAAACTAATTGGACCATTGGAGGAGTCACATACCGAGGAACAATCCTCCAATATAGTTTTGCAAGTGATGGATTGAGCAAGGAGATCGAAAATGGCAGCAAGATGAGCTAAAACACGGGTTTGAGCTAGTGAATGACTTTTTCTAGAGGAAGAAGGAGAGGATGGGTGCTGGAATAAGTGGAGGAGGGCCACGTGGGACCCACAAGGACAGGGGGGCGCCCAAGGGGTAAGGCGCGTCCTCCATCGTTGTGGCCCACTCGTGCAGCTCCCTGGTGCATATTCAGTGCCAAAAATCTTAAAATATTCTAGAAAAAATCGTATTAAATTTTTAGGGCATTTGGAGAACTTTTATTTTCGGGACATTTTTTATTGCACTGATAAATCAGAAAACAGACAGATGATACTATTTTTGATTTATTTATTCTAAATAATATAACGTAAAAGTTGGGTACAGAAGGTGGTGTTCTATGAATTCATCCATCTCGTGCTCATCAAAAGGAATCCGTCAAGGAGGTTGATCAAGTCTTATTAACAAACTTCTTTAAAATAACATAAAACCGGAGATTTTTTTAATAACACTAGGTTACCTCAATGGGATATGCATGTCCCCAACAATAAGTATATCATATTTCTTCTTAACAGTAGGAATAGGGAATTCAAAACTTCCAATAGTAATAGCTGAAAATTTTCCAATAGAATTGATGCTATTAACTTGATGTTGTTTCTTCGGAAAGTGCACAGTATGCTCATTGCCATTAACATGAAAAGTGACATTGCCTTTGATGCAATCAATAATAGCCCCTGTAGTATTCAAAAAGGTCTACCAAGGATAATCGACATATTATCGTCCTCGGGAATATCAAGGATAACAAAGTCCGTTAAAATAGTAATGTTTGCAACCAGAATAGGCACATCCTCACAAATACCGATAGGTATAGCATTTGATTTATCAGCCATTTGCATAGAGATTTCAGTAGGTGTCAACTTATTCAATTCAAGTCTACGATACAAAAGAGAAATGCATAACACTAACACCCGCTCCAAGATCACATAAAGTAGTTTTAACATAGTTCCCTTTAATGGATCATGGTATAGTAGGTATCCCTGGATCTGCAAATTTCTTTGCTATTGCACCCTTAAAAGTATAATTAGGAAGCATGGTGGAAATTTCAGCTTCCGGTATCTTTCGCTTATTAGTAACAATTTCTTTCATATACTTGGCATAAGGAGGCATTTTAAGCATATCAGTCAAACGCATACGCAAAAAGATAGGTCTAATCATCTCACAAAAGCATTCAAATCCTCATCATCCTTATTCTTGGATGGTTTAGGAGGAAAGGGAATGGGTTTGTGAACCCATGCTTCCCTTTCTTTACCATGTTTGCTAGAAATGAAGTCTCTCTTATCATAGTGTTGATTCTTTGACTCTAGGTTATCAAGATCAACAGCAGGTTCAATCTCTACATCATTATCATTACTAGGTTGAGAATAGATATGAACATCATTATTAACATTATCACTAGGTTCATGTTCATAACCAGACCGAGTCTCTGTCGGTGTACTAGAGTAGGGGTACCTTAGTATCCCGAACTTGTGCACGGGCAGTCGCAGCACCCCGCGGCAAGGCTTGCCGGGTGACCGCCAAGGTCCTCTGTGGTTCCTTTGGAGCCATTCAAGAACAAAGTATTCAAAGCCAAGGAGACAAGGCCCCGGCAAGAGGAGCTTGCCGGCAAGGCCACTCAAGGCACAAGACCCCGGCGAGAGGAGCTTGCCGGGAAGGCCAACCAAGGCATCTCAAGGAACTTGCCGCGACGCGCCACGCGTCCCGGCAAGGCCCGGTGAGCGACAAGCTCTCGGACGCGACAAGCTCCCGGACGCGACAAGACAATGACCGCGGCAAGCTACCACTCTATACCCGCGCTCCAGCACATCCACCAACGTGTTGCTCTGGAACCCTTCCAGGCGTACGTGGCGGGAAGCTGTGCAGCCAGGGGTGCGCTGTGGCAAGCGGCGCTGACAAGATTGCCATCGTGGCGAACGGTGGCGCCCCTGACGGTCCCTTTTTGCACTATTTGGGAGACGCAGACGGGCATTTAATGCCCTTGTCCCCTGCTGCCAGGGTTAGGTATGATACACTGTACAGGTAGTTGTACCAACCGCGACACCTTTCCATTTTTACCCTTATCTGTGTTGCCACCTGTCGGTGACCCCTTGAGCATATAAAAGGAGGCCCATGCGCAACGTAGAGGGGGGTTTGGAGGAGAAGAACACTCACGCTCGGTCTCGTTAGCCGCTGGCGTGTACTGTAGCATTCAGCGCTCCCAAGCAAGAACTCAATACAAACCACAAAGCAGGAGTAGGGTTTTACGCATCCGTGCGGCCCGAACCTGGGTAAACTGCTCGTGTGCTTCGCCTCGATCCGCTCTTCGCGCGACCTCCGCCCCCGCCGAACCGAAAGGGGTCGGTCCGCCGGTCCCATAGGTGTTCGTGGTTCAGTTTACCCGACAGTCTCAGCATCAGAAATAGAAATATCGTTGGGATTCTCAGGTGTGTCTACAACAGGTTCACTAGAAGCATGCAAAGTCCTATCAGTTTTCTTTTTCTTTCTATTATTAGGACTAGGTTTATCAATATTAATTCTATGAGAATCTTGCTCAGTTCTCTTAGGATGGTCCTCGGGATACAAAGCTTCCTGAATCACTTTACCACCTCTAGTAGCAACCATAACAGCTTTATCATTATTTTTACTATTCAACTCATTAAGAAAATCATTTTGTGCCTTAAGTACTTGTTCTACTTGAGTGGTAACCATGGAAGCATGTTTACTAATAAGTTTCGGATCATTAGAAGTTCTAGCCACAAGATCACCCAAGCGGTCAAGCATATAAGCATTACATTTCAGCTGTTTACTAACATAAGCATTGAAATCTTCTTATTTAACAATAAAATTATCGAACTCATCTAAGCATTGGCTAGCAGACTTATTATAAGGAATATCACCTTCATCAAATCTATAGAGATGATTTAACTCTACTACCTGTGTTGGGTTATCAAGACCATATATTTCTTTAATAGGCGTTAGATTCTTAACATCTTCAGCTTTATTACCTTTTCCTTCATTGATTTCTTTGCCTCCTACATATCTTCGGGACTGCGAAATAGAATACCTCTTTTCTTCGGAGTTGGTTCAGGAAGAGTCCAATCATTATCATTACTCAATATATTATTCAGTAGTTTTTCAGCTTGTTCAACAGTTCGTTCCCTGAAAACACAACCAGCACAACGATCTAGGTGGTCCCTAGAAGCATCGGTTAGTCCATTATAAAAGATTTCAAGTATTTCATTCTTCTTGAGAGGATGATCAGGCAAAGCATTAAGTAATTAGAGATGCCTCCCCCAAGCTTGTGGGAGACTCTCTTCTTCAATTTGCACAAAGTTGACTATTTCATGTAAGGAAGCTAGTTTCTTATGAGCAGGAAAATATTTTGCAGAGAAGTAGTACATCATATCCCGGGGACTACGCACACATCCAGGATCAAGAGAGGTAAACCATAACTTAGCATCACCCTTTAATGAGAAAGGAAACAATTTAAGAATATAGTAATAGCGATTTTTTCCTCATGAGCAAATATGGTGGCTATATCATTTAATTTAGTAAGATGTGCCACAACAGTTTCAGATTCATAACCATGAAATGGATCATATTCAACCAAAGTGATTAACTCAGGTTGAATAGAGAATTCATAATCCTTATTAGTAACACGGATAGGTGAAGTAGCAAATTCAGGATCATATTGCATTCTAGCATTCAAAGATTGTTCTTTCCACTTACGTGCTAATTTCTTAAGATCGTTCCTATTCTTAAAAGCAAGAAAGTCTCTAGCTACTTCTCCTTCCATAACATATCCCTCGGGAATAATAGGCAATTCATATCTAGTGGAAGAAGGTCTAACAGGTGTTTCACAGTTCTCAATATCATTGACTTCATCAGTTTCAGAAATATCATCATCTTCAACATATTCAATAGTTTTGGCTTTTGCAAGATGTTTATCAAGTAATTCACCCAATGGCACAGTTTCATCATGCATAGTTGTAGCATCATAAGCATCATTCATAATAGAAGTGGCATCATTAATATCATGCGACTTATCAGAATCAATAGCAGGTGTAGGTGTCGCAAGTTTACTCAAAACAGATGGTGAATCAAGTGTAGAGCTAGATGGTCGTTCCTTACCTCCCCTCATTCTAGATGGAACAATCTTGGTTCTGTCATCCTTCAGATTCTTCATATTGATCAACATATATAAATCCCAAGTAACTCAGATAATAGAGCTATGCTCCCCGGCAACGGCGCCAGAAAAAGGTCTTGATAACCCACAAGTATAGGGGATTGCAATAGTTTTCGAGGGTAGGGTATTCAAACAAAATTTATTGATTCAACACAAGGGGAGCCATAGAATATTCTCAAGTATTAGCAGCTGAGTTGTCAATTCAACCACACCTGGAATACTTAATATCTGCAGCAAAGTATTTAGTAGCAAAGTAGTATGGAAATAACGGTAACAGTGGCAAAAGTAACAGTAGTAGTTTTGTAGTGATGGTAACAGTAGCAGTAACAAAAGTAACAAAGCAAGTATCAATTATGGAATTAACTCGTAGGCAATGGACCGGCAATGATAGGTGTCGGATAATATTCATCATGTAGCAGTTATAACCTAGGGTGACATAGAACTAGCCCCAATTCATCAATGGAATGTAGGCATGTATTCTGAATATAGTCATACATGCTTATGGAAAAGAACTTGCATGACATCTTTTGTCCTACCCTCCCGTGGCAGCGAGGTCCTAATGGAAACTAAGGGATATTAAGGCCTCCTTATAATAGAGTACCGGACAAAAGCATTAGCACTTAGTGAATACAAGAACTCCTCAAACTATGGTCATCATCGGGAAGTGCCTCAGTTATTGTCACTCCGAGTTTGTCGGATCATAACACATAGTAGGTGACTATAGACTTGCAAGATAGGATCAAGAACACATATATATTCATGAAAACATAATAGGTTTAGATCTGAAATCATCGCACTCGGGCCCTAGTGACAAGCATTAAGCATAGCAAAGTCATAGCAACATCAATCTCAGAACATAGAGGATACCAGGGATCAAACCCTAACAAAACTAACTCGATTACATGATTAATCTCATCCAACCCATCACCGTCTAGCAAGCCTACGATGGAATTACTCACGCAAGGCGGTGAGCATCATGAAATTGGTGATGGAGGATGGTTAATGATGATGACGGCGATGATCTCCACTCTCCGGAGCCCCGAACGGACTCCAGATCAGGTCTCCCGATGAAGAACAAGAGGTGACGGCGGCTCCGTATCATAAAACGCGATGGGTTCTTCTGTGTGATTGTTTTCTCCCCAAAAGAGATTATATGGAGTTGGAGTTGACGTCGGTGGAGGTCCAGGGGGCCCACAAGGTAGGGGCGCGCCCCCCACCCTTGTGGACAGGGTGTGGGGCCCCTCTAGTGGATCTTTACTCCAGTATTTTTTATATTTTCTGAAAATATTCCTCATGAAGTTTCAGGTCACTCCGAGAACTTTTATTTCTGCACAAAAATAACACCAAGGCAATTCTACTGAAAATAATGTCAGTCCGGGTTAGTTCCATTCAAATCATGCAAATTAGAGTCCAAAACAAGGGCAAAAGAGTTTGGAAAAGTAGATAGAACGGAGAAATATCATATATATCTTCTTTTCATCAAGATAAGCATATTGCAAAGTATCGGGTAATGGTGTAAGCTCAAACACGGGATCACCCTTAGGAGGAGGAGGATCCCCAAGGATTTCAACTGGCAAATTGTTTTTTAGAATAGGCCCTTGTTTAAAGAATATTTCATCTATTTCCCTTATTTCATTCATAAACATATCATTCTCATGTTCTAGCAAATATTGTTCTACAGGATCAGTAGGAGGCACAGGAATAGAAGCAAGACCAATAATTTCGTCCTTACTAGGAAATTCTTTATCACGGGATTGTCTACGAAATTTAGAGAAATTAAAATCATGAGACATATCCCCTAGACCAACAATAAGAATATCCTTCTCGCAGTCTATCCTAGCATTAACAGTGTTCAAGAAAGGTCTACCAAATATAATGGGACAAACGTCATCTTGTGGGGAACCAAGAACAAGAAAATTAGTAGGATATTTTATTTTCTCACACAAGACTTCAACATCTCTAACAATCCCAATTGGTGATATAGTATCTCTATTATCAAGTTTAATAGTAACATCAATTTCTTCTAACTCAGCAGGTGCAATCTCATTCATAATTTCTTCATATAAGGTAAAAGGAATTGCACTCAGACTAGCACCCACATCACATAAGCCATGATAACAATGATCTCCTATTTTAATAGAAAAAACATGCATGCTAACAATAGGTCTATGTTTATCTTTAGTATCGGGTTTGGCAATTCTAGCAACTTCATCATAGAAATAAATAACAAGCCCATCCATATTATCAGGCAATAGATCTTTAACCATAGCAATACTAGGTTCCACTTTAATTTGTTCGGGTGGTTTAGGTGCTCTAATATTACTTTTATTAACAAAAGTTGAAGCTTTAGCAAGATCCTTTATTCTAACAGTAAAAGGTGGTTTCTCAATATAAGAAGTAGGAATAATAGGATCAACATTATAGGTAATATTTTCTTCTTCAACTTTAATTGGTTCTACTACTTTCACTTCAATGGGAGGATGATATTTAAATGACTTCCCCTTAGGGGGATCAACATGAGTAGCAAATGATTCATAGAAAGAAGCTACTATCTCAGAGTCAAGTCCATATTTAGTGCTAAATTCATGAAAAGCATCGGTATTCATAAAAGATTTAACACAATCAAACTTAATGTTTATATGTGACTCATTACCTTTGTCGAGATCCCAATCTTCAGAGTTGCGTTTAATTATTTCCAATAAATCCCATTTGAATTCAATAGTCTTATTCATATAAGAGCCAGCACAAGAAGTATCGAGCATGGATTGATCATTATGAGAAAGACAAGCATAAAAATTCTGAATAATAATTTCTCTTGAGAGCTCATGATTGGGGCATGAATAAAACATTGACTTAAGCCTCCCCCAAGCTTGAGCGATACTTTCACCTTCACAAGGCCAAAAATTATATATCTAATTCCGATCATGATGAACTAGATGCATAGGATAAAACTTCTGATGAAATTCCAATTTCAATTGGTTGTAGTTCCATGATCCAATATCATGACATGGCCTATACCAAGTCAATGCCTTTCCCTTAAAAGATAAAGGGAAGACCTTCTTCTTGACAACATCCTCTGGGATACCTGCAAGCTTAAATAATCCACAAACTTCATCCACCTAGATTAGGTGTAAATCGGGATGCAATGTTCCATCTCCTCCATAAGGATTAGCTAGCAGTTTCTCTACCATACCCAAAAGAATTTCAAAGTAAATATTTTCAGTAGGTGCAGTAGGTTGAGGAGAAACTCTT
Organism: Secale cereale; assembly: GCA_902687465.1. Classification (NCBI taxonomy): domain Eukaryota; kingdom Viridiplantae; phylum Streptophyta; class Magnoliopsida; order Poales; family Poaceae; genus Secale; species Secale cereale. The sequence goes on along the minus strand of LR738710.1, from coordinate 618,771,820 downwards.
TGTTCTTTCGGTCGGGGTGAAGATACCCCGAACAAACCCCTCAAAGGATTATTTTTCATAGTAACAAGTGACTAATAAATTTCAGCACACTATATAAATGTTTCCTTACCAAATTCCACTTAACAAAGGTGCTTCACTTCCCGACAACGGCACCAGAAAAGAGTCTTGATGACCCACAAGTATAGGGGATCTATCGTAGTCCTTTCGATAAGTAAGAGTGTCGAACCCAACGAGGAACAGAAGGAAATGACAAGCGGTTTTCATCAAGGTATTCTCTACAAGCACTGAAATTATCGGTAACAGATAGTTGTGTGATAGTATAATTCGTAATGGGTAACATGTAAAAAAAGTAAACAATGTGCAGTAAGGTGGCCCAATCCTTTTTGTAGCAAAGGACAAGCCTAGACGTACTATTATATAAAGCAAAGCGCTCCCGAGGACACATGGGAATTGTTGTCAAGTTAGTTTTCATCATGCTCATATGATTCACGTTCATTACTTTGATAATTTCATATGTGGGTGGACCGGTGCTTGGGTGATGCCCTTTGTTGGACAAGCCTCCCACTTATGATTAACCACTCTCGCAAGCATCCTCAATTACGAAAGAAGTATTAAGATAAATCTAACCATAGCATGAAACATATGGATCCAAATCAGCCCCTTACGAAGCAACGCATAAACTAGGGTTTAAGCTTCTATCACTCTAGCAACCCATCATCTACTTATTACTTCCCAATACCTTCCCATAGGCCCAATTAATGATGAAGTGTCATATAGTCGACGTTCACATAACACCACTAGAGGAAAGACAACATACATCTCATCAAAATACCGAACGAATACCAAATTCACATGATTACTTATAACAAGACTTCTCCCATGTCCTCGGGAACAAAAGTAACCACTCACAAAGCATATTCATGTTCAGGATCAGAGGTATATTGAATAGCATTAAGGATCTGAACATATGATATACCACCGAATAAACCAACTAACATCAACTACAAGGAGTAATCAACACTACTAGCAACCGATAGGTACCAATCTGAGGTTTGGAGACAAAGATCGGATACAAGACATGAACTAGGGTTTCAGAGGAGATGGTGCAGGTGAAGATGTTGATGGATATTGACCCCCTCTCTATGAGAGGATCGTTGGTGATGATGATGGCTTCGATTTCCCCCTCCCGGAGGAAGTATCCCCGGCAGAATAACACTGTCGGAGCTCTAGATTGGTTTCGCCCAGGTTCTACCTCAAGATGGCAAAGCTTCGTCCCGAAAAACCTCTTATGATTTTTCTCAGGTCAAAACACACCATATAGCATAAGATGGACACCGAGGGCCTGCCAGGGGGCCCGCAAGGTAGGGGGTCGTGCCTAGGGGTGTAGGGCGCGCCCCCACCCTTGTGGATGGCTTGTGGCCCCCATTTGGTGCTTTCTTCGCACAATATTTTTATATATTCCACAAATATTCTCTGTGAAGTTTCATGACTTTTGGAGTTGTGCAGAATAGGTATCTCAAATTTGCTCCTTTTCCATTCAAGAACTCCAGCTGCCGGCATTCTCCCTCTTCATGTAAACCTTTTAAAAAAGAGAGATAAAACATAAGTATTGTGATATAATGTGTAATAACAGCTCAGAATGCAATAAATATCAATATAAAAGCATGATGCAAAATGGACGTATCAGATGTACATGCAAGACGGAAAACGTGACCTACTGTGACAAACATGTATTATCACAGAAGTGGTTTTTTTTGTAGTGAGAAGTATGAAGATAGCGACTCTTGGAGGTAGGCCTGGGCATGTGAACCGCTGTATGAAGACTTGCACTATAAGGCATGATTAATTAGAAACCGAGCCGGTCACATTCTATGAGCCGGCCGAGACTTTGTAAGCCTCCGGGTTTCTACCTGTGTATATGAAGGTGAGACCCGGTAGCGGGTTAACCCAAGAAACAATCGATCGAGAATTAGGTCAAGCATATTCGCTCCCTTGTAATTGAAACCCAAGCAATACAACTAGAAGCATGACGTAGGCTTTTACCTCCATCGAGAGGGGCCGAACCTGGGTACACTCTTTGTGTCCTTTGTCCCGTTCAACCCCTTCAAGGTAACCTGGTTGCGATGGCTCCACACCTAAGTCCTTTCACTAGGGCATCTGCCATGACAAATACAAGATAGTTGGTGCCCACCATGGGGCCAGAGCACGGTGGTTTCGAGTTCTTGAAGGGAAACTTCTAAGGGATCAAGGGATACGCCGTGGGCCAGATGACCAAGAGCTGTCGTGGCAGGATCTACATCGACGGCGCTGGCTGGGGTCCCGAGGCTGATTCAATCCAGTACGGGTACCGAGTCCCCTTCGGTGAAATTCAAGTCTTCATCGGCAAGGTCGGTGAGTCGGAGCCTGAGCCGGACGCCTGCATCGACACCGTTGAAACAGCTCGGGGCGCGAGACCCGTTGATACGTCTCCAACGTATCTATAATTTTTGCTTGTTCCATGCTATTATATTATCTGTTTTGGATGTTTAATGGGCTTTATTATGCACTTTTATATTATTTTTGGGGCTAACCTACTAACCCAAGGCCCAGTGCAAATTGTTGTTTTATGCCTATTTCAGGGTTTCGCAGAAAAGGAATATCAAACGGAGTCCAAATGGAATGAAACCTTTGCGAGGATCATTTTTGGAACAAACGCAACCCATAAGACTTGGAGTACACGTCTGGGAAGCCACGAGGCAGCCACGAGGCAGGAGGGCGCGCCCAGGGGGTAGGCGCGCTCCCCACCCTCGTGGGCCCCTTGTAGCTCCACCGACGTACTTTTTCCTCCTATATATACTCATATACCCTAAAAACATCCGAGAGCACCACAAAACCCTATTTCCACCACCGCAACCTTCTGTACCCGTGAGATCCCATCTTGCGGCCTTTTTCGGAGCTCCGCCGGAGGGGGAATCGATCACGGAGGGCTTCTACATCAATAACATGGCCTCTCCGATGAGTTGTGAGTAGTTTACCATATACCTTCGGGTCCATAGTTATTAGCTACATGGCTTCTTCTCTCTCTTTGGATCTCAATACAAAGTTATCGATCTTCTTGGAGATCTATTCGATGTAATACTTTTGGCGGTGTCTTTGTCGAGATCCGATGAATTGTGGGTTTATGATCAAGATTATCTATGAACAATATTTGGTTCTTCTCTGAATTCTTATATGAATGATTTAATATCTTTGCAAGTCTCTTTGAATTATTAGTTTGGTTTTGCCTACTAGATTGATCTTTCTTGCAATGGGAGAAGTGCTTAGCTTTGGGTTCATTCTTGCGGTGTCCTTTCCCAGTGACAGCAGGGGCAGCAAGGCACGTATTGTATTGTTGCCATCGAGGATAAAAAGATAGGGTTTATGTCATATTGCATGAGTTTATCCCTCTACATCATGTCATCTTGCTTAAGGCGTTACTCTGTTCTTATGAACTTAATACTCTGGATTAATGTTGGATAGCGGTCGATGTGTGGAGTAATAGTAGTAGATGCAAAATCGTTTCAGTCTACTTGTCGCGGACGTGATGCCTATATACATGATCATTCCTAGATATTCTCATCACAATGCGCTTTTCTATCAATTGCTCGACAGTAATTTGTTCACCCACCGTAGAATCTGCTATCTTGAGATAAGCCACTAGTGAAACCTATGGCCCCCGAGTCTATATTCCATCAACTAGTTATCTTTACTATTCTTTTATTTTGCAATCTTTACTTTTCAATCTATACAACAAAAATACCAAAAGTATTTATCTTATTATCTCTATCAGATCTCACTTTTGCAGGTGGCCGAGAAGGGACTGACAACCCCTTTATCGCGTTGGTTGCAAGGTTCTTATTTGTTTGTGTAGGTACGATGGACTTGCGTGTGGTCTCCTACTGGATTGATACCTTGGTTCTGAAAAACTGAGGGAAATTGTCGTGGAATTAACACGTCAGATGTCCGGATCACGGACTTAGTGGTGAGGCCGCGCATCTATGTAGTAGCTTGAGAGGGGTTGAGTGGAATCAAGAGACGCGATGCAAGACACGGATTTAGACAGCTTCGGGCCCCGGGAAACATCATCCAGTAATAACCCTACGTGCTGTTTGAGGCTAGGTCTCATTATGATCTTCGTGGTGTCGCCGGTAAACCGGCTCTTTGTGTCTAACCCTAGAAACTTGTCTAAACTTCTCCTCTAACTTGTAACTCTCAAACTCGTCTTCTAACTTGTAACTTCTAACTCCCCCTCTTTGGGGAGCCCTGTCCCTCCTTATATATGTTGAAGGGGCGGGTTTACATGACTAGTCCTAATAGGACTAGGATTGATCTATGACAAGGAGTCCTAGTCTTGTTTCCTTTGTATGAGAATATTCCTTGCGCTTTATTCATAAAACGGCCCACTATTAATATGAACCGGCCTTCTGGGCCTTGGGCCTTGTCATCCATGATCCGCCTGTCGGGTTACCAATATTTTAGCCAAGTGTAAACCGTCTTAAGTAGAATGTCCAGTCCGGCCGGGTTATAATTCCGGCCGGTTCATACCGCGGGGTATATCCCCGACATTAGCCCCCAAGTTTAGCTTGGATGTGTCCATGGTAAACTTATGCTCCAAAACAAACACAAGAACAAATTTGATAAGTTGTGCTCCATGTTAAGAATTCTTGTAAACCGGCACCTGATCATCTTTAAGTCTTTGTCCTTCCTTCTTCTAGAAAATCCGGGTCAACAGACCAACTTCATAATCAACTTGCTTGCATAAGAAATATTGTAAATAAAGAATCCATTTGAATCGGCCTTCCAATATTCTGACTTGACAAAAATATTGATCTTCAAATATTCCATTGATATCCAACCGGTGTAGAACTTGCCGGTTTATGATTGCCAAAATTGCCGGGTCACACCAATAATCTGATTTGCCAGAACTGAAAATTTGAAGATGTTCCTCCTTTATATGCATATTACCTATAGCCCCCAAGTGCCGGGTCATTTATGTAATAATGAGCAGGGACTTTGTATATACTTCATTGAAAATAGTCTTGTATAATCCTGAAGAAATCCGGATCATTTATCCCAATCACTATGAAACTGAATATTCCATATTTATGTAACCTCCAAGTGTCGGGTCATTATGCAATAATGAGCAGGGACTTTGTATATACTTCATTGAAAATAGTCTTGTATAATCTTGAAGAAATCCGGATTGTTCATCCCAATCACTATGAAACTGAATATTCCATATTATGTAGCCTCCAAGTGCCGGGTCATTATGCAATAATGAGCAGGGACTTTGAAAATATGATCATGTAAACTTGAATAGCAACATATAGCCCCCAAGTGCCGGGTCATTATGCAATAATGAGCAGGGACTTTGTAGATATAATTATTGAAATGAGCATTATATAACGTAACTTCCATCGTGGGGTTTGAATCCACGTCCACAAGGTTAAGAGCTTTGTGATTTACCAACTGAGCAGTGGACCTTTCAATATAATGGATTAATACTTGTGTACCTTGAATTGTTGGCAGGAGCGATTGGTAGCCCCCAAGTTCCGGTTTAGCTACATTTAGAAGGTGAACCGGTACTTCCAGATGAAGCAAATGATCTTTCCATTAGCCCCCAAGTGTCAAGTAGAGAACTTGCTTGTGTGCTTGAGACTTGCGTATTTGATGTAATCTCAATTTGAATAATGTAGCCCCCAAGTGCCGGGTTGTAAGCCTGCAGCAACTCGGGACTATTCCTTTATAGAATAAATTACTTCCATCGTTGAAATAATATCCATTGCGCTTTAAAGCGACTTTTGAAGACCTCAATCATAATATTGATAACCATAATAGGAATCCAGCCATGTTTGGCTATTGAAGAATATAATCCGGTTTGAAGACCGGTTCCAGTGATGTTTGATCACAATCATGCCGGGTTAATAAACACCGGTCATTATTTTGTCTCATACTGGCAACTTATAGTCAAAACCAGGCCGGTTTAATAAACACCGGTCATTATCTGTTTCTGCATAAAACAATGCTAAAAAATGTCCTGGCGGTTTACCACCGGACGGATTATATTGCTCACAAAATATATCAAACAAGTGTCTGTTTATACCAGAAATAACTTCATACCTGTGATTAAGTATGCTTGATATTCTTAATCCGACGAACTTTGCAGTTTTCTGAGGGAGCTTTTGAGGGACCCAATAATAATTCCGGTTTTGATAAAAGAACACCGGTTTATAGCACGCTGAAACTTTGTCCAGAAATTTGTAGTTTGTTGCCTGATGGATGATCCGGGTTTATAATGAACACCGGTTTATTTATGCTGGTATTCATGACCCAGACTTTTCACTGTATAGATATGTGGTCAGCTTCTGTAGCTGTTCCACTCCGGTTTAAAGGGTTATAAAACACAAACACCAAAAGATGCAAATTTTGCAAATAAGACCATGTAGTCGAGGCTTTTTAAGAGCTGCCAGGCTCAAAGCAAGGTTCAGCCAATCACTAGGATGTAGATTATCCATCCTTCCCAGAGGGCCTAGCCAATCATTGAATGTGGATTATCCATCTTTTCAGAGGGCCGATAGAACCGCAAATAAAAAATTGAGCCAATCACTGGATGTGGATTATCCATCTTTCCAGAGGGCCTAGCCAATCACTGAATGTGGATTATCCATCTTTTCAGAGGGCCTCCATGGTTCCTCGAACCGGTGGGTAAATATAAACCAATCACTGAATGTGGATTATCCATCTTTTCAGAGGGTCTCCATGGTTCCTCGAACCGGTGGGTAAATATAAACCAATCACTGAATGTGGATTATCCATCTTTTCAGAGGGTCTCCATGGTTCCTCGAACCGGTGGGTAAATATAAACCAATCACTAAATGTGGATTATCCATCTTTTCAGAGGGTCTCCATGGTTCCTCGAACCGGTGGGTAAATATAAACCAATCACTAGATGTGGATTATCCATCTTTCCAGAGGGCCTCCATGGTTCCTCGAACCTGTGGGTAAATCTTGAAGCGTCCTCTCTTTGAACCGGATATGATCTCATGTTCTTTAGAGAGTTTTATTGCTTCTGTGTATATTCTGCAAAATAGGATAGACTGATCAAAGCATCTTATTTTCTTAATGAAAAAATGATATATAACAAGAGAAATAATATTGTAGATGGATATCACCTGAGTGAATTTGAACCGATATGTTGAATAGACCGGATCACAGGATGGACAGTAAAATGACCGCAGTATCAGAGGCGGCTCAGACAGTTAAACCGGCTGATTTGCTTGAAGAACAGATGGGTCGGCCGGCACCGTCGGGCTAGTTTCCTTCCTCGTTGTGAGCCGGCGTAGTCGTGAGAGACGGCCACGGCGTTGCAAACCGGTGTGGTCGCGAAAAGATGGCCACGGCATTATAAACTGGCACGGCCGCGAGAAACGGCCATGACGTTGTAAACCGGTGCGGTTGCGAGAGGCGGCCAAGGCGTTGTAAACCGGCACTTTAGTCCGACGATCACTTGTGTCGAACAATGTTTGGCGTGACTCTACCTCCGCGGTATAATACCATTTTATAATGAATAAATTTCCTGCATATAAAATACAGCAGGGCAAGTATTTTTTTGCTCGGATGAATTAATATGCATTAAGAAATAAATAGGATAGATATCACCTGGTATTTTTCTGCGTTGGAAGTAGAACAAGACACCGAGCGGCATACTGTGTGCGCATCAAGCAGCGTAGTGCAGATGGATGCCGGCACGACGTCAGGTATGCTATTGCAAATCAGACCGTTCGACGGCCAGCCGTGCACACATCCGCTGTCTGAATCACGCGTCGTGGCGGCTCGAAAGATTGTTGGAAGCGACGCAATAAAAACGCCAGCAAAAATTCTTGAGCTAAATAGATCTGCGAGCATAAAATAGCGCGAGCAGACAACATATGTTTTGTATACTACTAATTTAATACACAGGGTAATTTTAACGGAGATGAGTGCACCTGGTTACGTCCGTAGTAGCCACATTGAATACTCTGATTGCTTCTTTGTTTAGTTTGCTTTTCCTCGGGAGATGAGATGTGTGCCTTGGTTGAGATAGGTAGTAGCAGCAACAGACACGTGATCCTAGTGCTACTAGCTTCTGGCTGATTCGCCGGTAACTGCTGACCCAGTGTATCAATGATACATGTACTAACGCGGGCCGCTTCTAGCTTCTGAAGCGCCAGGTCAACAGCGGTGGATGCGAGCTGGGTGTGGCGTAGCGGTAGCCATGTATGTTGCGCCTCGAGAGGTAGCTGGTTCGAGTCCTCCATCTCCACTACTTTTTCTTGCGATCTCAAAACAGGCAACTGCGGACTTTGCTGACGACCACCGAGCTAGACGGGCGACTCACGGCCGGGCTGATCCGCAGCAGAAATCAGAAACAAGGCCGACTTGGACCGGGTCAATAAATTGAGGAGATGCCGCGGCTCGCTCGGAGTGGGTAATCCGTGTCGTAGTCTCCTCCTTCAACTCCTAATAGTTTAGAAAGAAAAAGCTCCCAAAATTAATTTAGATCTCGAACGACGAGCTGCAACTGAAGCATATTAATTCGCCATGGCACTTTTTTCATGTATAGCCGGATGATATTGGGACAGTGGTGTAGTCGGCGATTGATGGATCCTTGGCGCGTCTTAACCCGGCTCGACTTGGCGGATCTCCCTGGCGCTCGCTGCTGCCGCTTAGCACGCAATCCTAAAACTTCCGAATCTTAATTTCGTATGAGCTGTTTCGACTGCTGATCGACATAGATCCTACTGAAACCGACTCTTTCCATATGGCACGTTGTGAACTTCTTGATCCCTAAAGAAATCCCTTCAAGAACTCAACACCACTGTGCGCTGCCCCATGGTGGGTGCCAACTGTCGTGGAATTAACACGTCAGATGTCCGGATCACGGACTTAGTGGTGAGGCCGCGCATCTATGTAGTAGCTTGAGAGGGGTTGAGTGGAATCGAGAGACGCGATGCAAGACACGGATTTAGACAGCTTCGGGCCCCAGGAAACATCATCCAGTAATAACCCTACGTGCTGTTTGAGGCTAGGTCTCATTATGATCTTCGTGGTGTCGCCGGTAAACCGGCTCTTTGTGTCTAACCCTAGAAACTTGTCTAAACTTCTCCTCTAACTTGTAACTCTCAAACTCGTCTTCTAACTTGTAACTTCTAACTCCCCCTCTTTGGGGAGCCCTGCCCCTCCTTATATATGTTGAAGGGGCGGGTTTGCATGACTAGTCCTAATAGGACTAGGATTGATCTATGACAAGGAGTCCTAGTCTTGTTTCCTTTGTATGAGAATATTCCTTGCGCTTTATTCATAAACCGGCCCACTATTAATATGAACCGGCCTTCTGGGCCTCGGGCCTTGTCATCCATGATCCGCCTGTCGGGTTACCAATATTTTAGCCAAGTGTAAACCGTCTTAAGTAGAATGTCCAGTCCGGCCGGGTTATAATTCCGGCCGGTTCATACCGCGGGGTATATCCCCGACAGAAATACTTACGCTACTTTTTTGCATCACCCTTTCCTCTTCAAGGGGAAAACAACGCAACCTCAAGAGGTAGCAACAAGAATTTCTAGCGCCGTTGCCGGGGAGATCTATGCATAAGTCATATACCAAGTACCCATCACAAACTCTTATCCCTCGCATTACATTATTTGTGATTTGCCTCTTGTTTTCCTCTCCCCCACATCACCTTCGCCATTTTATTCGCCCTTTTTCCGTTCGCTTGCCTCGTGTGTGTCTGTGTGTTTTATCGGTTGCTTTGCCGTCATGGCTATCCCTTCTATCATTGTTAGTACTCCCGATAATGAAGTTCTTAATTTTAAACGAAGGGAGAGAGAAAATCTAAAAGATGCCTGGTATGGAATTTCCAATGCTCATAATAGATCCACTAGAAAGCAATCTACTTCTGTTCTTCTTCGCAATTTTTATGTAGGCATCACTTGTTGGAATAGATATATTCTTCATACCATTAACGGAGGGAATTTCTTGGGTAGCCATACTTTTTACTCTTATAATGCTATATTAGATTTGTTTGGCCCGCCACCTCTTTTGATTAACCGAACTATGTTAACTTTGGAACATGTAATGCAAAGGGTTGAAACTATTGAAAATAAAGTTGCCACTATAGAGTTCATTGAGAGTTTGTATAAAAATACCCATAACCAAATTACCCAATATGGATCTATGGTAGGAGTCACTCTGAAGAATTTTAAAGAAAAATAACCCATAGTTAAAAAAATAGATCAAGATTCCACTAGAATTGATAAACTTGAGGATATTATTACCAATGTAGGGTCTGCTTTTTTTGCTGTGAGAAATTCCTCAAACCCTTCTACTACCAAATTTGCCAAATTTATGTATGTTCCTAAAAATAAGGGTGAATCCTCTAGTAAGGAAACTGCGGATCTCAAATCAATAAGTGTTCACCCCAACTTTCTCGCTATCGTTAAGGAACCTTTTGCTACAAATGAATTTCTTGATTTCTTACCTAGGAGTTTGATTATTAATGAAAAGAAAGAAACTCCTAAAGGTTATAAGTGTATAATTGAAGAATTACCTACCAAAGATGGCAATACCTAGATCTATTCTTGCCTTGTGCCTAGCTAGGGGCGTTAAACAATAGCGGTTGTTGGGAGGCAACCCAATTTTATTTTCCTTGCTTTTACTTTTGTTTAGTAATAATTATATCATCTAGCCTCTGGTTAGATGAGTTTTCATATTTTAAATTAGTGTGTGTGTGCCAAGAAGACCTTTGGGATGATTTGGAAGATAGTAGATTGGTTTTGCTGAAAACAGAAACTTTTGCGCCCAGTGTTTGAATTATTTCTGATTACTGGAACTTGATAAATTCTTGAATTTTTTACAGAACTCTGAACTACAAATTGCCCACGTGTTTCTAATTTTTCATATTTTTTAGAGATGCAGAGGTTTTACATCAATTCGCATCTTTATAGGGTACCCTATTTAAGACAGATTCTGTTTTCTTGTGTTGTTTGCTTATTTTGATGCATCTATGGGTAGTATCATGGGGTATGAACCATGGAAAAGTTGCAATACAGTAGATATTACATCAATATGAAACAAGAATGAGTTCACAATAGTACCTACAAGTAAGGATTGGATTTTTTTTTACTAACGCATCTCACGAAGTTCCGTTAAGTTTTGTTTAGTGAAGTTTTCAAGTTTTTGGGTAAAGATTTGATGGACTATGGAATAAGGAGTGGCAAGAGCCTAATCTTGGGGATGCCCAAGGCACCCCAAGGTAAAATTCAAGGACAACCAAAAGCCTAAGCTTGGGGATGCCCCAGGAAGGCATCCCCTCTTTCGTCTTCGTCTATCGGTAACTTTACTTGAGGCTATATTTTTAATCACCACATGATATGAGTTTTGCGTGGAGCGTAATTTTATTTTGTTTGTATTTGCTTTCTGTTATTCATAGGCATGTTTTTTATCTTTTGTTTCAACAAAATGCCAAGTCTAGCCTTTACCATGCTTATTTTGCAAGTCTTTATGTTGTTGTTTGAAAAAAGCAAGTTTTCTATCATTGTCTGAATTCTTCTAGATAGTCAGAACGTGATAAAATCTTGAAATATTTACATGGTGAGCATGAATAAGTTCTCTGTAACGTGGTATTATTTAAGAATTTTTTGAGTTAGGGAAGTATGAAAACAATTCAACTCCTTACAGACTATCATGTTTAGACATTTTGTTGTTATGTTTGCATATATTTGTATGTTTAACGATTCTATTTGAGGATAGGTGTATTAAATATCCAGAGGCATTTAGTATTCAATGTTAAATTATAATTTTAGTGATTTGCTACAGTAGAGAATGTTAAGGTTTCGATTTGATTTATGCTAACATATCTCACGAGTGCTTGTTGAGTTTTGTGTGCATGAAGTTTTAAGATTCCGGAAACTATGATATGAGAGGAATTAAGGAGACACAAAAGCTCAAGCTTTGGGATGCCCAAGGCATCCCAAAATAATATTTCAAGACGTCTCAAGCATCTAAGCTTGGGGATGCCCCGGTTGGCATCCCACTTTTCTTCGTCGACAATTATCAGTTAGTATCGGTTGAGCCTAAGTTTGTACTTCTTCACATGATACGTGCTATCCTTGAAATATTAGTTTATTTTGTTTTTCTTGCTGTTTGAATAATATCCCAAGATCTGAAATTCGTAAATGTTAGAGAGTCTTCACATAGTTACATAATTATTCAACTACTCATTGATTTTTCACTTATATCTTTCGGAGTAGTTTGTCATTTGCTCTAAGTGCTTCACTTATATCTTTTAGAGCACGATGGTGGTTTTATTTTGAAGAAATAGATGAACTCTCATGCTTCACTTATATTATTTTGAGAGTCTTTTAGAACAGCATGGTAATTTGCTTTGGTTATGCATTTAGTCCTAATATGATGGGCATCCAAGAGGGATATGATAAAAACTTTCATATAAAGTTCATTGAATATTATGAGAAGTTTGATACTTGATGATTGTTTTGAGATATGAGGATGGTGATATTAGAGTCATGCTAGTAGAGTAGTTGTGAATTTGAGAAATACTTGTGTTCAGGTTTGCAAGTCCCGTAGCATGCACGTATGGTGACTGTTGTGTGACAAATTTGAAGCATGAGGTATTTCTTTGATTGTCATCCTTTGTGTGGAGGACGGGATCGCGCGATGGTTAACTCCTACCAACCCTTCCCTAGGAGCATGCGCCTAGTACTTTGTTTTGATGACTTGTAGATTTTTGCAATAAGTATGTGAGTTCTTTATGACTAATGTTGAGTCCATGGATTATATGCACTCTCACCCTTCCACCATTGCTAGCCTCTCTTGTACCGCGCAACTTTCACTAGTACCATACACCCACCATATACCTTCCTCAAAACAACCACGATACCTACCTATCATGGCATTTCCATAGCCATTCTGAGATATATTGTCATGCAACTTTCCACCATTCCGTTTATTATGACACGCTTCATCATTGTCATATTTCCATGCATGATCATGTAGTTGACATCGTATTTGTGGAAAGGCCACCATGCATAATTTTTCATACATGTCACTCTTGATTCATTGCACATCCCGGTACACCGCCGGAGGCATGCATATAGAGTCATATTTTGTTCTAGTATCGAGTTGTAATCTTTGAGTTGTAAATAAATAGAAGTGTGATGATCATCATTATTAGAGCATTGTCCCAGAAAAAAAAGGCCAAATAAAAAAGGCCAAAAAAGAAAGGCCCAAAAAAAGGGAGGCCCAAAAAAAGAAGAAGAAGGGGATAATGCTACTATCTTTTTTCCACACTTGTGCTTCAAAGTAGCACCATGATCCTCATGATAGAGAGTCTCTTGTTTTTTCACTTTCATATACTAGTGGGAATTTTCATTATAGAACTTGGCTTGTATATTCCAACGATGGGCTTCCTCAAATGCCCTACGTCTTCGTGAGCAAACAAGTTGGATGCACACCCACTTAGTTTCTTTTGTTGAGCTTTCATACATTTATAGCTCTAGTGCATCTGTTGCATGGCAATCCCGACTCACTCACATTGATATCTATTGATGGGCATCTCCATAGCCCATTGATACGCCTAGTTGATGTGACACCATCTTCCTCTTTTTGTCTTCTCCACAACCACCACTCTATTCCACCTATAATGCTATATACATGGCTCACGCTCATGTATTGCGTGAAAGTTGAAAAGGTTTGAAAAAATTGAAGTATGAAACAATTGCTTGGCTGAATCCGGGGTTGTGCATGATTTGGGTATTTAGTGTGACGAAGATGGAGCATAACCAAACTATACGATTTTGTAGGGATGAACTTTCTTTGGTCATGTTATTTTGAGAAGACATAATTGCTTTGTTAGTATGCTTGAAGTATTATTATTCTTATGTCAATATTAAACTTTTGTCTTGAATCTTTCGGATCTGAACATTCATGCTACAATAAAAGTTTACATTGAGAATTATGTTGGGTAGCATTAAACATCAATAATTCTGTTTTCATCATTTACCTACTCGAGGACGAGCATGAATTAAGCTTGGGGATGCTTGATACGTCTCCAACATATCTATAATTATTTATTGTTCCATGCTATTATATTATCTGTTTTGGATGTTTAATGGGCTTTATTATGCACTTTTATATTATTTTTGGGACTAACCTACTAACCCAAGGCCCAGTGCAAATTGTTGTTTATTTGCCTATTTCAGTGTTTTGCAGAAAAGGAGTATCAAACGGAGTCCAAATGGAATGAAACCTTCGCGGGGATCGTTTTTGGAACGAACGCATCCTAGAGGACTTGGGGTACACGTCTGGGAAGCCACGAGGCAAGAGGGCGCGCCCAGGGGGTAGGTGCGTCCCCCATCCTCATGGGCCCCTCGTAGCTCCACCGACGTACTTCTTCCTCCTATGTATACTCATATACCCTAAAAACATCTGAGAGCACCACGAAACCCTATTTCCACTGCCGCAACCTTTTGTACCCGTGAGATCCCATCTTGGGGCCTTTTCCGGAGCTCCTCCAGAGGGGGAATCAATCATGGAGGGCTTCTACATCAATACATAGCCTCTCCGATGAGTTGTGAGTAGTTTACCACATACCTTCGGGTCCATAGTTATTAGATATATGGCTTCTTCTCTCTCTTTGGACCTCAATACAAAGTTCTCCCCGATCTTCTTGGAGATCTATTCGATGTAATGCTTTTTGCGATGTGTTTGTCGAGATCCGATGAATTGTGGGTTTATGATCAAGATTATCTATGAACAATATTTGGTTCTTCTCTGAATTCTTATATGTATGATTTAATATCTTTGCAAGTCTCTTCGAATTATCAGTTTGGTTTGGCCTACTAGATTGATCTTTCTTGCAATGGGAGAAGTGCTTAGCTTTGGGTTCAATCTTGCAGTGTCCTTTCCCAGTGACAGCAGGGGCAGCAAGGCACGTATTGTATTGTTTCCATCGAGGATAAAAAGATGGGGTTTATGTCATATTGCATGAGTTTATGCCTCTACATGACGTCATCTTGCTTAAGGCGTTACTCTGTTCTTATGAACTTAATACTCTAGATGCATGCTGGATAGCGGTCGATGTGTGGAGTAATAGTAGTAGATGTCGAATCATTTCGGCCTACTTGTCGCGGGCGTGATGCCTATATACATGATCATGCCTAGATATTCTCATAACTATGCGCTTTTCTATCAATTGATCGACAGTAATTTGTTCACCCACCCTAGAATCTGCTATCTTGAGAGAAGCCACTAGTGAAACCTATGCCTCCCCCCCCCCCGTCTATCTTCCATCATATTAATCTTCCATCAACTAGTTATCTCTACTATTCTTTTATTTGGCAATCTTTACTTTTCAATCTATACAACAAAAATACCAAAATTATTTATCTTATTATTTCTATCAAATCTCACTTTTCCAAGTGGCCGCGAAGGGATTGACAACCCCTTTATCGCGTTGGTTGCAAGGTTCTTATTTGTTTGTGCAGGTACCAGGGATTTGCGTGTAGTCTCCTACTAGATTGATACCTTGGTTCTCAAAACCGGAGGGAAATACTTACGCTACTTTGCTGCATCACCCTTTCCTCTTCAAGGGAAAAACAATGCATGATCAATAGGTAGCACCCGCCAGGGTCCAACATGCCCAAAAGTGTGCCTTCATTGGCTTTATTCATGGGGAGGATCTTGAGGGAGGTTCCGTGTCTAGCAGAGAAACGACCTTCTATTCAGGTGATGAGTCTTCAACCGGAGAGACCGAATCAATCTATCAGCTACAAGAAGGCAGGCTTGGGGGCTATTCCGATGGTGACACCAGACCCCTATGAGCCGCCGAGCAGAGATGATATCTTCATGGCCGGTACGCAATAGATGTTGAATTCATCAACGGCCGCAGCTATGACCTCTGGTTCAGCGGTTGTGCTTGAGTCACTCAGGTCTTATCCGAGCTATTGGATGCTTTGGCAACTATGTTGGTCATAGAAGTAACCCCAGTGACTCAAGAACAGCATAATGTGGAAGTTGTGAAACTGCGAGATGAGTTAGCTCAAGCTAGAGAGGAGCTTAATGTTGAGAATGCCAGGATGGCAACAAAGCAAGCGGTGCTGGAGGCCGAGTCACAGCGGATTCAAGCATAAATTTTCCGGTTAAATTTGGATCAGAATGCGTCAAATGTTGTTCTTCGGAGGTGGCACCAGAGCCGTCTACCTTCACAGTTTGAGGCGAGGAATCTTTTCAATACACCTGGGGCAGGACAAAGTAACCCGCCCGGTGTGACCCGGGCTATTAAGGCGCCTGTGACCATGGCGACGGCTTAGCCTCATGTAGCAGACCTGCCTTGTTTGGACTTAACCTCGCCTCAGCAAGTGTTAACACCTCCGGATCATTATTCCAACCCTCTAGATAACATGATCGCCGCAGCTTTGCGGCTGGCGGCTCTCCCGGTAGAAGGCGAGTCTCCCGCTGTGGTTGAAGCCCAGAAGTCTCTTGGATGCTCTGGCGACTCTGTTGGTCGTAGAAGTAACCCCAGTGACTCAAGCACATCATAATGTGGAAGTTGCGAAACTGCGAGATGAGTTAGCTCAAGCTAGAGAGGGGCTTAATGATGAGAATGCCAGGATGGCAACAAAGCGAGCAGCGCTGGAGGCCGAGTCACAACGGAATCAAGCATAAATTTTCCGGTTAAATTTGGATCAGAATGCGTCAAATGTTATTCTTTGAAGGAGGCACCAGAGCCATCTACCTTCACAGTTTGAGGCAAGGAATCTTTTCAATACACCTAGGGCAGGACCAAGTAACCCGCTCGGTGTGACCCGGGCTGTTGAGGCGCCCGTGACCAGAGCGATGGCTTAGCCTCATGTAGCAGACCCGCCTTGTTTGGAATTAACCTCCCCTCAGCAGGTGTTAAAACCTCCGGGTCATTATTCCAACCCTCTAGATAACATGATCGTCGCGGCTTCACGGCTGGCGGCTCTCCCGGTAGAAGGCGAGTCTCCCGCTGCGGTCCAGGCCCAGAAGGCTGTGGAGCTTCTTCAAACAGTAGTAGCTCAGCAAGTGGCTTACTCATATAGCTGCGAGAGAATTCATTCAACTCCACGCTGTAACACCCCAAAATTTTGGTTTGGTTTTTACCAAATTCTTTATTTGATTTAAAGGAGGTTATTTGAAATTTTTCCTTTTGAGAGACCCTCCTTCCCAAATTTTTGCTTCTGACAAATCTTTTTGAGTCCTTCTCAATCTTGATTCTGGTCTTGAGGGTCTTTCTACTTATATGGGTTCAACACAAAAACTCTTGGATTGTTTTGCTAACTCTTTTGTTAAAAAGAATTCCTATCATTTTGGATTTATCCCTCCCTACTCAAAAACACACCCTTGCCATGACCTATGTTGAAAACTTCCTCCCAAAACCTTCCTCCCTACCTTGGGTCAAGTCAAGCATCAAGTCCAGCAAGTTTCAACCTTCCCTAGTTTTTGTTTCTATTTATTTAAACCACAAAATCTTTTTCTGTCATTTATTTGGACCCTAGTGGTTTACAAAGGAACTACTAGATTTCCTTTGAATCTTGGATCCAAATGAATTCCTATGGCTAGTCCTTAGTGCCCTCAACTCATATCCATCTAGACCTACTGGTCATCAGTTCAAAATTTTCAAAATATACTTGCTGCAAGTTTGGAACAGATTTGCTATTTTTGGTGAATTTCATTCTTTCTTCCTTCCAAAAATTCTGGGGTAATTCATGCAGCCTCCAGATGCATCAAGAGACCCCCTCACCAAGTCCCAGCTCAAGAAAAGTTTTCCACGTGCGTCAAACATTTCATCGAACAGCTTACAGGCACTGTTCCTGCCAAGTTTCAGGGTTCAGTGTTAAAAATTCAGTCGCCGGTGTCGTTTTCTTCAGACGATCGTCGCCAATCTCGCCAGTTCCTCGCTTGGCACCTTGCTCGCTGTTCCCCCTTCTTATCCAGTGCGCCGCGCGGTCGCTTGGCTGGTTGCGAGCGTCGGTGGCGAACTGTCGCGTCAGCTCCGGCGTCGTCCGCGGCGACAGTACCGCCCGTGGCGGCCGTCAGGGGTGAGCCCTGCAGTACGGCGCCGCTCCGCACCGCCCAAGCCACCGGTGGCCTCCGCGTGTTCATTCCCCCCCCCTGAGCACGCTGCAGAACCGTCGCCGTGGCCTGAGAAGCGCAGAGCGCGCCCTCTGCCGCCGACGAGCCCGTGAGCTCCGTTCCGTCGAAACCGCGGAGCAGGCCAAATGCGATCGAGCTTAGACGTTGAATGGAGCCAGTGGACCAATCCGAAGATGCCCAGTCACCTAAACCACCCGCCCGACCACTGCCTCGCCATAATCCCTCGCCGGAGATATTTCGCTCACGGCACCTCCCTCGCCCGCCTATAAATAGGACCCCCAGAGGCGTTGTGAAGCCACCGCATCCACCACACCTCACCACAGCCTCGCCAAAACCCCTCAGAGGGCCTCGGGAGAGCCTTCTTCCCCGACTCCGGCCGCCCCGATCCGCTTCAGGATCCGGCAAGATCCGCTCTGGTGAGAGCACCCCCGCTTCCCAAACTTGGTCAGCAACTCCCTGGTCCACCACCTCGTCTAACCCAAGCGTCATTTTGTAGTCAGAAGCCCCGTCCGGTGAGACCCATCATCGCCCGACGCCGCCGTCCGCCGTAGAGGAAGTCGCCGTCGCTGTGGTGCCTCCCGTCGGTCTCTTCCACCACCCACCGACGCGGAAGAACCTCCTGAACACGCCGGTACTTCCCTCCCTCTCTGCCTCGCAGTGGTTCGTCGCCGGCGATCATCGCAGGTCTCTGGCGCCGGCGAGCTCTGTTTCCCCCCTTTCAAACCTGACATGCGGGACCCCCTTGTCAGCCTTTTCTTTTTATTCGAATCGTTTTCTGAAAGCGCCTTCGGGCAAAGTACGCTTTCCTTTCGGCTTGGCGTATTTCATCCGAAGCGTTTTCTGTCTATTCAAACTACCCCCTGGATAGTTTCTGTTTCATTACAGACTAGTCCCTGGGTTTGTTTTCTTTATAACTTTTAAACTAAAAATGATTTTTAGTTGATTCCTTTTCTGTCATCTTCATAACTCTGCCTAGTTTTTTATCATATTTATTTGAAAAATATTTGGAACACTTTTTGCGCACGCACGTATTTACGTAGTATTCGATTTCTTTTATACCGTAGATACCGAAGGAGGTGACGGAGCCGCAAACTTCGCCGAGCTAGACTCCGACTACTCCGAACCAGGCAAGCATGTTTGAACCTTTGATATGATGAGTGTTTTTCATGTTTGCTAGTGTGGTCTTTCTTAAGGCATGGTTATATAAGCATTTGGTGGATGTTATATTCCATGCACGGTAAGTTGCAAGTGAGCTACAAAACTTGATGAGATTATATGATGGAGAACAACCTGATCATGTGGTGGCATGATAAGATGTAAGCTGGTATTGTTGGAGCATGCCAGTTCTATATCAACTATTTAACTACGGTGTTGACGTGGATCAAGTCTCGATCCCGTCCATTTTCCTTTTGTGCTACCACATGTTTTCTGCAAAGAATACGGTTTAGTAAGTTGCAAACCTCTTCCCTGGTACACACCAAATAGAGAGGCCGTGATGAAGGTTCCATGGCCCTGGATTAAAGCCGTCATCCGGTCAGGGGGCATGGGTGTTTCCGGTTGGGACCGAGAGGGGGGCACCCCTTAGAGCGCGCGGTATAAATTTGATCCCATGCTATTCGAGGAGTGACCTCCCCGCCTCAGGAGTTTTGCTTTAACGTTGCCCAGGGTGATTCCTGGCAGCGGAATGTGGAATGGGTGTGTACTGGTTAGATGCGTTTTCTTCTAAAATACCGTGAACGGAACTAGTCCTTGGTGACTAATGAAATCCGTTGACTGTGGTAAAGTACAAACTCTGCAGAGTCAAAACCATTCGCACAACCAAGTCCTTGGTCAAGGACGTTGGTTAGCAGATCCGTGTCAGTCTCAGTGTCAGTCTCTGTAGAACTAATACTTCTGACAGGGGTAAACCCGGTTGAATGTTTCTTCTGTGAATGGACTAACCTGTTTACTTTTATGTGCCGAGTATTCCTTAGGATGGTGCTACCTCCAGGAACTACTCAAATTTTTCCTTGTATGATATAAGCCCTTTATGTGATGTCGCTCAGACGTCCGACTGTGGCATTCTTGTTATTTACTTTTGATACAAGCCCTTTATGTGATGTCGCTCAGACGTCCGACTGTGGCATTCTTGTTATTTACTTTTGATATAAGCCCTTTATGTGATGTCGCTCAGACGTCCGACTGTGGCATTCTTGTTATTTACTTTTGATATAAGCCCTTTATGTGATGTCGCTTAGACATCCGACTGTGGCATTCTTGTTATTTACCTTTGATATAAGCCCTTTCTGCGGTGTCGCCCTGACGCCCGACTGCGGCATGTTTATTCTATTTTACCTTCCGAGGCGTCGCTTCAGACACCCGATCGGTCTTCCGCTATTTATTTATATTGCAGTGCTAATTTAATTACTCACGTATGCATTACTGCTCGTGTGCATCATGTTTGCATTTGTTATATCTTATGTCCAAACTGTCTTGCAAGTACATTCAAAGTACTCACCTGGCTTGTTGATTTGGCCAGATGTTGACGAAGGCGATCTTATGGATGAAGAGTTCGATAGCGAGTCCGACGCCTAGAGGAGTCCCAGTCAGTCCCTTGCGATCCTGGAGTTGGTCACTTGTATTATATACGCTTCCGCCACCATAATAAAATCATCAAGCCTCACTCCGGCGCTTGATGAGTGTAAGATATTGGAGTCACGCCACCCACACCACTATGACATATACACTACCACTATATCCACGAGTTAGTAGTTATGCCACCATATCCAGTTGTGTCATACCCGCCTCTATGTATAATATTGGCGTGCTTGTAATAAATTGTTGAGCAGCCTCAGCTCAACCCTGTATAATATTTAGCACTTCTGGATTTTCTGTATCAAGGATTTGTCTGCCAGTATGGAGGATTTCTCTATACTAGTTTGATGAAAGGGGCGATTTTTCAATAAGTGTTTTATTGGAAAACCGGTCCTGACACACGCCAAAGCCAAAGTTATAGCCGGCGCATTGAATCGCCGGCGGTTTCCAGCAGCGACTGGAGTCGTAACCCGCCCCATGGGCATGACCCGCCGCGTGATGATAACAATGTTCCGGCACTGACGGATCAGGCTAGGGCACGTCAAGAGGCAGAGATGGCAGCTTAGTTAGCGGCTCACCAACGGCTTCAGTTGAATCCTTTGGCGTCTGTGGAGGTGGGGATGACTTCCAGGAAAGTGGGTGTGCCATGCCTAGTAACAGCTCTTCGCAATGAGCAATTGCCCAGGGACTTTAAAAGCCCTCGAAAGGTGCCCAATTACATAGCTGATCGACCTCCTGAGGCCTGGATTGAGAGCTATGAGCTGGCTATGGAGATGTTAGATGTTAACGATGCTCTGTGTGCCAAGTACTTAAACATGATAATGGATGGGCCGGCTCGAACCTGGTTGAAGGGATTACACCCTAATTCTATAAATTCATGGGCTGGGTTGAAAATGCGCTTTATTAAGAATTTTAAAGACACGTGTAAGTAGCTGTTGTCGATCATCAACCTGGACGCTTGTGTAGAGCGAGAGGATGAGTCGGCTGACCACTGTGTTTGCCAAGTTTCCACCATTATCCATTCATCGGATAGCATCAACGCCGGCTTTGTTGTTCTAATTCTGGACAAAAATTGTCGTTTCACCCCTCACAAGCAAAAGTTAGGGTGGCTTAAATGTCACTGCAATGACATGGGAGAGCTCATGGTGGCTCTCATCAAATACGCTGACTCTGATAATACTATGGACCCTGGGTCTGATAAAGAGAAGTCAAACAAGGGGAAGAAGAACAGCAATGGAAAAGGGCAGCAGCCAAACATGACAAGGCATAACCAAGGTAGTAATGGTAAGGATAGGCAACCAGACGGCGAGTCAGATTTTTTGGCCATTACCAATACACAGAATGACAGTCAATGTCATAAGGGTAAGCCACAACCATGGTTGGGGGCCAAAGTTCAAGCTTGAGGCGATGTTAAACCAGCCTTGCCCAAAGCACAGTCTTCCAGATAGGCCGTCGACTCACATGTGGAAGGATTGTTTTATCATGAATGAATATAAGGACTCCGATTTTCATCAGGACCACAATAACAATAATGGCCCGCACGGTGGGTCAGGATCCGGCTCACACGGGCCCGTCTTTGGAGGTGGTGGCTCAAATTCCGGATTTCAAAATCAGGGTAATCAGAGTGGTTATAACCAGCAGCCCAATCAGGGTAATTAGCAATAACAGTCAGGGTATCAGAGTAATCCAAAGCAGCTTAACAATGGCCAATATCATGTTTTCACCACAAGCCTGTGCAAGCGAGATCAGAAGATTCATAAACAAGCGGTAAGCGCGGTTGAGCCAGCAGTACCTCGGTACTTACGATGGTCAGAGCAGCCAATTGTATGGAGCCATGAGGATCACCTGCCCCGGGTTGACAATCTGGGTCAGCTGGCTTTAGTGGTAGCCCCTCAGGTTGGAGGCTACAAGTTCACTAAGGTGCTTATGGATGGAGGCAATAGTATCAGTATCCTTTATTATGATACTTTTCGCCTTATGAATTTGACCGACAAAGATCTTAAGCCGTCCTCTGTAATTGGTGCTTATGATACGGGGTAGTGCCTGGTAAGTCGGCATACCTAGTTGGTAAGATTGCCTTGGAAGTGGCTTTTGGCAATGAGTATGACTACATGACATAAACATTGAACTTTGAAGTGGTCAAGATCAAAAGCCCATATCACGCTCTGTTTGGACGACCGGCTTACGCCGACTTTATGGCACGACCTTGTTATGTGTATATGCAACTTAAGATGCCCGGTCGCAAGGGTACCATCACAGTTAATGGTAACCTGAAGATAGCCTATGTAATGCCCAGGATGGAGTTATACCTCCTACGGGTCGAGGCCCGACTTAAAGGCATAAACCCATCCTAGAATGATCTCAAGTTTGGTAATCTTTGCACAACTCATGTAAAAGGGGGAAAGTAAACTGAAAATAGTTGGCTTACAATCGCCACGTCACAGAATAACAGTACAAGTCTCAAACATCATACAATAAGATCACTACAACCCTCTAAGGGCAAAACCAAATGTCAAAGTACCAAACTCAGATAAATAAAACAACCACAGGCGGATCGAATCCTAGTAAGAGTCTCCACTACTGATCGTCCGGGTAGCGAACGTAGTAACGACTACGCTCCTCGTCGTACTCCCAATCCAGCTCGGTGCCATCACCTGGATAGCTCACGGCTGGACCTGCATCTGGTGTGTGAAGTAACTGTGAGCCACAGAGGACTCAGCAATCCCGTTCCCGGGTAACAGAACTATCAAAGCCTTTCGGTGAGGGAAAAGGCTGAAGAAAGAAATGAGGTGAAGGAACAACGAAGAGTCTGCAGCAGCAACTAGCACTAACTTACGCAAGAGAGAGCGAGAAGAGAAGGCAACGCGAGAAGTGATCACTAAGTGATCCTAGCTACAAGCTCACAAGCATAACCCCTCCGTGTTCAACTCCCGAATCCCGATTCGGAAATTGACAGTCACGGAACACACGCTGGTAGTGTATTAGCATCATTGTGTCAAGTTTTCTACAACCGGAATTAACAAGCTCCCATCTGCCACATAACCGCGGGCACGGCTTTCGAAAGTTCAAAACCCTGCAGGGGTGTTCCAACTTGACCCATTACAAGCCCACGATCCGCGGAGTCGCAACTCCAAAGTGGGAAGACCCGAGTATCCTCGGAATCCCGTGCTCAAGTTAAACCGAACTAAGGTAAGGCTAATCCAGCAAATCCTCCCGGCGTGTCGTCACCCTGATCGTAGCCGCGCGTATCTAGGTCTCAGGACACGACCGGATGGGCGATTCTACAGGTTTTTACCAAACCTCGAGTTTCCTTGAGGTGGCCCCGCAGACTCCCCGTTTCGGACCAACACTCATGTGGAGCACTGGCCCGGGGTTGTTGATTAAGAAAGAGGGTTAATTACTCCCTTATGCAAGTTTAGTTTGTTATTAGGCAAATAGTACCAATGTTGGGATTTGCTGGAAAAGACTTAGCGCATAGCGGTTTATCGAGGGGGTCCCATACACCCCAACCGTGTTAGGAACGCATA